>JAAALK010000283.1:14096053-14492279 GCA_019279435.1 Zizania palustris | reverse complement strand
TTCCTTATCAGTTACTGGGTCAAACTGATTGGCACGCTTAGAACCCTTTTTTCTTCTAAGATTGTAGGACCTACACTAGAGTTAAGCAGACCTCCTAGGCCACGCGTGTGAGCAAAAAAGACACCAACATGCTTTTTGGCATGCCCAGTGGGACACCCTTTAGACCATTCATCCATGGTGTGCGAAGTTGACACCAATAGTATCATCCTGGTCACTATGGAAGCAATGTCCTATGAAAAAAGGGCGGAGATACAAGATCACGTAGAGAACTACCAGAGATTGTGTCTCGAGGCCTTCGGTATGACTCGATCTGGTCTTGTCTAGAGGAGCTAGTTGCTGAGGCCAACCGCGTCTAGGGAGATCCCTCAATGGGCTAAGAGCCAACGGGTCAGTTTTCAGGATACCATCGATAATGCTCTCCATCACACCCTCATCAATCAGTCAGAGGTGTTGGTCAATACCTTGCATGGGTTGATTAAGAAGACTAGTGATGGTATGATTGCTCAGGAACCAGAGCAAGGCCCGATGTACTTCCCGACTAACCATCTTCGTCTGCTGCAAAACCCTCAACATACTCGGCCGGTGCCACCACCACAAGGGTCGATGAGATAGGGTCCACCAAACACTTCGGAAGTTAACATGAAGGCCCCGTTACCTACCCCTATGTTCCAAGGGCTAGGAAGACATGATTCGTCTTAGAACATGTATCCTTTTGGAAGAGGTACACCCCCTTCCCAGCCTTTGGTCATGCCGCAAGGGCTGATCAAGCAAGAAGTACATGTTGGTGTGTTTTTTGTCACACTTTGACACACGCGTGTCCTGGGAGATCTGCTTTACTCTAGTTTAGGTCCTACGTTCTTAGAAAAAGGGTTCAAGGCGTGCCGATCAGTTTGACCCTGCAACTGACAAGGGAATAGAAAATATGGAATTAGTAGCATGCCCTATCGTCTATCGAGCCGATGACCGTTACGAGGATGGGATATTCATGGAATATCATGTCGATCATCCATAAGGTCGATGACCTGGGTGAAGCAACCGTGCGAGCATGCCATCGACCGATAAGATGAACAGTTAACCGCATAGGCCAATGAGTGCTTTTACGATAACTTATAAGATATGGCGTGGAATCGAAGATAACCCGTCGACTTGTACTCCGACATAAATAAATAAAATATGCTAGATAACATGTCTATATAATGAAAATCATCACATAAACTAGATCGTACCTAACCAAGACATTATGAGAAACCAAGTGAGGTTTTCACTGTGGTTCAAGTTTATGATGAGTGATTGACGAAGTTGGCTATGATGTTCATGTTTCTTGGAAGTGTATGTGTGTATGTGCTTGTCTCGTGTGTGCAGGGTTGAGATACTTGTCAACTGTCGATGGCAAGGGATCAGGGTTAGATAGGGAGTCTAATGCCAGATGGTCGAGAATGCTTATTGGAGTCAAGAGTGACTTTAGATGTATGCATGGAGACGAAGCGGGACATGTGATAACGATTGATCGAGATGAGGTGTTGTTCGAGTCAGCGAAAGGGAAGCCAGTACAAGTGACAAGGCGGCTCGAGGGATCGAGAGCAGGAGAGACTTGCTGGTAGTCGAGTTCGCAAACTGACGTCGATCATCGATGATCTGGGAGGCTTTGTCGGTTTTTGTTGAAACCCGTCTTATCTCTAAATGTTTTTAAATTCCAATAATTAGGAGTTTATCTTTCGTTTAGTAATTTAGATTAAGTGTAAATTTTTAGTATTTTTCGGAATTTTTAAAATTCTGAAAATATATTAAAAGTATAGGGTCAAAGTTATAATAAATTAGAGTCAACATCTGGGTACTTTTCAAAATGTGTTATTCTGAAATTACTCCATGGTCTTTTAATTAAACTAAAAAAACCAAAGGGTGCCTTTGTAAGTTTCCCTCCTAGGTTGGCCTATAAAAGGGGGACCTAGCCTAAGGGGGAGGGTTACAACTTTTAGTCATATTCCAGCCTGAACTTTTCTTGTCTAATACCATGTTTCTATTCTGGTTTCTTGTGCATTTACCTTCTATTGAGAAGTGTTTTATGTGTTGAACATCTTGTGTCGGATGATGAACAGTATGTTGAGGAGCCATGCTGAAGAGCGTGGGCCTCATGGCTCCAGATGTGATGAGTCATTGTCAACGATAGTCAAAGAGGACTGAAAAAAGAGAGAAGACCTGCTGCGTCTGGGCCGCGTGTGACTCAGGTACACGGGCAACGAGCGACTGTCGGGCAGAGGGGCCGCAAAGTCGGGCTGGCCCAATCCGGGTACATGGGCTAGGAGCAGCAAAGGATCCACTGGGCTATTGACCAGGATTGACTCAGGTACATGGGCGGCGAGCGATTGCTGGGCTGAGAGAGCTGCGGAATCGGGCCGGCCAATCCGGGTACCTGGTGCAAAGTCGGTGGATGCTTTGTCAGTTTCAGCACAAAACTGACAACCACTGATCTTGTATCGGACTGTCCAGAAGAGAAGCCGTAGTCGCTACGAAAGCTTAGCTTCCAGAAAAGTCATCTGTAAATAGGAGTTTACTATTTTGTCCCTAGGCCCACAGTCAGTCAGTCGAGTCTGTAAAAATATCCTAAGGGCAGTTTAGTCTTTTCTTTTTATTTCAGCGTCTGTAAAAAACCCTAAGGGGCTGGTGGAATATTCCTAGCTATTGGGCTGCCTATAAATAGGGCCCCAATCCCTAGGGTTAGGTCACCCTATCAGAAATCACTTTTTTCATCAAGAGATTGGGTCACGTTTTGTCCTCTCCCTGTTCATTCTCCTGCGTGCACCGCCAGGCTTCTGGTTCTATTCCTGTTCGTGCTCCTGTGCCATTATTTCTCACGCACGGTACTCTTGTTGTTCTCTCAGTCAATCGAAGTGTGTTTTTATCTCACAGATTTCTTTAGGTTTTCGATTTACATGCGTTGGCTGGCTGTAGCCTTCTGTTTTCTTGCGGAAATATTTGTTTTTATTCCCAAGATCTCTTCTGTTCTTCGGCTGAGTAGTACCTATCTCCTATAGCTACAGTTTGCTAGTTACCTAGCCCTTGCTTTTTCCTGACATGGCTTTTTGATCGAAGAGATAGGGTCTAGCTTGTCTTTTGTTGTTTCTGGCGAAGCCCCATACTTTGCTCGAAGTCCTTCTCTCTGTGAAACAGACTTCGACCAGACTACTCCAAAGGCTTCGCTGCATCTAACAACTCTGAAGTTGAACTGTGAACCTAGCTTCGAAGTATGATCTGTTCTAAGGCTTTACTCTGACATACTTCGACCGTTTTACGAAGCATACCTCGGCAGGTTGTGCATTCGAAGGTTGCTTTGTAGGCTTCGATTTGGTCTTGCTGCTGCGTGTTGGGCTTCGTTCTCCTTTCGAAGCTTGCTTCTTTGTGAACTTTGATCGGAGCTCTCTCTGTTCGGAGTATAGGATTCAGAGGTTTTGTTTCGAAGGTACTTCGCTGACAGTCTTCAGAGTCTCTGCTTGTTTGAAGCTTCGAACTCCCTTTTTACTTCACAAGCGAAGTACTGGTTGAGTTGAAGTCAGCTTTCTTGTGTTCGAACACTTTGCTGTTTTTCCTTACACTATGCAAAGGTACCTCGACTGCGGGCTTTGATCTACATTGTCGAAGCTAACCTCGCAGTGTACACCTTCGCACAACATCTTCGAAGTAGACCTTTGGCACGCACACTACACACTTCATCAACCTTCGCACATCTGCTTCAAGGCAGACTTTGGCACACCCCGCACATGCTTCGACGTTGTAGGCTTCGTTCAACAACCTTCGACCACTATAGGCTTCGACGTTGTAGGCTTCGCCGAATTTCGAACAGGAGACAAATTTTGTTGTGAATCCTGCCAAGATGAGTGCATTGACAACCAACTTTAAATCCAAGAAAATTTAAAAACTTTCAGCACACAAGTGACCATAAAAACTCAGAAAAGAGCCAAAACATGTCACTTGACAAAAGAATTTTCCTCCCCCTTTCTCAAAAGAGTAAAAGCCCCTTCGGCAATAAAAACTCCCCCTGAGTTAAGTTTCCCTTTGGCAATAAAGAACCTTCTCCCCCTTTATGTCAAATGTTCTCCCCCTTGAAAATTATACCCCTTGCGGTAGAGAACGAAGCAAGTCTCTCCCCTTTGAGGAATTTCTCCCCCTTTGGCAATGCAAGCATCAAGGAGCATGTAAAAGATGCAAAGCTTCAAAATGAGCAGAATTGCAAAGACATATGAAGCAAGAATATGCCAACAATAACACCAATGATCATGGGCTCAGCTCAAATTAACATTCTCTAAAAACATGATGAAGCATGTGATTTGATCATTTTTGAAATAAAAGCACCACCACTTAGTCAAGGAAACTAGACAAGTAAAAGCAAGGACTGCGTAAAGCTAGTCAATTTCTACTCCAGACAGACAAGTCCAGTTCAAATGGAGCAATGAAAGCAAACTTGATGATCAAAGAATTTTGTTGTTCTTTTCTTAATGCCAGGGGTTATTTATTTGTCTACCTTATACTTCCAATCTGGCCAAGCCTAGGCATGAAAGCCATAAGAAGCTTAAGGCAAAGATTTTGGCAAACACTACACTATCCCAGTTCAGACCAAAGTGCAATGGTAAGCGGTCTAGGATAAAGTAGTGCGACAATCAAACCCACCTGGATCTTTGCATTTAAAGCATGTAAATCATGGAGTTTTTTGATTTTAACTAAGTGGACCAATTGTTGGACACTTTATGAATATCCATGAAAATGTAGAACAAATTTTCAGGTTGCAATTTTTAGCATCCAATGAACAGTGTCTTGCTATCAAGCAGATAAAAGATAGCTAAAGCAGTCCTGCCTAAACATGCTAGATTCAAGACTAAGCGATGAGCACGATTTGATTTTGAAAAGAAAACATCATGCACATGAATGTTTCAGATAAATTAAAAAGAGCTGAGCTGTCACGATGTCATGGATTATAATCAAGCATATAAGTGCAAAAGATGTAAATGCAATTTCAACACAATTAGCAAATGCACATCCATCTAAAACTGCCCCCCCCTCACAAAATCCCGTAAGGGTGACAAATGCCAAGTTCCCCACGCAAGTAAGCAAATCGAGAAGCATCGAGCGGTTTTGTAAAATGTCGGCAAGCTGGTGTTGGGTATCAACATATTGAAGTTCAATATCACCCTTCTCATTGTGATCTCTGAGAAATGATATCTCACATCAATGTGTTTGGTTCTGGAGTGCTGAACCGGGTTGTTTGCAATACAAATAGCACTAGTGTTATCACAGAAAAGTGGAACACTCTTATACACTAACCCGAAATCCCGCAAAGTGGAAACCATCCACAAAATCTGAGAGCAACAGCTAGCTGCAGCAACATATTCGGCCTCAGCCGTCGATTGTGCAACACTAGACTGTTTGCGGGAAGACCAGCAAACCAAGGATGTACCCAGAAAATGACAAGTACCACAGGTACTCTTTCTATCAATTCTACACCCAGCAAAATCCGCATCAGAATAACCTCGAAGACATAAAGATGAAGATGCTGAATACCATATGCCAAATTCGAGGGTATGTTTGAGATAACTGAGTATGCGTTTTACCGCTTGGCGGTGCGAAGCTCGTGGTGAAGCCTGAAAACGAGCGCACAGACACACTGCAAAGTGTATGTCCGGCCTCGTGGCAGTCAAGTAGAGGAGGGAGCCGATCATGCTCCGGAACTCCTTCTGATCTACGGCTTCTCCATCTTCGTCAGGATCCAATGCTACAGATGTAGCCATTGGAGTGGCGAGGGGCTTCGCATCGGACATGTCGAACTTCTTGAGCAGGTCCTTGGTGTACTTCGTCTGGTGGACAAAAGTACCTTGTTTGCTTTGCTTGATTTGCAAACCAAGGAAAAATGTAAGCTCACCCATCATGGACATTTCAAATTCCCTGCTCATGGTATCTACAAACTCGGCAACCAAAGCATGAGAAGAGCCACCAAAGATGATATCATCCACATAAATCTGAACCAGGAGGAAATCTTTGCCATGCTTGAGAGTAAACAGTGTTTTATCAACAGAGCCCATCAAATACCCTCGCTCAAGCAGAAAAGACTTAAGTCTGTCATACCAAGCCCGAGGGGCCTGCTTGAGTCCATAAAGAGCCTTATGAAGTTTAAGGACTTTATGTGGGTACTTGGGGTTTTCAAAACCAGGGGGTTGTTTTACATAAACATCTTCACCTATGAAGCCATTAAGAAAAGCACTTTTGACATACATTTGATAGAGTTTGAATCCCCGGGATGTCGCAAAGGCAAGCAAAATCCTAATGGCCTCAAGGTGAGCAACAGGTGCAAAAGTTTCAGTAAAATCAATCCCTTCTAGTTGAGAAAAGCCCTGAGCTACAAGTCTAGCCTTGTTTCTAACTATAGTCCCATCCTCCCCTTGTTTGTTTTTGAAAATCCATTTTGTTCCAATGAAATGAACATTAGGTGGAGGGTCAACTAAAGTCCAGACTTGATTTCTCTCAAAATTTTCAAGCTCTTCATGCATGGCATTGATCCAACTAGAATCAGAAAGTGCATGACTAACATCTAAGGGCTCGGAAGAAGCAACAAAAGCGGAATCAATGAAATGAGCATGAGAACGTGTTACCCTTTGATCAAGCTCACCAATGATCTGCTCGGGAGGGTGCATCCTTTGAACATGATGTGGAGCCTCGCGGCGGGATGCAGTCTCCCCTTCAACTTGTGCGTTGGAGTGGTCCAAGATGACCGATGTTGAGGTAGTTGCTTCGGGACCTCGTGCCGAAGTGGTCGAAGCGGGGTCGGCTTCGGGGGTTGATGTCGAGGGTAGTAGGGGTTCATCCTCGAATTCTCCGGAATCTTCTTCTTCGAAGATGGTCTGTTCCATGTCGTGTTCATTTGCCTGTTCAAGTGCAGAACTAACAGAGGGGTTGATTCATCAAAAGTCACATCACATGAGTCGATGACAGTGTTAGTCTCTAAATTATAAACACGATAAGAATGACCATGTGTTGTGTAACCCAAAAAGATCCCGTCAGAAGATCGCGACTCAAATTTATCCAAGTTACCACGTTTTAGGATAAAGCAGCGACAACCAAAAACTCGAAGATGAGTAACCTTGGGCTGTCTCCCAAAACGCAGCTCATAAGATGTCAAATTTAAAATTGAGCGCAAGAAGATTCGGTTTGAGATGTAACAAGCAGTGTTCATGGCCTCAGCCCAGAATTTTCTAGGAGTCCTATGCTCATCAAGCATCGTCCTAGCCATCTCAACCAAAGTGCGGTTCTTCCTCTCAACAACACCGTTTTGTTGAGGAACCCGCGGAGCAGAGAATTGATGTTCTATGCCATGCTCCATGCAAAAGTCAACAATGAGACTATTTTTGAACTCAGTGCCATTATCACTTCGAATGAATTTCAATGCACCAGGGAGTTCAGTAAAAAGTCTCAAAGCCAAGCTACGAAAGTGTGAAAACACTTCATCCTTGCTGGCAAGAAAGAAGACCCAAGAGTAGCGAGAGAAATCGTCGACAATAACTAATACATACCACTTGCCGCCTAAAGAACTAACCCGAGAAGGACCTACAGTGTCCATGTGGAGAAGTTCTCCGGGTTGTTCAGTCATCACTGTGGTGACTGGCGAATGCGAAGCAGCAATCATTTTTCCATGTCGACAAGGAGCGCAAACTAAATTCTTCTCAAACTTGAGCTTGGGCAATCCTCGGATCAGACCTAGGGCGCTCAGACGAGCGAGCAACTCAAAGCTCATATGCCCTAGTCTCCTATGCCACTTCCAAAGCTCAGAAGTTGAATGTGCAACAAGACAATGAGAAGAACCAGATGACTCTGAAAAATCAGCTCCAAAAACTCTCCCAACTCTAAAGATCTTACACACCACAACGCCATCAGAATTGAGCACTTGCGAAGTATCGCGATGAAATCGCACTTCGAAGCCCTCATCAAGCAACTGAGATACAGACAACAAATTGTATCCCAGATTTTCAACCAAAGCAACATCTTTGAGAGTGAAATTCGAGTTAATTCTTACCACACCTTTACCTTTCACTCTACTCCTTCGATTGTTTCCGAAGGTGATATGTTCCCTTTGCTTGGTTGTGGTGAGGCTGGAGAACCATGCTGCATCTTCGGTCATGTGGCGCGAACAACCAGAGTCCATGATCCACGTGCCCTCCAAGCCTCGATCTGTCGCCTACACATGATAAGAAAATCTCGATCGCTCAGTGCTGGGGTGAGTAAAATAATGACGAGGCATCCAGCACTGAGTGACACGAGTAGTAGGCGTAGTAAAAGTAGACGGTCTACGCACAGGAAAATCGAAATGATGCAAAGTGCGAGGTCTACCTACATGCTGTGATCGAACAACATGTCGAGGTCTCCTACTCTGACGAGGTACAAAGCTACTCGCCCGAGGTCTACCACCATATGGAATATGGTGAGCACCTCGAGGAGCAAAACCTCTCCGAGAAGCACGAGGAGCCTCAAAAGCAGGACGATAGTAAAACTCAGACTCATGCATACCTAAAGATGGGTAATGCATGTCCTGGTAACTCATCGCCTGAGAGCGTCGCTCATCCTTGATGCGACAAAAACAGAACCCAACCAAATGACCGCCCGCTGACAGTAGGAACAGTGGAAAACTCTCCTGGGGCACTCTCATGGGTCACAGGAGCAACTCTCACAGGCTCCTTGGGTTTTCTCTGAGTGGTTTTCTTGGGAGGATTTTTCTTGGCAGGAGGAGTGGTTTTCTTTGGTGGTCGGGTAGGCTTTTTGGCTGATGGAGTGTCTAACAGAGCTCTTTCTTTCTCTAAGGTAGTGGGAGAGGTAAAAACAGTTTTGGTTTCACTTTCTGAAGGTATCCTCTCAAAACCCAAACCTAGAGCTAACCCTGCTCTGTCAGCACACATCTTGGTTTTGGCCAAGAGCAAATCCATCCTACCCTTTCCCTCAGTGCATTTATTAACCACAGAAAGAAGGTATTCATTTTCAGACATGAGGTTCTCAGCTTGCTCTCTAACAGTGCCTAGCTGGTCCTTAAGGGTGATGCAAGTGTCACAAACAGGTTGCACATCCTTAGAACTACCGGCCCTCTCCAATCTAGCCTCTAAATCATGAACATGCTTATCACGTAAATTAATGCTTTCGCGTAATAAAGAGCAGTTCATGCAATCAATAACATCATGAGGTCTAGAATCCACCTCCAAAAGCTGCTTCTGTGCAGTCTCAAGTCAGAAAGAGTTTGAGCATGTACAGAACGCAAATGAGCAAGCTCACCCATGACAGTGGTACAAGAATCACATTCAGCATCATTAACTTTAGACTTAAGCATGGCATATTCAGTAGAAACAGATTCTAGCCTAAGTCTAAGGTCTTTTCTTTCTCTAGCGGCTTGCACAAGCAATCTATCCTGACCTAGAACTACTTCATTCAGCTCATCTAATTTCATTAATAGCTGGTCAGATGATAGATGTACCTCAGATGAGTCAAGCTCATCGCCGCTGTGATCGCTGTCGGCCATGAAGCAAAGGCCGGTGAAATCTCGTCCCTTCTTGTCCTTCTTGTCCTCCTTCCTTGGGGACTCCTCCTCCTCAGAGCTTGACTCCTCAGTTGAGGATGTGTCGATGTCGCTGAGAGCAGCAACAAATGCTCTAGAAGCGGCTTTGGCTACTTTCTTAGCCATCTTGCCGCGCTTGCCCTTCACAAAAGGCTTCCTCTCCTTTTTGTGGTATTTGGGGCGCTCACTCTCATCTCTCTTCTTGAGCTTAGGGCAATTTGCCTTAATGTGAGAGGTGTCGCCACATTCATAGCAACCACTAAAGCCACTTCTCCTCTGATCTCGTCTCTCATGATGAAAGCGGGTGAACCTCCGGGCAATGAGAGCAAGCTCATCATCATCTAGAGTGTCCACCTGCTCCTTTGTGACGGAGACCAGGGAGGACAAAGCAAAACCATCTGCAAGAACACAAGTGCCAGATGTGCTTGGTTCTGCAGTGGTGCCATGGCTAGTGCTAGAAACCAATGCCATTGGTTGTGGCAAAGAGCTTCTGTGCACTGCAAGAGATGCCTTGGCAATCTCTATGGACTTCAGCTTGCTGAAGAGCTCATCACAGGTCAATGTGTCATAACCTGCAGACTCCTCAATACTGGATATCTTCACTTCCCATATGCTACGATCAAGAGCATAGAGAAGCTTGATAGCCCTATCATGATCATCGTAAGCAAGCGTCCCGTTGGACCGCAAGTTACTCACTATCGCATCAAAGCGAGAAAACATGGCATCTATAGATTCACCAGGTGCCTGCACAAACAGCTGATACTGTTGATTGTATGTGCTTTGGCGCCTGGCCTTGATCTGAGTAGAGCCCTCATGAAAAATAGTGAGTGTTGTCCAAATCTCCCTAGCAGTCCTAAGGTGCTGCACCCTATCAAACTCACTCCGACTCAAACCAATGAACAATATGTTCCTTGCCTTGGAATTGGCATTATACTGATCTTTTTCAGTTTGAGTGGTGCGAGTATCAGGGATGGAGTATTGTGAGTCCACAATATCCCAAATTGCATTTCCTTGGCTTAACAAGTAAGCCTCCATGCGCACCTTCCAGTATGCAAAATCAGTCCCATCGAACAGAGGAATTTTACTGCCTCTATCCATGTCGCCAACAGATCACAAAATCGGTTAAGGTCAACTGGTGATCTTAACCCGCTCTGATACCAATTGTTGGACCGGAAACGGCGACCAGCGGGGGGTGAATGGGAGCTTTTAAAAATTCAGGCTAAAAACAAGCCTTCAGTTTGGTTCTGTCTTCTGCGGAACAGGCTTCGAACACAACCTTCGAAGGTCTGGTTCGGAGGTGCTTCGACAGCTCCGAACACAGGCTTCGCAGGAGCAAAAGTTCGAAGCCAAGAAGACTTCGCTCCACTTACAACCCTAGAAAATCTACTCTGCTAAGTCAGTGCAGGCTCCGCACACAGGGTGCTTCGAGCAGGCTTCGCACTTTACCCTTCGCAAGAGTGGACACCCTACTGGGGACTTCGACCGAGTACTTGGCAGCAGCAACTGGTGCTGGGCTTCGTACACGAAGGTCTACACGCACACAAACGGACTTCGCTACGGGCTTCGACACAAGAAGCAAAACGGGCTTCGATCAGGGCTTCGCTAGTAATCTGTGAGGTCTGGCCTCAAGTAACACAGAGCGAACGCACGCTGAAAACACACTTCGCACAAAACACCCTTCGCCTAGACAGGCTTCGGTGCACTACAACTAGCGAGGTATGTAAAGCGAGCTCAAGAAAAAAGCACAAAGAAGCAGGGCTTCGCCGCTTGAACAAGGAACACAAAAATATTTGAACTCTGGATGAATACAGCGAGGTATGTGGCTACAGGAGCTCAACAGTAAATGCTCAAAGTGTTAAATGTTACCTACCGAGCCCCCATATTTATAGCCCACAGTTCACCCAAAGGAATTGACTACTTTACCCCTAGGGTTTACATTGGTTTTGTCTCTACAGAACTGAGGGGTACAAAAGGTAGTCAACTTTATTCTGGAGGCTTCTCTGTCAGCTTTGCAGAGGGGACAGCGTCAGCTTTTTGCAGAGCAGACAGTGTCAGCCTTTGCAGTTTTTGACCTTCTGCAGCCTCCCTTCGCACGCGAGGGTGCGGTAGCTTCGGCGAGAAGCCTTGAGCCAGATGGCCTTCGCTTCACCGAAGTCAGTCTCTGATACAGTGACGGTTTTGAGCCGAAGCCGTCAAAGCCCTTGGGCCTTCGCACCAACACCTCCGGAGTGGACCACCACGGCTTCGCAGCTACTCTCAGATAGAACTCCGTCAGTCCGTGTACCGAAGCCATGCAGGCCGAAGTACCACAAGACAACCACACTCCGGAGCTAGCCTCGCTTCGAAGTCTTCCTCACTCCGAAGCCCTAGCTTCGGAGCACCACCCTTCGAAGTCCCTCCTTCGTCCAAGGCCTCCGCACGAAGCATTCCATGAGCCCTTCGTCGCAGTGTCTCTCCTCGAGCACACTCCTCGACGAGCCTCACCCGGACCATGCCTTCGATTCGCCTCGACTTCTGAGGCCTTCGTCGGGTACCTTCGAATGTCTCCCTCCGGAGCACACTTCGAACTCCTTGCCTCCGCAGAGGACTTGATCCACCAACTCCGAAGTCACTCCTTCCGGAGTACCTTCGAAGTCCCTCACCTCCGAGGACTTTGTCTCGGAGTACCTTCACCCAGAGCCACGCTCCGCACTCTCTGCCTTCACCTGGCACACCTCGACCTGAGGACCGACCCGGACCCCCTTCACAGACACCGTGACGGAGCTCCCCGCTCCCCTGGCATCAAGCCTCCCGCTTGACCCAGGTTCACCTGCCGCGAACCTGTCCGTCGCCTCCGAAGTCCCTGCGCACCACAGACAAGCAGACAAGTGTTTCCAGTACTCCGGAGACCTCTCCGGGTTAGCAACCTCCGGCACACACTCCGGTGTACCGCCCAAAGTACCGATGCCTTCGGTACACACCCAGTCATCGTGTACTGTCGGACCCCTCCGACGAGCACACTCTGCTGCAACAGCTGCAGCAACCAAACCACCGAACACCCTTCGGTGAAACCACCTCCGAACACCCTTCGGAGGTCCAACCTCCGAACCCCCTTCGGAGGTACCCCTTCGAACAGAGGGTAAAGAGCCTGTCAATCACTCATCACAAACACCAAAACCAACCCTTGGTTTCTCACATTAGATGTTAGTCATGCTTTGTCTGATGCAAGTTGGATCAACGCCATGCATGAGGAGCTTGAAAATTTTGATAGAAAACAAGTTTGGATTCTTGTTGATCCACCCCCTAACATTCCTATCATTGGAACAAAATGGATTTTCAAAACCAAACAGGGGGAGGATGGGGCTATAGTGAGAAACAAGGCTATACTTGTGGCTCAAGGGTATACTCAAGTCGAGGGGGTTGATTTTAGAGAAACATTTGCTCCGGTAGCTCGACTTGAGGCCATTAGGTTCTTGCTTGCTTTTGCATCATCTCGTGGTTTTAAACTTTTTCAAATGGATGTCAAAAGTGCTTTCCTTAATGGTTTCATAAGAGAAGATGTGTATGTCAAGCAGCCTCGTGGCTTTGAGCATCCCAAGTACCCCCATAGAGTCTTTGCTTGGTACGACCGCCTTAGGAATTTCTTAATTGAGCACGGGTACAAGATGGGCTCCGTTGATAAGACCTTGTTCACTCTCATGAATGGCAAATATATCTTGCTTGTTTAGATTTATGTTGATGACATAATCTTTGGTGGTTCATCTCATACTCTTGTGGCCGAGTTTGCTGAATCCATGAGCAGGGAATTAGAAATGTCGATGATGGGTGAGCTGACCTTCTTCGTTGGTTTGCAAATCAAGCAAAGCAAACAAGAAACTTGTGTACATCAGAAAAAATACACTAAAGACCTGCTAAAACGCTTTGACATGTCAGATACAAAACCACTTGCTACCCCAATGGGTACTTTAGTTGTGCTTGATCCAGATGAAGACGGAGAAGAAGTGGACCAGAAAGAGTTCTGGAGCATGATCGACTCCTTCCTGTACTTGACGGCTACGAGGCTGAACATACACTTTGATGTGTGTCTGTGCGCTCATTATCATGCTTCTCCCAGGGCTTCACATCGTCAAGCTATCAAGCACATTCTAAGGTATCTCAAGCACACTCTTGAATTTTGCATTTGGTATTCTACATCATCTTCATTATGCTTGAGAGTTTTTTCTGATGCTTACTTTGCTGGATGTCGTATTGATCGCAAGAGTACTTCTAGGACTTGTCACTTTTTGGGTTCTTCTCTTGTGTGTTGGTCTTCTCGCAAACAGTATAGCATTGCACAGTCTACAACCGAGGCTAAATATGTAGCTGCTGCTAGCTGTTGCACACATATTTTGTGGAATTAGCTTAGCAAACAACCTAGTACAGCAAACAACCCAATACAGCATTCTAGGACCAAACACATTGACGTGCGTTATCATTTCTTAAGAGATCACAATGAGAAGGGTTGAGAAACCAAGGGTTGGTTTCGGTGTTTGTGATGAGTGATTGACATGCTTTTAACCTCTGTTCGAAGGGTACCTTCGAAGGGGGTTCGGAGGTTGGACCTCCGAAGGGTATTCAGAGGTGGTCTCACCGAAAGGTGTTCGGTGGTTTGGTTGCTGCAGCTGTTGCAGCGGAGTGTGCGTGTCAGAGGGGTCCGACAGTACACGATGACTGGGTGTGTACCGAAGGCTTCGGTACTTTGGGCGGTACAACGGAGTGTGTACCGGAGGTTGCTAACCCAGAGAGGTCTCTGGAGTACTGGATACACTTGTCTGTTTGTCTATGGTGCGCAGGGACTTCGGAGGCGACGGACAGGTTCGCGGCAGGTGAACCTGGGTCAAGCGGGAGGCTTGATGCCAGGGGAGCGGGGAGCTCTGTCACGGTGGCTGCGAAGGGGTCCGGGTCGGTCCTCGGGTCGAGGTGTGCCAGGTGAAGGCAGAGAGTGCGGAGCATGGCTCCGGATGAAGGTACTCCGAGACAAAGTCCTCGGAGGTGAGGCACTTCGAAGGTACTCCGAATGGAGTGACTTCGGAGTTTGGCAGATCAAGTCCTCTGCGGAGGCAAGGAGTTCGAAGTGTGCTCCGGAGGGAGACATTCGAAGGTACCCGACGAAGGTCTCAGAAGTCAAGGTGCATCGAAGGCATGGTCCGGGTGAGGCTCGTCGAGGAGTGTGCTCGGGGAGAGACACTACGACGAAGGGCTCATGGAATGCTTCATGCGGAGGCCTTGGACGAAGGAGGGACTTCGAAGGGTGGTACTCCGAAGGTGGGGCTTCGGAGTGAAGAAGGCTTCGGAGCAAGGCTAGCTCCGGAGTGAAGGATGGCTTGTGGTACTTCGGCCATGCATGGCTTCGGTACATGGACTGACGGAGTTCGAGCTGGGAGTAGCTGCGAAGCCGTGGTGGTCCACTCCGGAGGTGGTGGTGGGAAGGCCCAAGGGCTTTGACGGCTTCGGCTCAAAACCGTCACTGTATCGGAGGCTATCTTCGGCGAAGCGAAGGCCACCAGGCTCAAGGCTTCTCGCCGAAGCTACCGCACCCTCGCGTGCGAAGGGAGGCTCCAGAAGGTCAAAGACTGCAAAGGCTGACACTGTCTGCTCTGCAAAAAGCTGACGCTGTCCCCTCTGCAAAGCTGACAGAGAAGCCTCCAGAATAAAGTTGGACTACCTTTTGTACCCCTCAGTTCTGTAGAGACAAAACCAATGTAAACCCTAGGGGTAAAGTAGTCAATTCCTTTGGGTGAACTGCTGGCTATAAATATGGGGGCTCGGTAGGTAACATTTAACACTTTGAGCATTTACTGTTGAGCTCCTGTAGCCACATACCTCGCTGTATTCATCCAGAGTTCAATTTATTGTGTTCCTTGTTCAAGCGGCGAAGCCCTGCTTCTTTGTGCTTTTTGCTTGAGCTCGCGTTACATACCTCGCTAGTTTTAGTGCACCGAAGCCTGTCTAGGCGAAGGTTGTCTTTGTGCGAAGTGTGTTTTTCAGCGTGCTGTCGCTCTGTGTAACTTGAGGCTAGACCTCACAGCTTACTAGCGCAGCCCTGATCGAGGCCCATTTTGCTTCTTGTGTGTCGAAGCCCTTAGCGAAGTCCGTCTGTGTGCGTTTAGACCTTCGTGTACGAAGCCCAGCACCAGTTGCTGCTGCCAAGTACTTGGTCGAAGTCCTCAGTGGGGTGTCCACTCTTGCGAAGGGTGAAGTGCGAAGTCTGCTCGAAGCACCCTGTGTGCGGAGCCTGCACTGACTTAGTAGAGTAGATTTTCAAGGGTTGTTAGTGGAGCGAAGTCTTCTTGGCTTCGAACTTTTGCTCCTGCGAAGCCTGTGTTCGGAGCTGTCAAAGGACCTCCGAACCAGACCTTCGAAGGTAGTGTTCGAAGCCTGTTCCGCAGAAGACAGGATTAAAACCGAAGGCTGTTTTTAGCCCGAATTTTTAAAAGCTCCCATTCACCCCCCCTCTGGTCGCCGTTTCTGGTCCAACAATTGGTATCAGAGCCAAGTTAAGATCACCAGTTGACCTTAACCGGTTTTGTGATCTGTTGGCGACATGGATAGAGGCAGTAAAATTCCTCTGTTCGATGGGACTGATTTTGCATACTGGAAGGTGCGCATGGAGGCTTACTTGTTAAGCCAAGGAAATGCAATTTGGGAGATTGTGGACTCACAATACTCCATCCCTGATACTCGCACCACTCAAACAGAAAAAGATCAGTATAATGCCAACTCCAAGGCTAGGAATATACTGTTCATTGGTTTGAGCCGGAGTGAGTTTGATAGGGTGCAGCACCTTAGGACTGCTAGGGAGATTTGGACAACACTCACTATTTTTCATGAGGGCTCTACTCAGATCAAGGCCAGGCGCCAAAGCACATACAATCAACAGTATCAGCTGTTTGTGCAGGCACCTAGTGAATCTATAGATGCCATGTTTTCTCGCTTTGATGCGATAGTGAGTAACTTGCGGTCCAACGGGACGCTTGCTTACGATGATCATGATAGGGCTATCAAGCTTCTCTATGCTCTTGATCGTAGCATATGGGAAGTGAAGATATCCAGCATTGAGGAGTCTGCAGGTTATGACACATTGACCTGTGATGAGCTCTTCAACAAGCTGAAGTCCACAGAGATTGCCAAGGCATCTCTTGCTGTGCACAAAAGCTCTTTGCCATAGCCATTGGCATTGGTTTCTAGCACTAGCCGTGGCACCGCTGCAGAACCAAGCACATCTGGTACTTGTGTTCTTGCAGATGGTTTTGCTTTGTCCTCCCTGGTCTCCATCACAAAGGAGTAGGTGGACACTCTAGATGATGATGAGCTTGCTCTCATTGCCCAGAGGTTCACCCGTTTTCACCATGAGAGACGGGATCAGAGGAGAAGTGGTTTTAGTGGTTGCTTTGAATGCGGTGACACTTCTCACATCAAGGCAAATTGCCCAAAGCTCAAGAAGAGAGATGAGAGTGAGCGCCCCAAATACCACAAAAAGGAGAGGAAACCCTTTGTGAAGGGCAAGCGCGGCAAGGTGGCTAGGAGAGTAGCCAAGGCCGCTTCCAGAGCATTTGTTGCTGCTCTCAGCGACATCGACACTTCCTCAACTAAGGAGTCGAGCTCTGAGGAGGAGGAGTCCCCAAGGAAGGAGGACAAGAAGGACAAGAAGGGACGAGACTTCACCGGTCTTTGCTTCATGGACGACAGCGATCACAGTGGCGATGAGCTTGACTCATCTGAGGTACCACTATCCTATGACCAGCTTTCAATAAAACTAGATGAGCTGAATGAAGTAGTTCTTGGTCAGGATAGATTACTTGTGCAAGCCGCTAGAGAAAGAAAAGACCTTAGACTTAGGCTAGAATCTGTTTCTACTGAATATGCCATGCTTAAGTCTAAAGTTAATGATGCTGAATGTGATTCTTGTACCACTGTCATGGGTGAGCTTGCTCAGTTGCGTTCTGTTCATGCTCAAACTCTTTCTGAGCTTGAGACTGCACAAAAGCAGCTTTTGGAGGTGGATTCTAGACCTCATGATATTACTGAATGCATGAACTGTTCTTTATTACGCGAGATCATTAATTTACGTGATAAGCATGTTCATGATTTAGAGGCTAGATTGGAGAGGGCCGGTAGTTCTAAGGATGTGCAACCTGTTTGTGACACTTGCATCACCCTTAAGGACCAGCTAGGCACTGTTAGAGAGCGAGCTGAGAACCTCATGTCTGAAAATGAATACCTTCTTTCCGTGGTTAATAAATGCACTGAGGGAAAGGGTAGGATGGATTTGCTTTTGGCCAAAACCAAGTTATGTGCTGACAGAGCAGGGGTAGCTCTAGGTTTGGGTTTTGAGAGGTTACCTTCAGACAGTAAGACCAAAACTGTTTTTACCTCTCCCACTACCTTAGAGAAAGAGAGAGCTCTGTTAGACACACCATCAGCCAAAAAACCTACCCAACCACCAAAGAAAACCACCCCTCCTGCCAAGAAAAATCCTCCCAAGAAAACCACTCAGAGAAAACCCAAGGAGCCTGTGAGAGTTGCTCCTGTGACCCATGAGAGTGCCCCCAGGAGAGTTTTTCACTGTTCCTACTGTCAGCGGCGGGTCATTTGGTTGGGTTCTGTTTTCGTCGCATCAAGGATGAGCGACGCTCTCAGGCGATGAGTTACCAGGACATGCATTACCCATCTTTAGGTATGCATGAGTCTGAGTTTTACTATCGTCCTGCTTTTGAGGCTCCTCGTGCTTCTCGGAGAGGTTTTGCTCCTCGAGGTGCTCATCATGTTTCATATGTTAGTAGACCTCGGGCGAGTAGCTTTGTACCTCGTCAGAGTAGGAGACCTCGACATGTTGTTCGATCACAGCATGTAGGTAGACCTCGCACTTTGCATCATTTCGATTTTCCTGTGCGTAGACCGTCTACTTTTGCTGCGCCTACTACTCGTGTCACTCAGTGCTGGATGCCTCGTCATTTTTTCACTCACCCCAGCACTGAGCGATCGAGATATTCTTATCATGTGTAGGCGACAGATCGAGGCTTGGAGGGCACATGGATCATGGACTCTGGTTGTTCGCGCCACATGACCGGAGATGCAGCATGGTTCTCCAGCCTCACCACAACCAAGCAAAGGGAACATATCAACTTCAGAAACAATCGAAGGAGTAGAGTGAAAGGTAAAGGTGTGGTAAGAATTAACTCGAATTTCACTCTCAAAGATGTTGCTTTGGTTGAGAACCTGGGATACAATTTGCTGTCTGTATCTCAGTTGCTTGATGAGGGCTTCGAAGTGCGATTTCATCGCGATACTTCGCAAGTGCTCAATTCTGATGGCGTTGTGGTGTGTAAGATCTTTAGAGTTGGGAGAGTTTTTGGAGCTGATTTTTCAGAGTCATCTGGTTCTTCTCATTGTCTTGTTGCACATTCAACTTCTGAGCTTTGGAAGTGGCATAGGAGACTAGGGCATATCAGCTTTGAGTTGATCGCTCGTCTGAGCGCCCTAGGTCTGATCCGAGGATTGCCCAAGCTCAAGTTTGAGAAGAATTTAGTTTGCGCTCCTTGTCGACATGGAAAAATGATTGCTGCTTCGCATTCGCCAGTCACCACAGTGATGACTGAACAACCCGAAGAACTTCTCCATATGGACACTGTAGGTCCTTCTCGGGTCAGTTCTTTAGGCGGCAAGTGGTATGTATTAGTTATTGTCGACGATTTCTCTCGCTACTCTTGGGTCTTCTTTCTTGCCAGCAAGGATGAAGTGTTTTCTCACTTTCGGAGCTTGGCTTTGAGACTTTTTACTGAACTCCCTGGTGCATTGAAATTCATTCGAAGTGATAATGGCACTGAGTTCAAAAATAGTGTCTTTGTTGACTTTTGCATGGAGCATGGCATAGAACATCAATTCTCTGCTCCGCGGGTTCCTCAACAGAACGGTGTTGTTGAGAGAAAGAACCGCACTTTGGTTGAGATGGCTAGGACGATGCTTGATGAGCATAGGCCTCCTAGAAAATTCTGGGCTAAGGCCATGAACACTGCATGTTACATCTCAAACCGTATTTTCTTGCGCTCAATTTAAAATTTGACTTCTTATGAGCTACGTTTTGGGAGACAGCCCAAGGTTACTCATCTTCGAGTTTTTGGCTGTCGCTGCTTTATCCTAAAACATGGTAACTTGGATAAATTTGAGTCGCGATCTTCTGACGGGATCTTTTTGGGTTACACTACTCATGGTCATTCTTATCGTGTTTATAACTTGGAGACTAACACTGTCATCGAGTCATGTGATGTGACTTTTGATGAATCAACCCCCTCTGTTAGTTCTGCTTTTGAACAGGCAAATGAACACGACATGGAACAGACCTTATTCGAAGAAGAAGATCCCGGAGAATTCGAGGATGAACCCCTACTTCCCTCGACATCAACCCCCGAAGCTGACCCCGCTTCAACTACTTCGGCACGAGGTCCCGAAGCGACTACCTCAACATCGGTCATCTTGGACCACTCCAACGCACAAGTTGAGGGGGAGACTGCATCCCGCCGCGAGGCTCCACATCATGTTCAAAGGATGCACCCTCCTGAGCAGATCATTGGTGAGCTTGATCAAAGGGTAACACGTTCTCATGCTCATTTCATTGATTCCGCTTTTGTTGCTTCTTTCGAGCCCTTAGATGTTAGTCATGCACTTTCTGATTCTAGTTGGATCAATGCCATGCATGAAGAGCTTGAAAATTTTGAGAGAAACCAAGTCTGGTCTTTAGTTGATCCTCCACCAAATGTTCATTTCATTGGAACTAAATGGATTTTCAAAAACAAACAAGGGGAGGATGGGACTATAGTTAGAAACAAGGCTAGGCTTGTAGCTCATGGCTTTTCTCAACTAGAAGGGATTGATTTTACTGAAACTTTTGCACCTGTTGCTCGCCTTAAGGCCATTAGGATTTTGCTTGCCTTTGCGACATCCCGGGGATTCAAACTCTATCAAATGGATGTCAAAAGTGCTTTTCTTAATGGCTTCATAGGTGAAGATGTTTATGTAAAACAACCCCCTGGTTTTGAAAACACCAAGTACCCACATAAAGTCCTTAAACTTCATAAGGCTCTTTATGGACTCAAGCAGGCCCCTCGGGCTTGGTATGATAGACTTAAGTCTTTTCTGCTTGAGCGAGGGTATTTGATGGGCTCTGTTGATAAAACTTTGTTTACTCTCAAGCATGGCAAAGATTTCCTCCTAGTTCAGATTTATGTGGATGATATCATCTTTGGTGGCTCATCTCATGCTTTGGTTGCCGAGTTTGCAGATACCATGAGCAGGGAGTTTGAAATGTCCATGATGGGTGAACTCACCTTTTTCCTTGGTTTGCAAATCAAGCAAAGCAAACAAGGTACTTTCGTCCACCAGACGAAGTACACCAAGGACCTGCTCAAGAAGTTTGATATGTCCGATGCGACGCCCCTCGCTAGTCCAATGGCTACATCTGTAGCATTGGACCCTGACGAAGATGGAGAAGCCGTAGATCAGAAGGAGTTCCGAAGCATGATCGGCTCCCTCCTCTACTTGACTGCTACGAGGCCGGACATACACTTCGCAGTGTGTCTGTGCGCTCGTTTCCAGGCTTCACCACGAGCTTCGCACCGCCAAGCGGTAAAGCGCATCTTAAGGTATCTCAAACACACCCTTGAATTTGGCATATGGTATTCAGCATCTTCATCTTTGTGTCTTCGAGGTTATTCCGATGCGGACTTTGCTGGGTGTAGGATTGATAGGAAGAGTACCTCTGGTACTTGTCATTTTCTGGGTACTTCACTGGTTTGCTGGTCTTCCCGCAAACAGTCTAGCGTTGCACAATCGACGGCTGAGGCCGAATATGTTGCTGCAGCTAGCTGTTGCTCTCAAATTTTGTGGATGGTTTCCACTTTGCGGGATTTCGGGTTAGATTATAAGAGTGTTCCACTTTTCTGTGATAACACTAGCGCTATTTGTATTGCAAACAACCCGGTTCAGCACTCCAGAACCAAACACATTGATGTACGATATCATTTTCTCAGAGATCACAATGAGAAGGGTGATATTGAACTTCAATATGTTGATACCCAACACCAGCTTGCCGACATTTTCACAAAACCCCTCGATGCTTCTCGATTTGCTTACTTGCGTGGGGAACTTGGTATTTGTCACCCTTACGGCACTTTGTGAGGGGGAGCAGTTTTAGATGGATATGCATTTGCTAAATGTGTGTTGTAATTGCATTTACATCTTTTGCACTTATATGCCTGATTATAATCCATGACATCATGACAACTCAGCTCTCTTTAATTTATCTGAAACATTCATGTGCATGATGCTTTCTTTTCAAAATCAAATCGTGCTCACTACTTAGTCTTGAATCTAGCATGTTTAGGCAGGACTGCTTTAGCTATCTTTTATCTACTTGATAGCAAGACATTGTTCATTGGATGCTAAAAATTGCAACTTGAAAAATTGTTCTACATTTTCATGGATATTCATAAAGTGCCAAACAATTGGTTCACTCAGTTAAAATCAACATCTCCATGATTTGCATGATTTAAGTGAAAAGATCCAGGTGGGTTTGTTTGTTGCACTACCCTATTCTAGACTGCTTACCATTGCACATTGGTCTGAACTGGAATAGTCTAGTGTATGCCAAAATCTTTGCCTTAAGCTTCTTATGGCTTTCATGCCTAGGCTTGGCCGGATTGGAAAGTATAAGGTGGACAAACAAATAACCCCTGGCACTAAGAAAAGAACATCAAAATTCATTAATCATCAAGTTTGCTTTTCATGCTCCATTTGAACTGGACTTGTCTGTCTAGAGTAGAAATTGATTAGCTTTGCGCAGTCCCTGCTCTTACTTGTCTAGTTTCTTTGACTAAGTGGTGATGCTTTTATTTCAAGCATGATCAAATCACATGTTTCATCATGTTTTTAAGAGAATATTAATTTGAGTTGAGCCCATGTTCGTTGGTGTTATTGTTGGCATATTTTTGCTTCATATGTCTTTGCAATTCTGCTCATTTCAAAGCTTTGCATCTTTTACATGCTCCTTGATGCTTGCATTGCCAAAGGGGGAGAAATTCCTCAAAGGGGAGAGACTTGCTTCGTTCTCTACCGCAAGGGGTATAATTTTCAAAGGGGGAGAACATTTGACATAAAGGGGGAGAAGGTTCTTTATTGCCAAAGGGAAACTTAACTCAGGGGGAGTTTTTATTGCCGAAGGGGCTTTTTACTCTTTTGAAAATGGGGGAGGAAAATTCTTTTATCAAGTGACATGATTTGGCTCTTTTCTGAGTTTTTTATGGTCACTTGTGTGCTGAAAGTTTTTAAATTTTCTTGGATTTAAAGTTGGTTGTCAATGCACTCATCAAGGGGGAGATTGAGAAACCAAGGGTTGGTTTTGGTGTTTGTGATGAGTGATTGACAGGCTTTTAACCTCTGTTCGAAGGGTACCTCCGAAGGGGGTTCGGAGGTTGGACCTCCGAAGGGTATTCAGAGGTGGTCTCACCGAAGGGTGTTCGGTGGTTTGGTTGCTGCAGCTGTTGCAGCGGAGTGTGCGTGTCGGAGGGGTCCGACAGTACACGATGACTGGGTGTGTACCGAAGGCTTCGGTACTTTGGGCGGTACACCGGAGTGTGTACCGGAGGTTGCTAACCCGGAGAGGTCTCCGGAGTACTGGATACACTTGTCTGTTTATCTGTGGTGCGCAGGGACTTCGGAGGCGACGGACAGGTTCGCGGCAGGTGAAACTGGGTCAAGCGGGAGGCTTGATGCCAGGGGAGCGGGGAGCTCCGTCACGGTGGCTGCGAATGGGTCCGGGTCGGTCCTCGGGTCGAGGTGTGCCAGGTGAAGGCATAGAGTGCGGAGCGTGGCTCCGGATGAAGGTACTTCGAGACAAAGTCCTCGGAGGTGAGGCACTTCGAAGGTACTCCGAATGGAGTGACTTCGGAGTTTGGCGGATCAAGTCCTCTGCGGAGGCAAGGAGTTCGAAGTGTGCTCCGGAGGGAGACATTCGAAGGTACCCGACGAAGGTCTCAGAAGTCAAGGTGCATCGAAGGCATGGTCCGGCTGAGGCTCGTCGAGGAGTGTGCTCGGGGAGAGACACTGCGACGAAGGGCTCATGGAATGCTTCATGCGGAGGCCTTGGACGAAGGAGGGACTTCGAAGGGTGGTACTCCGAAGGTGGGGCTTCGGAGTGAAGAAGGCTTCGGAGCAAGGCTAGCTCTGGAGTGAAGGATGGCTTGTGGTACTTCGGCCATGCATGGCTTCGGTACACGGACTGACGGAGTTCGAGCTGGGAGTAGCTGCGAAGCCGTGGTGGTCCACTCCGGAGGTGGTGGTGCGAAGGCCCAAGGGCTTTGACGGCTTCGGCTCAAAACCGTCACTGTATCGGAGGCTATCTTCGGCGAAGCGAAGGCCACCAGGCTCAAGGCTTCTCGCCGAAGCTACCGCACCCTCGCGTGCGAAGGGAGGCTCCAGAAGGTCAAAGACTGCAAAGGCTGACACTGTCTGCTCTGCAAAAAGCTGACGCTGTCCCCTCTGCAAAGCTGACAGAGAAGCCTCCAGAATAAAGTTGGACTACCTTTTGTACCCCTCAGTTCTGTAGAGACAAAACCAATGTAAACCCTAGGGGTAAAGTAGTCAATTCCTTTGGGTGAACTGTGGGTTATAAATATGGGGGCTCGGTAGGTAACATTTAACACTTTGAGCATTTACTATTGAGCTCCTATAGCCACATACCTCGCTATATTCATCCAGAGTTCAATTTATTGGGTTCCTTGTTCAAGCGGCGAAGCCCTGCTTCTTTGTGCTTTTTGCTTGAGCTCGCGTTACATACCTCGCTAGTTTTAGTGCACCGAAGCCTGTCTAGGCGAAGGTTGTCTTTGTGCGAAGTGTGTTTTTCAGCGTGCTGTCGCTCTGTGTAACTTGAGGCTAGACCTCACAGCTTACTAGCGCAGCCCTGATCGAGGCCCGTTTTGCTTCTTGTGTGTCGAAGCCCTTAGCGAAGTCCGTCTGTGTGCGTTTAGACCTTCGTGTACGAAGCCCAGCACCAGTTGCTGCTGCCAAGTACTTGGTCGAAGTCCTCAGTGGGGTGTCCACTCTTGCGAAGGGTGAAGTGCGAAGTCTGCTCGAAGCACCCTGTGTGCGGAGCCTGCACTGACTTAGCAGAGTAGATTTTCGAGGGTTGTTAGTGGAGCGAAGTCTTCTTGGCTTCGAACTTTTGCTCCTGCGAAGCCTATGTTCGGAGCTGTCAAAGGACCTCCGAACCAGACCTTCGAAGGTAGTGTTCGAAGCCTGTTCCGCAGAAGACAGGATTAAAACCGAAGGCTGTTTTTAGCCCGAATTTTTAAAAGCTCCTATTCACCCCCCTCTGGTCGCCGTTTCCGGTCCAACAAGGGTTATATCGATTTGCGCTTTGTTGATACCCACAATCAACTTGCAGATATTTTCACCAAGCCTTTCAATGCTTCTCATTTTGCATTTTTGAGGGGAGAGCTTGGCATTTGTCATCCTTATGGCATTATGTGAGGGGGAGTTGTGTACTTTTGCATATGCTTCTATAATATGATTAATTGCTTTTATATGTACATGCTTTGTTATGCCTTTTACAATACTGTCTTATACTTATGTTGATTATGCTTGGATTGAATACATCTATCTACCTATCTTGAGCATGACTTTTATTTGTGAAAATTTGAAAATGGTCATTACTTAGTCTGGAAACTAGTATGAATAGGCTAGGGTTTATTTGCTATTCTTTACATACCTGATAGCTTTGTCCTTTTCACTTGGATGCTAATATGCAACTTGATTTTATTATGCTCAAAATTAAAAAAATGAAAAATGAAAATGATGAATGATTAAAAATGAAAATGAAACAAAAAATGTTTATTTGTGATAAAATTAAAAATATCCAGGTGGGTTTGCATTGTCGCACTACTTTATTCTAGATTGCTTACCATCGCACTTTGGTATAAACTAGGACATTGAAGTGTATACCATGACCAATGCCTTAAGCTTCTGATTGTTTCAACCTAGGCTTGGCTTGGTCGGTTAGCATAAGGTTGACTTGCAAATAACCCCTGGCACTTAAATAAAGAATAAAAAGTTTAATTTCCTCGCATATCAAGTTTGCTGCAGCTCCTTGTAGTGGGATGTGCTTATCTGGTTAGTATGTGACTAGCTTTTGCATCTCTTACCTTGCCATGTCTAGTATACTAGTCTGAGTAGTGATGCTTTTATTTGATAAAACTTGAAAATGTTTGCTCTTACTGTTAATTAGATTGTATACATTCAAGATTGTCATACAATTGGTTATAACAGCTTGAGAGACACAATGCTTGTTTGTATTGTAATTGGACTTAATTATATTCCAGAAGCATTGTATTTACACCTTACCACATCTCATGGTGCTATCTTGATGTCTGCAATGCTAAAGGGGGAGAGTTCATGTAATTTTGTTGCCCAATTGAGTTTTTGAGGTAGTTTTGTTCTATCATCCTTTTTCAAGTGACATGCCTCTTTTTGCTCTATCTAGAGCTTTCATGGTCACTTGTGTGCTGAACTTGTTTTTTAATCTTCTTTTATCTTGGATTGTCAATGCACTCATCAAGGGGGAGATTGAGAAACCAAGTGAGGTTTTCACTGTGGTTCAAGTTTATGATGAGTGATTGACGAAGTTGGCTATGATGTTCATGTTTCTTGGAAGTGTGTGTGTGTCTATGCTTGTCTCGTGTGTGCAAGGTTGAGACACTTGTCAACTGTCGATGGCAAGGGATCAGGGTTAGACAGGGAGTCTAATGCCAGATGGTCGAGAATGCCAATCGGAGTTGAGAGTGACTTCAGATGTATGCATGGAGACGAAGCATGACATGGGATAACGGTTGATCGAGAGGAGGTGTTGTTCGAGTCAGCAAAAGGGAAGCCAGTACAAGTAACAAGGCGGATCGAGGGATCGAGAGCGGGAGAGACTTGTTGGCAGTCGAGTTCGCAGACTGACGTCGATCGTCGATGATCTGGGAGGCTTTGTCGGTTTTTGCTGAAAACTGTCTCATCTCTAAATGTTTTTAAATTCCAATAATTAGGTGTTTATTTTTCATTTAGTAATTTAAATTAAGTGTAAACTTTTAGTATTTTTGGAATTTTAAAAATTCTGAAAATATATTAAAAGTATAGGGTGAAAGTTGTAATAAATTAGAGTCAACATTTGGGTACTTTTCATAATGTGTTATTCTGAAAATACTCCATGGTCTTTTAACTAAACTGAAAAATAACCCAAGGGTACCTTTGTAAGTTTCCCTCCTAGGTTGGCCTATAAAAGGGCGACCTAGCCTAAGGGGGAGGGATACAACTTTTAGACATATTCCAGCCTGAACTTTTCCTGTCTAATACCATGTTTCTGTTCTGGTTTCCTGTGCATTTACCTTCTTTTGTGAAGTGTTTTGTGTGTTGAACATATTGTGTTGGATGATGAACAGTACGTGAAGATTCTCTTGGTGTGTTCATTGTTCTTGACTCTATCTGATGTCTTCTTCTCTGAATATTTTATCTACTGCTGTGGGTGTTTATGTATTACTCTGTCCTGTTGTTTGAATATGGTTTTCACTACTGGATTCTTGTACTACATGAACCACTGTGTGTGAAGATCATATATACTTTGGTTCTGTTTGTTACATTTACAATGTTCTTCACTTCTAGTTCTAATTTTTGATAGAGTGTTCTTGATCCATCTGTTTTGTTCAGTTTATGTTGTGTGAGATGCAACTTTTATCCTAAATAGTACATGATTAATTTTGTTGTGAATCCTGCCAAGGGTTTAATCTTCTGTTATATTGAACTACAATTAACTCTGATATGGTTATGAACAGGAGACTGATTCTTGGTTCATTCTCAGTTTAATTGCGTCTTTTTGTCAAGAACTGCAACTTCATCTCTGAATAGCTTCTCAAATTTCTGAGTTCTTCAGATGAATAGTCATACTTTTAGATGTGATCTGAATACCTTTTGAGGTTAGTTAAGCTGAGGTTGTTGCTGTAAAGGGAAAAAGAAACTAGTGAACACCTGATCTTGTCCAAATCATGAAAATGCTAAACTGTGTCTTACCTGTTTTGTCAGAACTGTGAGAGACATCTTTTCTAAAAAGCAATAGTGGGGACACCTAATGACAGAAATGTTTTAGGACTCACACAGCTTTTTGTCTGCTCTGTTTTAACTGCTTTATTCTGTCTGTTGAGATCTATTCTAGATGTTTCACTAAAAGACAAATGTGTTGTTAAGTGTTCAGAACTGCTGAAAGTTTTAGTCACAAATGTCTATCTAAAATTATTGTTTCCTGCTGAAAAGAGATCAGAAATGTTATTCATATGAAAGTGACTTGATCTGTTTTTCCTGAAGTCAATTTTTGAAAGTGTAATTTGATCTGTTTTGAGTTTAATCCACAGATTGTACTGCGATCACCCACTGTATGGTACTGATTTGATTCAGTTCATTCAAATCAGTCTGTGATTTCTCCTGTTCAGTGTCATTTGCCAAGGTTCAGTGCTAGAACTCATTTGCAGCTAAACATATTTTTGTAGTACTCAAGTAAAAGATCCAAGGTGAAAAGTTTTACCACTAATCTGGTTATTTCAGTCAATACTATTTTTATTAGTTGCTGAATCAAGGTTCAGATTTCTTGAACAGGATAGAGTACAATTTTTACTCTGGTAAAACTATTTTTGCTTTGTTGATTCTGTAAATTTAGTATTGAAACTATTGTCTGCTGAAAACTTTTTCAGTAATTTTTGGACTGATTTGATATTCATCATTGAGCAAAATAGTTCTACCCTGTTTATACATCTTTGCCTTGATTGCTCTTTCAAAGTCTCAAAAAGTTAGTATCTAATCCATTCCTGAATACTTAAATTTGTCTAATTTGAATTCTGAACTTGTTTTCAAAACTCTGATCTTGTCAGCATTTGATTCATCGATTTAAGTTAGTCGGTATATCAATAGTCGATGGTTCTGTTCTATTTCGGAGTTCCATATGTCGACAGACTAGATCGATCATCCAAAGTCTAATACAATTTTTTTTATTAGAGTTAAATTGAATTCTGAAGTTACATTGTTTATTTGAGATTTGAATTTGAAATTTTTAGAGGAGCGTTGGGTGTTCAGGTTAGGCCATCAGATTCATAAAATTTTGTTGAGGCGCCTATTCACCCCCTCTAGTTGCCATTCTGATCCCACACATTAGCTAGTCACAATGATCTCAATAATATATCAAAGAATCGTACATGCTTTATTTATATGAACGGTATACGACATGAAAAACATATAATTGCAAGAGATGTCGGACTTAACCATTGAAGCCTCAAACTATCACACCTAAATCACATCAATCTAAGAGATCAAACTGAACTGATGCAGCCTTAGATCTAGCTAATACACCGAGAACAACTGGTGATCGTACTGTTTCAATGTTCACCTCAAGAGATCAATCTGATGCATTAGTGAGGATACCGATCTGATTTGTACGAACATCGGGGGTGGCGGGACTCACCTCTTCACCGGAGATCAAAACGATGCAGCCCAGTTCTGAGTTCTGAACCCCGGCGGATAAACCCTGGAAGCCAAGGGTGGTGATGCGCTGAGTAGTTGATTGACAAAGATGTGTTTTTCTAAGCTAACTAGGGGTACATATTTATAGTCCAGAGACTTTCCGTCCAAGCACTCTATCTTAACCGCTTCTGGATAATCTTCATATTCTTTTCCGCTCTGATCTCCATCGGCTCTTCTCGGTCCAATCATCTTGTAACAACATGGACGAGCTTCCTTGACTTTTTTGACCGGATTCTCTTTGACTTCTGCTTACCGTGTGGTATTTCTAGTGGGTCTGGGCTTAACCAAATCTGGGCGTCAACACATGCCCCCCAGTTTCGGAGCAATAAGTGGTTGTTGATGCTTCGAAATTAACAACGATTATTGCCCCTACTGCCACGTCTTTTCAAAAGTCTATCCGCATAATCTTTTCACTTTAATTGCTAGCCGAAACTTTTTGTCTTTTGATGCCTTTATTACTTTTCTTAGTATTCCGATTTCGTATTTTAATTTCCGAAACCCTTCGCCTTCCAATGTTTTCATATTTTCCTAGAGTTTCGACTCTATATCTTCTTGTTCCTACTATTTATAACTGCACTGGGTTAGTTTATAAGCACCGAGCTCTCTTGCTCTCTTCTTCATGCTTTTGACTCACCGCCTACTTCTGGCAATCCAACTTTTCACCGTTCATCCCAGTGCTAGCCGTCGCTCGCCATATCCCTTTAGTGCAAAGATGGCCACCATTGAGACGATCCCTCGAGTAAGTCTCCGACCTTTTAGTTACTCATCCAGGTTTTGGCAGGGCTTGCGCAACCAGGTTTTCATTCCAATAGTTACTCATCCCTTTAGCTTCTTTCCAGGTCTTTCTTCATTTTCATCCATCCCATGACCTTGGCATTAACTCGTCCGATGACTGGAGCCGATATATTGCCAGGCACAATAAGAAGACCGACCCTGTGAGTGCTCGCGAACATGTTACTTTCCTCAGCCTCTGGTTGGAGGAATTTGTCTTCTGTGTGTCGGCTCCGGTCCTGACCCTTCATTTTTAGTTTTTAGCCGAACGACACACCGCTCATGTGCGAGTTTCCCTCGGCCGTTATCTCCTTGGAGCCATATACCATTCCCTTCACATGGTGTCGGCCAACCTATCGGCTGACAACTTCATCGGTGGGCCCAAGGGTCCTTGGTGGTTCCTCCAGCTTTGGCTCAATGTTTATACCACTAGTCTTATTGGAGAAACCCCTCTCACTCATTCACGCTTTCTTGCCAATTTTCCAGAATTGGCCATTCCTACTTATCGCCGCTGCTCTTCTTTAGGGGAAGCGACAACATTCTTTCCTCCTTTCCTTTTGTCTTCCGCGCCCTTGGAGTTCTCTTTAAGAGTTATTACCTCGGATTTTCTGATCGGACCGTCTGGTTTCCTTTTGGACACCATTCGGAGTATGAGCGTCCTTATCAGCTCGTTTTGCCCGATGTGTCACGGGACGCAGAATCCTATCATATCTTCTCGGTGGCCACCTTTCCCTATCTGCTCCCCGTTGATTTTACCGATGGGTATCCTTGGCGGTGCTCTTATGAGTTCTATCACCCATCGGTCTCTTCGAGGCAACGGGGCTTTGGTCAACTCCCACCCCATCTCGTTTTTGTTGTCCAGATCCAAACTCGCAGGAGGGTCAGGAGTGCTTTTGAGTGGGACCACCTTTCCCATATGATCGATGGGATCCCTTCCAGGCGCCTTGCCACCTGAGCGACCTGTCGAGCGACCTCTCATGCCTGTCGTCAATGGTGGGATGAGTTGAAGCAGCACATCTTCAACAATTCTCCCTTGTTCTACCGGGAGCGGATTTACCCAGATGACACCGATGTAGAGACCGAGGTAGACATCTTGATCCCTTCTTCCTTCGCCTCCCACCATCTTCTGTTCCATCTAATTAACTTGCCTTCTATAGGACATTGATTGCGATGCCCGCTTGGTGAGCTTTAGTGGATGGCCGATACAATACGGGTTGGTATCGGCCACCATGAACTTGGGTGCTAGCGCCCCAACTCCTTCTGCATGGGTGAGCGGGAGACGGTCCTAGGTCGTCAATCAGGCAGATGAACTTCGACCGACTGTCTGGGGGAGAAGCCGATTCAAGAGTAGAACTAATGGGATCCCTTTGGGTAGTTTTCTTTCTTTTTGTAAAATTTGTGTAACATTCTTCGCCTTGTAATTCGGGAGTTTGAATATATCTTCTTAATTCCATTTTTCAACTTTGAACTTTTCTGTGAATTACGATGCTCCGGCATTGGCTGTCTGAAGGTGATACTATTGGCGTCGACTAACTTGTCTGTTAGTCCTTCATTTTTCAATCGACAACTTTCCTTAAGTACTTTTCGTTTTATGCCCTTATCACCCTCTAAATTCGATGCTTTTGCATTGGCCGTTTCAAGGTGATGCGATTGGCTTTAATGCGTACAGACTTCTAGGCTCCGTCCGAACGATCGAGAAATTTTCCTTCATTGTTCCTCATCCGGCCTATTCCCATGCCTTGGATTCGCCTTGGCCTTCGTTGAAGCAGTCATGTTGTGCTTTGGTCTAAGGGCGATGCCTTTGCATCGCCCATCTCAAGGCGATGCCATCGACATCGGCTGTTTGAGCTCTATTCGAACGGTCGATAAACTTCGCTCAGTGTATCCATTCGGCCTTTTCCCATGTCCTCTAAAATAATCTTTAGTCCGCTCCTCCTCCATCATGGGCCTTTTGCTCTATTTGGCGTCATCTTTTACAGGACAAGCCTAGGCAGTTCTTCGGTGATCTGCTTGATACCTTCATATGATACTTTGAGAAAATTGTCGTCCCAAGCTTCTCCTAATAAATAGACAACTCCTTCTGCTTCCCATACTGATAAATTGGGTGTAGCTATGTTAACCGATTTGTTGGCGGGAACTATTTCCACCTGATCTCCGACCCACTATATGAGGTTCTGATGAATTGTCGAGGGGACACAGTAGTTTGCGTGTATCCAATCACGTCCCACTAACAAGTTGCAGGATCCTTTCCCCTCTATCATGAAGAATGTAGTCGGCATTGTCTTGCTTCCAACTATCAGCTCTGTGTTTAGTACTCCCATTGTGTCTGACGAGTTGCCGCCGAAATCCCTTAATACCATGTTAGTCTTGATGAGGTCTTTCGGCATCTTCCCAAGCTAGTGGAAGGTGGCATAAGGCATCAAATTGACAGTCGCCCCTCCGTTCATCATCATCTTGGACACCGACTCTCTGTTAATCAACCCCTTGATGTAGAGAGGTCTTAGGTGCCGATGCTCAATATCTTCCTGCTTATCAAAGATTGCTAGCTGAGGAGCCAACACCAACTGAGCCATTGTATCAGCATGATCCACATCGTCTTCATGGGCCACCCAATACTCTGCAGGGAGGAAGAAAGCCATGTTTATTACCTCTTCACCCTTCTTTTCGTCGTCCTAATCGGCCTTGTCCTTCCGTTGCCATTCACTCTTAATTCTTCGTGGCCGATCAGTATTCTCTTCGCCCACCTATGGCTTCCCTTCTCTCTATCGCAGACACTACACCCTTCTCTTCTGGCTTCTTGTGAAGATCCTAGGAGTACACCACCATGGCTTCTCTAGTATGTTTTCATCGTCATCGGCCATATGGACGATTGCTTCGAGATTGATGGGACCAAGTATTTCCAGCACCGGTAATGGGGGATTGGTCCCGATCTTCCGCTAGGTAAGGATAACTTGGATTGGTGGAGAATCTCGACGTTGACGATCCAAGGCTCCGGTCCGGCGGATCAAAACCTTGCAATCGCTACACCACTGTCTCTGTCGGTTATCAACCACGCAGGGCGCGATTGACCTCGCCACGAAGGCTAGTTCCTACAAGCGAACCCAAGAACACAAGCAAGAATAGGAAGATACAAGTCCAATGCCAAATCATAGATGAACTATGATGAGGAGAGGTTTCACAATCGCTGATGCAACAACCAATCGGTCCGGTGCAGGAGCGGGATCTAAACACACAAGTGTAGATGCAAACAAAGCAAAACCTAACCCTAAAGACGGCTGGCGTGAATATATAGGGCATGGACAGCCTGTAGGAGGCGCACACGACTCGGACTATGGGCCAAAACGGCCTCCAACTCAGTACAAGGTCCAACTCGGCCCAACTCTGTCACGTAGGACTGTTTCAATCACACAGGACGACTCGAGACTCCAAATGAGGCGAAACCAACGGCAAAAGATCCGTCTTCTCCTCAGCTTTCCAAAAAGTCCAAGAACGCGCCAATCGGACTTCGTATGAGGAAGTTACGCTCATTTTGGTGCATGGTGGTTGATGTAGTCCGATCCAGCGAATTCTTGACTCCAAATCATCCGTGCGACTCCGTCTTCAACTCCAACTCTCCTATTCCATCTCCCATGTTCCTAAGCAACAAAATATCACTAGTATTCAGTAGCATCCCATCCAAACAAATATTAACATAGTTGCTAAGGAAAGAATTAACCTCATGGCTCAAGCGACGGGCACGGGCGCGTGTGATTGGTCCTTGTAATTGAATTGTAGGTTGATGGTGCATGTGTGTATCATGTTGGTGCATCTGTGTATCATAGTGGTGCGTCTGTGTATCATGCTGGTGCGTGTGTGTATCATGCTGGTGCATCTGTGTATCATGCTGGTGCATCTGTGTATCATGTGAAGTGATGTCCTCATCAACCGGTACCCTTGGAGATGACAACATTTGGTGCACAATCTCCTGATCATGGGGCTCGGGCTTGATGTTGTGTGGCCGATGATCGCTGTTGGGGGAGATAATCCCGATGGCTGAAGGGGGCCCACAACCAGGGGCCCGAAACCTAGTGCCGGAGGGGGCCAGGGCCTACGGGCGAAAGAACCCGGAGGCCACTCTCCGGCATAAAGATACCGGAGGCCACTCTCCGGCATAAAGATGCCAGAGGCCACTCTCCGAGAGGAGGATGCCGGGGTCGCCCTCCGGGAGAAAGATGCCGGAGGCCACCCTCCGGGAGAAGGTTGCCGGGGGCCACCCTTCGGCCCGCGGTAGTGAATTCGGAGGGAGTGCTGGCGGAAAAAGGACTGGACGAATATACGGGGAGGCAGAATCACGATCCTCTGAGCCGTGTCGAGCGGCGCAGGCAGCGTTCGACACGGCTGATACGCTGTTAGAGTCGAATCTTCTTGTCTGTACTATGTATAGTCTGTTTTGTTTGTACTATCGACCGGCGTCTGGCCGTGTAACCGTTGGCGGTCCAGAGGCGCTTGGTCCTCTGGACGGGGCGCCTTATAAATACCCTCAGCTGTAGTTGTAAGGGACGGGCTCAAGGGGCATTGAATACACTACTCTCATTCTCACTAAGAAAACCTGCTGGTCCGATCCGTCGTTCCATCAGTTGGCGTTGTCCGTGGGGAGCTTAGTTCAAGAAGCTAGCATCCTCTACACCCACTCACCAAAGCATGTCGGGCCGGAAGGGTGCAAGCACGGTTCCTCTGCGTCGGTCAGCCCTCACCGCCGGGATCGAGCCTGCTCCGGTCCCCAATCCCAGTCCTCCGGCCCCCGTTGTTGCGCCCGTCAGGGCGCCTTCCCTGGAGCCAACCCAGGCGCCGAAAGGGACGCCCGAGGCCCAGGACCCTGTCAGCGTACCTGAGCCAACATCCGTCAACCTGACTGGGTTGCCGGAGGGGCCGCCGCAGGCGCATCCTCCGAGCGGACCCCCGGTGGTGTCCCTTCGGACCGACTACGTCCATTCGCGGGACGCCGATACCACTTCAGGAGGAAGTGGGAGCCAAGCCGACGCCCTAGCCACCGAGAACGCTCGGTTGAAGGCAGAGTTGGCCTTGTGGCGCCAGGAGGCGTCGCTTCACCCTCCGGAGCCTCTCCGCGCCGCGAAAGCTACGGCCGTGGCGCTGAGCGATGACGAAGATCCAGCGGACGAAGAGAATCCGTCATACGACAAGGAGTCTCCCCTGCACCCGGACCTTCAGAGGGTGCGCTTCAGCTCAAAGTTCCGCGTTGCGAAGCTCCCCAAGTACTCTGGGGATTCTGACCCTGGAGAATTCTCTCGCTCGTACGCCCTGGCGATAGAAGCGTCCGGGGGGAGCCGAGACACCATGGCTAAATGCTTCCCCTTGGCGCTCGAAGGAATCGCCCTCCGGTGGTTCTGGTCACTCCGACCCGGAACCATCCATTCGTGGGATCAACTAAGGAAGAAATTCGTCAACAATTTCCATGGGACCTTTGTGGCCCCTATGTCCACCGGGAGCCTCTTCCAAGCGAAGCAGCAGCCCGGAGAAACTTTGCGGCAGTACTCCCAGCTCTTCGCACACACCAAGGCCCAGATCAAGGGGCTCTCGGCTTCCTCCGTCATCGATGCTGCCCGAGAAGGCGTCACCCACCCAGGCCTCCTCGACAAGCTGCACCGGAAGCCCATCTCCTCGGTGGCACAACTCATGACGTATTTCGAGGAGTACGCCCGATCCGAAGAGGGCTAGGCGCGCTGGCAAGCGATGATAGTCCCTGTCCGGGCCCCGAGCGCCAGGACATATGAGGCCCCGCCAGACTTCAGCCGGGGAGCGCGTCCCGTCCCCGACTTCCACCGCCAAGAGCCCGGCCGGCAGGACTCCGTCCACCGGGACTCTCAACGAAGCCGAAAGCATCTTCAGGGGGAAGTCCTTAGCATCACCCCCCGAGTCCCCGCCAAGCATCTGCACACGCCCGGCGGAAGCCGTTTTGCCGGGGCCAAGGCTCCGCCTCGAGCGCTCTCCGGGGGAGCTACCCTCTACTGCAGCATTCACGGCGATAACCGGAGCCACGACACCGACTCCTGCCGGACCATACTCGCCCTTCGCAGCGACTACCTCGAGCGCAACGCCGGTCGCGGTTCCACCGACAGGGGGACCCCTATCCCCCGCCCAGAGGCGGTCCAGGTAGTCAGGCGCCGCGATGAGCCGGAAGTCATGGGCCCGGCCCCGGAGTTCGGCAGGGCCCCGGCCCCCAAGCTCGAAGATGCACCGGATCGAGGGAAGCGAGTGGTCCTCCCCATCACTTTCACCGCCGAGGATGCCTCCGGAGTCAAGTTCCCGCACGCCGACCCATTCGTCATCTCAGCAGACATTGCCGGAGTTGAGGTGCGTCGCATACTGGTTGACGGAGGAAGTTCTGCTGACATCATCTTCGTGCAGGCCTTCGATCAGCTGTGCCTGTCGCGCAAGCACCTATTGCCAGCTTCGCGTCCGCTCCAAGGCTTCACAGGCCCCCCGCTCGATGCCCTGGGCCAGGTCGTGCTGGAGGTGACCTTCGGCGACTCCCCCCTTCAGCGCTGCGAAGAGATCCTGTTCGACGTGGTCGATGCTCCGTACGCCTACAATGCTATCTTCGGAAGGGGGATGCTCAACCGCTTCAGAGCCATCGCCCACCACAACTACCTCTGCCTCAAGATGCCGACTCCCGGAGGGGTGTTGTCAATCCTGGGTGACCAGGCCGCAGCCCGCCGGGTCGAGTACGGTCACTCGGCGTCGTTGGAGCCACGGCAGATTCACAGCGTCCGCGAAGGTGCCGAAGGAGCTGGCCTCCCAGGAGGCGGGGACCCCGGGCAGAAGGGCCGTCCCGCCAAACCTCTCCCGGAGGGGGAGGTCATTACCAAGATCTTGACCCAAGACGGGAAGGAGTACCCGATCAAGTTCGGAGGGGGTCTGGAGCCGGAGGTGTCGGCGCAGCTCGAGGCCATCATCCACGACAACCTCGACATCTTCGCATGGTCCGACGAGGACATTACCAGCGTCGACCGCTCGATCATCGAGCACTCACTGGCCGTCGACCCGAAGGCGCGGCCGGTCCGCCAGGGGCTTCGGAGACTTTCCACTGAACGGGCCGAGCTCGCCAAGGCTGAAACAGAGAAGCTGCTTCGAGCAGGAGTTATCCGGGAAGTGAGTCATACCGACTGGCTGTCTAACCCAGTGTTTGTCCAGAAGAAAACATCTGGCAAATGGCGCATGTGTATCGACTTTACTTCTCTGAATAAAGCTTGCCCCCGTGACCCCTACCCCCTGCCTCGCATTGACCAACTAGTTGATTCCACCGCTGGAGCAGAACTCCTCAGTTTCCTTAACGCTTATTCCGGCTATCACCAGATCTGGTTAAAGCCCGAGGATCAAGTAAAAACAAGTTTTGTCACCCCCGCCGGAGTATTCTGCTACCTCCGGATGCCCTTCGGCCTCCGCAACGCAGGGGCCACCTTTTCAAGACTAATCTCCAAAGCCCTGGGTCATCAGTTGGGGCGTAATGTGGAAGCATACATGGACGACATCGTCATCAAAAGCGCCACCAAGAGCCAGCATGGCTCAGACATAGCGGAGACCTTCGATAGCCTCCGGCGGTGTGGAATCTGGCTCAATCCAGAAAAGTGTGTCTTTGGAGCGCGCGTAGGGAAGCTGCTTGGGTATCTCGTTTCTAGCCGGGGCATCGAAGCCAGCCCGACGCAGGTTCAGGCATTGCATAACATGTCCCCCCTCAAAACCTGAAGCAAGCGCAGAAGCTAGCCGGACGATTGGCAGCCCTCGGGCGATTTCTGGCAAAATCAGCAGAGCGGGGGGGGGGAGCATCTTCGGTCCTTCCAGCGTCTGGCTGGACTGACGGGGTCGGGTCCGGAATCATCGGAGGGTCCCCTGACTCCGACTGGGCCCCATCGCTGGAGCCTCCCCACTCGGAGTGGGAAGCGGAGGAGGGCCCCGGAGATAGCTGTCTCGGACCCTTCACTATCTTCTTCTTCTTGGGGGGCGGCGAGGAGAGAGGCCACCGTCGGGGTCGCCTACCTTCCTCTTCGAGACTACCCGGAGGGCCTCAACCTCCGGGAGAGGCGGAGGCTCGAGCGCCCCCCACACTCTGTTGAAGCGCTCCCAGGAGCCCACCAACTCCAGCCGCCGGGTGCGTTCGGTTGAGGTAGGGACTCCGAGGATCTTCTCCGTCATGCGGGCCACCTCCTCGGGGGTTCGGGCAACGAGCGACCCTGCGTTCAATTATCAGGACCAGGGCACCCTTCGGGCACGAAGGCCGGAGCGAAGTGGATGGGTGCGGACACTTACCGAGCTGGCGGGAGAGCTCCGCTGGCATCGATTCGTCCCGGCTGCTCCGGAGTGACGCCGGCCACTCTTCCTTTAGTGGAGGGATCTCGAGAGCCACGAACTCCTCCGCCAAGTCGTGCATGCTCATTCGGCGGGCGACGATCTGGAGGAGCTAAATCCTCGCGGAGATCGAACCGGCGTTGGCCTCGACGCGCGCCTCCCTCCGGAACCAAATGTGGCGCGGGATCCCGGCAAGGCTGGAGCTGAGCCCCACGCAGACGTAGAACCACCGGTTCACCCACTTGGAATACCACCTTTCGTTGGTGGCCTTCGCAGGGAAGAAGTCCACATACTTCTTCTGGAGCTGGAAGTTTATGCTCCCGAAGGCTAGTATCTGGCCTCCCTTCTTCTTTGGTTGGCATAGAGCTTCGTGCATCTGCGCAAAGACTTCCGCCCTCCCTTCGCAGCCTTTGGCGCGCATGGCCCACTCGAAAATGGCGAGGCGGGCCACGACGTTAGGGGACAGCTGCGGGAGCTCCAGATGGAACGCATCCAACACCCCGGCGAGGAGCTCCGAGGCGGGGAACCCCAATCCCGCATCGAAAAAGGCTTCGAAGACGACCTCGCCTTCTCGCGGCTGCGGGGCCGTCTCTCGACCTGGCTTCCTCGCCGGTGTCTCAGGACCAAGGCGGGCCCTGGTTGCTTGCTCGATCGACGCTTCTGTGCACGCAGACGGGCCGAGCTCTAGAGTCTGTTCCCAAAACCGCTCTGAGGCGGGGCGGAGCTCGCGCGCGCCGCGCGTCTCCGATGAATCCATCGCCATCGCCGCCGCCGCCGCCGCCAGCTGGCGCTGCAGGAAGCGCGGGTCCATCGCCATTGCTGGGGTGGCGCTCCTCACCATTGCTCGAGGAGGCGAGAGGGAACTTAGAGCTCAAGAAGCAGGAAGGATGCTGTCTGAAGTAACTAGAGTGGGCGTAGCAAAGTGGAGGAGGGAGAGCAGGCCGCGCGGCGGGTTATATTTAAGCTTCAAGGCCGTCGGTTCCTCTTCCGGTTCGTTCAGCGTGTGAACGCGGCGGTTGCATGGCACCGCATTTAAGGCCAAACCGGTGCGTCGGGGCACGGCGGCTCCCTGACGGTTCGCCTCCCCGATGCCGTTTATGCACGCATTAACTGCTTCTGGCGGCGTTTGGCCGCCTCCTCGGGGCCAGAGCCCCCCGGTCAAAGGTGCGCATGCACTCAGCGAGTCCGGTCAAACTCCTCTCGACCCATCGGAGAGAGGATTCGAAGCGGTCCTTAGCTTCCGGAGCTCCTCCGCGTCGGACGCAGGGGGCCACGCTACGGTTGGATCCAGTACTCCAATGTAAGTTACGTTCCTCATGAAGGCCGTCGGAATTATCATGTGCGCTTCCACCCTCTTTTAACGCAGGGCTCTCAAGAGGAAAGAAGCGAGGGGCTACTGTTGGGGGAGATAATCCCGATGGCTGAAGGGGGCCCACAACCAGGGGGCCCGAAACCTAGTGCCGGAGGGGGCCAGGGCCTACGGGCGAAAGAAGCCGGAGGCCACTCTCCGGCATAAAGATACCGGAGGCCACTCTCCGGCATAAAGATGCCGGAGGCCACCCCCCGGCTTGAAGATGCCGGAGGCCACTCTCCGGGAGGAGGATGCCGGGGGTCGCCCTCCGGGAGAAAGATGCCGGAGGCCACCCTCCGGGAGAAGGTTGCCGGGGGCCACCCTTCGGCCCGTGGTAGTGAAACCGGAGGGAGTGCTGGCGGGAAAAGGACTGGACGAATATACGGGGAGGCAGCGTCCGACACGGCTGATACGCTGTCAGAGTCGAATCTTCTTGTCTGTACTATGTATAGTCTATTTTGTCTGTACTATCGACCGGCATCTGGCCGTGTAACCGTTGGCGGTCCAGAGGCGCTTGGTTCTCTGGACGGGGCGCCTTATAAATACCCTCAGCTGTAGTTGTAAGGGGCGGGCTCAAGGGGCATTGAATACACTACTCTCATTCTCACTAAGAAAACCTGCTGGTCCGATCCGTCGTTCCAACAATCGCCTTGTGTCCTACCTTGAGTCCTGCATTCCGGGCAGTCGTCTATAGATGGTAGGTGCAACCCCTCTTTCCAGCAAAGCCTAAAGAACTCGCAATTCCAATGAGGATTGAAACGCGAGTAGCCCCGGCTATCTTCACTGTTCTCCCTCTCCTCTGACCTCCTCTGGTACTTCCTGATGGGGCTTGATGAGGTGACATTGTTGTCGATTCATCTTCCTCCCCTTGCACCATGTTGACTGGGAACAAATGATCATCGATGTTCATTGGATTCTTCTCATCATCGAACATGATTCGGCCTTGCTCCATGTCTGATTGGATCTGTTGCCTGAACACTTTGCACTCATTAGTATGGTGCGATGGGGAGTTGTGTCATTTGTAGTACTTTATTTTCTTCAGCTCATCGGCAAGTGGTATTATGTGGCTAGCTAGGTGACAGGTGGATCTATTTTTCTTCGAGTAATAGGTCAAATATTCTATTGGCCTTATTGACATCGAAATCATATTTCTCTTCCTTTTCGACCGACTTTACCCACGGGCAAGCAACCTACTTCTTGTTCTTGGACCACTTGACCATATAGACCTCTACATCGGAGTCGCTACTCTCATCAGAGTCCGAGTGGTATATCTGGACGTTTGCCACTTTCTTCTAATATTGTCCCTCTTGGCTTCTTGGAATCGACTCTCATGTGTTGAAACCCTTTGTAGAAGTTGCGAAAGGCTCTCGAACTCGTGTGATGAAAACCTCCCCTTAATTGGGTTCAGGAGTCCTTGAAAGGCCAATTCTGCCAATGGACTATCGCTGAGGCTCAAACTATAGCATCTGCTTCATACATCTCGTACCCTCTGGACATAATCTTGTACCGACTCGTCCATTATTTGCTTAATGGATGTCAAGTCAGTGACTTCATCTCCACCGATAGTGCAGAGAACCACGTGAAGGCCGATCCCAATAGAGACAGCATGAAGAATCAGACCCTCAGCGCTTCGTCAACCGAAGCCTCTCCGCAATGGGTGAGGAAACGACTGATATGCTCAATCATGGAGATCGAGCCTTGTCCTAAGAACTTGGTGAAATCGGGTACCTTGTATTGGGCTGGCAGCGGTACTCGATCGAACCATTCCGGATATGGTTGTCGATACATGTATGTCTGTTCTTTGGGCTTCAGCCCAAATTGATATCTAATGACCTCCGTGATCTGATTCACCCAGTCGTATTCTTGCTACCCCGGCGTCAGATATTGGTCGGGCGTTGTAGCCTATTGATACTGCTCCTGCTGGACAATATTGTTCATGTACTGCCCCTCATCATTGTAGGGTTGTGCCCCATAGTATGCCATCTGATGATACCTGGGAGGGATGCCATCAGTGCCCCCCTTAGTTGCACGAGATCCGGCAGTGTGTTTCTTGCGATGCCATATGTCACTGGCGGCACCCCCTGTCTTGGCAACCTTGGGTCGAACGCTGGGAATGGTGCCGACGCATTCCTCTCAATGCCATATGATGCACTCTATGACAGACCCTGTGCGGGGCCTTCCAGATGAGCCGTCTTGTTGGCTTCGTGACCGGGCAAGGTGCCCAGCTGCTCTAGCCTCATCGGCCCTTGCGGCTGTAGTGTCGGCCGAGTATGCAGCAGTTTTGTCAGATCGTCAGGGAGGTACACCGGGCTTTGGAGCAGTCCAAAGACGATGATACCCTCAACAACTTTCTTGATCAGTCCTTGTAGAGTATTGACCAACGCCCTAGATTGGTTGGCCAGCGAATGCCGAATCGCCTAGTCGACGATCTCTAGGAGGTTATCCTAAGGATTCTCCACTGGTTGGCCACCTTCTATGGCCAATACTGTTCTTGGCAACAGACTCTTCTATACGGGACCCATCCAATTCATGTCGTAAGCCTGCAGGCATGACTTCTAGAACTCATCCATGTGTCGTTGCACCTCCAGTCTTTGCTCTTCAGTCAATGCTTCCATGGTGATTGGGATGATGTTGTCGTCTTTGATCTCGCTCTCCATGTTTGGGTTGTTGGAGATGGTCCCACCGGGCATACCAAAAAGCTTGTTGGTGCATTTTTTGGTCACACTTTGACACACGCGTGGTGATATGACCACGCAAGCAACCAACATGTTACAACCCCCAAAACAAGTAAAACCATCTCATGTATCACCTACTTCGACACCAGCCCAAGCCTTTGATGGACCGATCACACGTAGTCGAGCAAAGAAGCTACAACAAAAGGTGAACACGCTACTTTATGAAGATCAATTTAATATTAATGAGAATTATATACTGCCTAAGGCGTGTGTTGACACGAAAACATGCCCCCGCACTTAGGTCAGTTCGACGATCCAAAAGTGTGCAGATACTTAGGGACGACCCTAAGCGTAACACAACACCGACGTCGCGTTCCGACTACCCTTAACCATGGTAAGGGGGTGGAGACGCCAGGTAATCAGATTACACAGAAATAATCCAATTAGCCGAAAAGGAATATATTAAGTAGAATAAATCAGCAAACTGAACGAAGCCATGACTGATCCGAAGTATAAAGTGCGAAGGGTATCGCCAAATGGTACCTTCGGCGTCTGATGCGAAGGGTCCCGCCGAAGGGTGCCTTCGACATTTGGACTGACCTGGCCGAAGATGGACTCCGAACATATCTTCACACGACAATCACCTCCGAACAGCAGGGTTCGGCGCGAAGTCTCTGACACGATAAAATAACTCGAACACAACGCACTAGCATGACCTCGTCCGACGTGGGGTACGAACGTGGCGAAGCCTGTCATGAAACGTGTTGGCGTCTGGGACTCGGTCAAACCGACAATAGCGTGATGGTCCGGCACGGGTAGTCGAAGAAGTATTTTCGCCGAGGGGTGTTCTGGCAGCCTCCAAAACCAATCTCTTGGCTCCGGACAACTCCAGCGAAGTGGCTCCGAACGTGGGAACCTGCAACAGAACAAATATCAAGTACCAATTCGGCCTAGGGACCGAATTCTACTAAGTGTTGCACTAGGGGCGAAGGTAGCAATCTGTTACGCAGATTAGCGAATACTTCATAGGCGAAGCAACAAGGCAATAGCAATCTATTACATAGATTAATGGATACTTCACAAGCGAAGTAACAAGGATTACCACTATTCTGAATTGGCCATCGGAGGGCTTCTAGGCAAACCCACGAAGATTTCAGAAAAGTAAAGGTAAAAGTAAAGGTATGGTTCAAAGCTAGGGCTTTGTGTTGATTTGTGTTGGGGGGGTCAATGAACCGGCCTCACCCCTATATTTATAGGGACTAGACTTCTAATCTCTAAGCCTAATATGGTAGGATTCGGCTTAATCACACGTAGGGATAAAACTTAGCCAGAATCAGACTCAACTCTATCTCTGATTTCCTACCCGAAGTGGGCCTTTAGCTAGGCCTGTTGAAGCCTGCTCCTCGGGCCGAAGCTTCGGCGAGGTGGGCCTCTAAAGGCCTTCGGGCCAAAGGTAGCAGGCCTATGGAAACTTCTGAAGCCCATAGCTCGATGGGCCTTCAACACTGTAGGGCTTCAACCCAGTCTAGGACATGTGTATTTTGACCCAAATTACCAAAATTGATATTTTGACAATCTTAACCACTAATGCCATTTTTTGCTATTAACACATGCCCCCTGCCTTTTAGTGAACTAGGTGAACTAAAGCATAATGGTATAACGATGATACTTCTCATATCGGCCTCTCGAAATTTTTTAAGCTGTTTGCCACACACTTGGGAAGTACCTTTTCAAGTACCTGCCATTCAAAGCTCTTCGAAACCGCTCTCCTTGAATATATTCTAACACATATGCATTACCTAGAGCGATTTCGGCTATTTTGAAAGGACCTTCCCAACTAGGTGACCATTTACCAAATTTAGGGCTCTTAGTGCCTAAGGGAAAAATCGTTTTCCAAACCAAGTCACCTAGTTGAAACGATTTTGGTTTAACCTTCTTATTGTAGGCCTTAGCTACTCTCCTTTTGTCCATTTCTATAGCTTATAAATCCCTCAACCTCTTATCGGTCACTTCTTCTAGATTATCCTTCAAAAGAGTCTCAAACTCTTTGATTGATAAGCCATCTTGCTTTAGAACTCTTAAAGAGCCAAGATCTTGCTTTAGCCATCTTGCTTTGATCGATATACTAACTCATATGGACTAACTTTGGTGGCACCATGCTTTGCAATTCTACAAGCCCATAACGCCTCGGAAAGCAGTTCATGCCACCTCTTAGGGAACTCTTCGATTTTCCTCTTAATGATCTTAATCACAGTCTTATTACTACATTCGGCCTGACCATTGGCCTGAGCATAGTATTGTGAAGAGTTTATTAGCTTAATACCATAAATTTCGGTGAAGTCTCTCACTTCTTTAGAAACAAATGAACTACCTTGATCTGTAGTGAGAGTTTGAGGAATACCGAATCTATGTATAATGTGCTTCAAGATAAAATTGATTACCTCATTGTGAGACATATTCTTGAGAGGCACGACTTCGGTCCATTTGGTGAAGTAGTTCATCGCCATCAACACGAACTGATGTCCTTTTGAAGAAGGAGGGTAAATCTGGCCGATGAAGTCTAAACCCCAACCTCGGAATGGCCATGGCTTGATAATAGGGTTAAGCAATGAAGCAGGAGCTAGCTGAATGTTTCCAAACTTTTGGCATGCTTCACACCCTCTATAATATCTAAAACAATCCTCAGTCATAGTTGGCTAGTAGAAACCTGCTCTTTTGAGCATCCAACTCATTTTCTGGGATGACTGATGAGTGCCACAAAGCCCCTCATGGACCTCTCCTGTAGCTACCTGGGACTGTTCATTGTCTAAACATCTCAAGAGTACTCCATCAACAGTTTGGTGATATAGTATATCATCTAGCAACACAAATTTAAACGCTTGTCGCCAAACTTTCCGATCAACCCTTTGACTAGGGTTTCTCAAATACTAGACTATTGGAACTCTCTAATCGCTCTTATGGGCTTCCAGAGGGTTTGCTAGCTCATTCCCTAGAGTGACGTCTAAACTACTCATTTCGGAGTGCCCCCCAGGCCTTTCCTACTCCCGCCGAAGCTTAATTGGGCTGGTTGCGCGAAGTTGGTCAGGCCGAAGCCTCCTGTTAGAGGGCTCTGGCTCCTGAAGACCTCCGCTGTCCAACGGGCTTCTGCGCAGGGACTCCGACGCGTAAGACCCTTCGGCGGACGAGGCATCCCGACCTGAGGGTTTCAGCACGTGGCACCCTCCGGTGGCCAGAGGGGTCCGATCCGTAGGGTTCGATAGACCTCATGCTTGTCTGAAGCTTCTGGCTTCGACAGTGAGACCAAGCACTGACTTTTCCTGTACAGAAAATTTTCCTCTCCTGAATTGGTAGCCAGATGCTTGCTGAGCCAAATCATTTGCAATGGAGTTGGCTTCTCTTGACATGTGAGAAATTTTGACGTCATCAAAAGTAGCAGCTATGTCTAGGCATTTATCCAAGTAACTATTCAGCAAGCCATTAAGACATTGAGCACTCTTAGCTACTTGTTGTACTACTAACAGAGAATCACCATGCGCATGAACATGTCTAGAACCTATGGATTCTAGCAATTTAAGTCCTAGCAATAAAGCCTCATATTCAGCTTGGTTATTAGTAGAGGGAAATTCTAAATGGGCCGAGGTTTCAAAATGCATTCCACTAGGTGATATGAGAACCACTCCAACACCTTGGCCACTTTTGCAAGGTGAACCATCAAAATAAAGTTTACATGGTATTACCTCAATTAGAGAAACATTGTTACTCCAACTGACATCTATGTGGTGATCAACTATAAAGTTAGCGACAATTTGGCCTTTCATAGCTCTTAGGGGTTTGTAGGCAAAATCATACTCAATCAAAGCGTAAGCCCACTTCCCGATTCTTCTACTTAGAATCAGCTTTTGCAACATGTATTTTATAACATCGGTTTGGCAAGCGACAATACATGTAGTAAGGAGAAGATAATGACGTAGTTTGGTACATGCGTAGTAAAGTGATAGACATAAGCGCTCCACAAACGTGTACCTAGTTTCGGCGTCCAGCAGGCGGTGGCTCAAGAACGTGATGATGTACTCTTTTCCCTCCACCTCCTGGGTTAGCACGGCCCCAATCACGCTATCTTCGGCGGTAATGTATAGCCGAAATGGAATCCCGGCTTTTAGTGCTCTCACCATAAGTGGCGACGATAAGCACTCTTTAATCTTTTCAAAGACGCTTTGCTAACTTGCCCCCCAAGTGAACTCGACTTCATTCTTTAACCGGAGTATGGGGACAAAGGCATCAATTTTTCCAGACAAGTTAGATATGAAGCAACGCAAATAGTTCATCTAGCCCAGCAACTTCTGAATATCTTTCTTGCATGTCAGCACTGCAAGGTTTCTAATCTTCTCAAGCCTCTTAGGATCAATTTCTATACCTCTTTCATGAATCATAAAGCCTAAGAATTTGCCTGCTAACACACCAAAAGCACATTTGAGCGGGTTCATTTTTAAGCCGTACTGTCGCATCCTATCAAAAGCAACCTTCAAAACGACCAAATGGTTCCCCATAGCATCCGATTTGACTACAACATCATCTATGTTAACTTCTAACATAACTCCTAGCAAGTCATGAAAGATCAGGTTCATAGCACGTTGATATGTAGCGTCAGCATTCTTTAAACCAAAAGTCATAACAACCCACTCGAATAAACCGACAAAATCAGGGCATCGAAAGGCTGTCTTGTAGACGTCCTCTTTGGCCATAAAGATTTGATTATAACTTGCATTTCCATCAAGAAAACTTAGTACCTTGTGTCCCGAGGCATCGTTGATTAGCATGTCGGCTATCGGCATTGGATACTTGTCCTTTGGAGTGGCCTTGTTTAGATCCCTAAAATCAATACAAACTCGTATTTTTCCGCTCCCCTTTTTCTCTACAGGCACAATGTTAGCGATCCATTCAGCATACCTGCATGGCCTAATAAACTCAGCCTTGAGTAGTCACTCCACTTCTTCTTTAACTCGGTCATAGACGGCCGAATTAAAGCGACGAGGAGGTTGTTTATAAGGCCTAAATCCGGATTTTATAGGTAGCCGATGCTCCATGAGCTCGCGGCTTAATCTCGGCATCTCGCTATACTCCCATGCGAAATAATCGACGTACGACTGAAGCAACTTTATTACTTCGGCCTTTTCATCAGGCTGTAAATGTTGGTTTACAAAACTCAGCCTCAAGATGCTACCGTCGCCTATGTCAATCTCTTGTAAAGGGTCGGCCGACGCAAAACCTTGTCCTAATTTCTCTACTTCGCTAAAGTCTTCAATGGCCTCGACAATACCATCTTTAGCAGACCAATACTGCTCTATACGAAACTTTAGCCAATCTAGATTACTCTTGCTAGATATGACTACTAATTTAGAAATAGTCATGCTACACCAGCCGACTTTATAGACACTGGTACGAAATGACCTTTGGACACGCTAACAAAATCGTAGTCCGAAAGATCTCTACCTGATAGACATTCTAATTTGTTGTGGATAGTGTCAATGGACACATCGACCAATGCTACTTGGGCCGAAGTATCCGTGGGTATGACTTCTACCTCATCACTGTCCCACTGAATTAGGCACTGGTGCAAAGTAGAAGGAATTCAGCAGTTCGCGTGAATCCAGTCACGCCCAAGCAGCACACTATAGTTACCTTGCACATCAACGACGAAGAAAGCCATCGGCAACGTCTTGTTTCCCACTGTTAACTCCATGGAGAGCACGCCTTTGTCCTCGGAGCTCTCGCTATTGATGCCGTTGAGCATTAAGTTGGTTTTCTTTAGATCCTCCTCGTCCCTGCCAAGTTTCTTCAATAGCGAGTAAGGCATTAGGTTAACAGTGGCGCCACCGTCAACAAGCATCTGGGAGATCGGCTTTCTGTCAATGTGACCACTAACGTAGAGAGGCTTTATATGGCGAGGCGAGTCCTCAGGTTTTTCAAAAATAGCAATGCGCGGGCCGAGGTTCAACTGAGCGATCTTGACCTCGTCCTGTGGTAGGGCGAACTCAGCGGGCGGCATGAAGACATTGACGTCCATTTCCTGAGGTGCGGTCCCTCAGATACGGGTGAGTAGTCATTGTCGAGCATGTCATCATCGTCATCGCTCGGACTAGGAGACGGGTTGGTTATCTCGAGCGGCTTAATCCTCCATACTTGTCTCGTCATTGGCCGAGGGCGGATTTCTTCAAATATGGTGTCTCGCTCATCCTCAATTTTCTTCTCGCGCATCTCCTGCGCCCGTAGGTGTTGCAAATTCCTCTTATGTGATTTGGACATACCTGGAGGTGCACAAGATGATTGTGGCTTGGTACCAGGTGACACTGCCTTGCTCCTATTATTATTGGCCGAAGGGGTACTGCCCAGCTCGGCCTCACATGCTTCGCAATCGGAGGGGCCTTCACTGCGGACCCTGCTAATCAGACCGGCCTCGTCTGGCCGATCGTACTAGGCTCCGGTGCTAGCTTCGGCAGGAGTAGGAGACTTACCTTTGTCAGGATTCGACAAAGGGGCCTTCGGGATTGGGACTTCTTGAGACCGTATTCTGATTGTGATAGCTTTGGACTCCCTGTCTTTTGCCTCTTCGCATTCATCTCCCTTGGCTTCGTCCTGCATGAGTCTATTCGGAGGTACCACGGATAGCCTGTGGATGATGGCCCTCTCCGTTGTGTCTATTTGTCCCTGCCAGTTATAATACTCTGAAGGAAAACAAGGAATAATGCTATGTTGCGGAGGGTGCTCCGATTGTGATACGTACAGAGCCCACGGGGTCCCTGCCTAGTTGTATGGCGGGGGCATCGGTGGCTCCAGTGGCTTCGCCCACTGTGAGCCGAACTCGTTACCCGAAGGGGGGTTCGGCTAGGTTGACGGTGTCTCGGACCATATCAGCAAAGGGTCCTGCCAGGCCGAAGGTACGTTCGGCCAGTGCGGGCCAAAGCCTCCTGCCAGAGGGCTCGTCTAGAGCAGTGCTGGGTTCAGCCATTGAGGTCCGAACTCGGTCTGTGTGGAGCTCAACAATTGGGGTTTGAGGCTACTATACAGAGGGTTTGGCCACTGGGGTTTGAAGCCACCGTAGGGGGTGTTAGGCCATTGTGGCCCGAAGTCCTCATTCGGAGGGTTCGACCACTGTGGTCCGAAGCCACCATGCGGAGGGTTCGGCCACTATGGTCCGAAGCCACCCTCCAACCACTCTAGTCCCTTTGGCTGACTTAGCCTTTTGGCACAGGGGCTTGTTTCCTTAGCTTTTCTTTGGTGTTTGCTTAACAACATCTAATATGTTACCTTCGGCTTCTTGCGAGCCCTAGCCGAAGGAGATGTGCTAATGTTCCACTTCCACACTCCCACTTCAGGGTTCTTAGGTATGAGTGTGCGTGTGCGTGATTCTCCAATAATGACCGCTTTCCCCTTGGTTGATTCAGCCTGCTCTGGCCGATCCAGCACTCTCTTTTCGTCAAGATCGACGGTGTTCACGGGAAAGGGGTCTTTGTCCAGCTTCATCTTTGGACTGGAGTCTATCTTCAATCGTCCTTCCTCTATGGCCGATTGAACCCGTCGACGAAAAACATTGCAGTCATTAGTGTAATGCGAATGCAAATCATGCCACTTATAGTATGGGTGTTTCTTTAGCTCGTCGGCAGGTGGAATGACTTGGCCTTTAGGCAACCTAAGAATATGGTTCTTTAAAAGGAAATCAAATATTTTTTCGCACTTAGTTATATCAAACGAGTATTTGAACTCGCTAGGCCGATTCTTGGTGGGAGACGGTCATAACTCAGAGCAAGTAACAGGCTTACTCTTAGTGTTCCAAACCCATTCGACCGCGTACATGTCGGTCGAATCTTCTTCCTCTTCAGATTCTTCCTCGTCGGAGTGTTCCATGACGTGGACATCAGCCCTAGGCTTGTTAAATGTCTTAATAAACCTTTTATCTTTGGCTCAGACTTCCTGCACTAGAGCCTGTTGAAAGACTTGGCTAACTTCTAAAAAGTGTTGGTTGTATAGTCTCTCCTTAATCTCAGAATGCAACCCACTAAAAGCTAGATCCACCAAATCCCTTTCTGAAATATTAAGACTAAAACACTGGTTCATGGTATCTCGAAAACGCTTGATATACTCAGAGATGCTCTCGCTTGATTTCTGTCTAACCGATGTCAAGTGTGAAAGCCTAAGTTTTGTTTCACCCATGTAAAAGTAGTCATGAAATTTTTGTTCTAATTCAGCCCACGTTTGGATAGAGTTTGGCGGGAGTGCCGAAAACCAAGTGAAAGCAGTGTCGGACAGTGAGAGAGAAAATAGTCTAAGTTTTAGAGCATCCTACCGACTAGCTTCTCCACATTGTGCTAGAAATTGACTAACGTGCTCTAGTGTGGTTTTGTTACCCTCACCATCAAACTTGGTGAATTCAGGGACTCTATAGCCGCGAGGGCAAGGTATCATATCGAAATGATCGGGGTATGGTTTCCGGTAAACCCTAGCTCGACCCCTAGGTACGAAGTCAGTGCACTCCCTAAATAGTGCACGTATCCGCTCCTCAATGTCATCCTGACCTACTGCCTGTGCGCGTCTCTCATGCGGGGGCACGACACGTGGTGGGATGTCGGCGTGTCGGCCATGGGTTCCTCATGTGCTAGCTGTATGACATGTTCGGGTCTATGCGCTTGTGCACGCGGTGCGGGCAGCGTGGGTAAAGCTGGTGCCGGCGTAGGTGGAGGCGGCGCAGGGTGAGCAGTGTTGGCTTGGCCGTAAGCATAATGATCGGTCTCGGCCATGGACATCGAGGCCGGAGACGCAATGGTTTTGCTAGTACTACTATCAGTTGTACTGTAAATGTGATTCATCGGAGGTATACTAGCAATAGGAGCTAGAGGTTCGGCCTTAGTAAAGCCGAACCTTCTAAGCGTCGCCTCTACTTGGGAGCTAACTATCGAATCTAAATGGTTGGCTTGCAAAGCGCTAACAGCTTGGTCTACTAATGCAGATATCTTTTGCTCAATCTCTAAAGAAGATAAACGAAGCGATACCGGTGTTACCTGGATCCGAGCGAGGTCGGGGACATTGACATCGCGCTTGATGAAGCCTGCGCGTGTCTTCACGTAGCTCCCGAGCATGAGGTCTTGGAGTGCCTTCATCTTTGCCTCGATCTCCGCTCGTTCTTCTGCGGAAATATCCTCAAGGGTAGTCTTCATGATGTTGTGGTTGTCGATATCCGCGCCTCCCATGGGATCCATCGGCGATGTAGACGTAGTAGTCGTTGTAGACTGTAACGCCTAGATTTAATAAATCCGGATCTTTATTGAAATTCCATAGAAAATCAATAAATCAAGACGTTCATCACACGACCGCGCAAAATACGACAAGCATTCATGGTTCATAGACCATATTAGTACAAAAGTGATAAAGTGAAGAGAAACTAATAAAATAAGGGTCCTAGATGAACGCCTCCTTCCAGTCTCGCCTTGACTAGGTCGCTACTCTAGACCTTCATCCTCCTCGTAGTAGACGGGCTCTGGTGGTGTAAGTCAATGGGGGTGAGTACAATCGTACTCAGCAAGCCACCGGATGCAAATATAATGCAGAGTAATAACAAGGAAGGTAGTGACTAATTTTGTGGAAAAGCTTATTTGTAAAGCAATTAAATGTGATCAAGTTATTAATACAGAACTGTAAACATGTGTATGCATCATCTTCTAACTCGAGGGGTACAGACAGCCAACCCTCGCTCAATAGTCCTTACATGCCATGAATAACACAAACGTTCAAGCAATAGTAAACTAACTGCGAGAAGTCACACAACCCACCCTTGACCATGGGCTCGGCTTTTCAAAAAGATTTAAAACTCTGATGAGAGGTGTACCACTGTACCCACAAGGCACGCACTCATCCCATACACCAAAGTGTAAGATGACCCATACCACGGGAACTCATGCCAAAACCTTCCATATGGACCGCTCCAACCCGACAACACCCTCTTATGGGTTTCATATGGTGCCCCGACGCGTCGAGCCAACACCATACCGCCCCCTCTTGAGCCACGTCGGAACAAGTCACCCGCAGGTTGCCCCTTGCCCCTCCACTGTGGTGCATCGAGTTGGTTTGTTCCATACTTCCAATTAGGCCTTACCCATTAGACTTGTGGTTAGTATGGAAGTGCTTTGCAACAGATCCCACAGACCGGTCCTTATAGTGCCCCAGATGCGACCAACCAATGCCCTAGCTTGCACCCGGAACCCACCATACTTATAACATAGCCAACTCCAACAGAGTCCAGAGACGAGAATAACGGGGAAATACATATAGTAGAATCCATCTATCTACCACTCATTCTTTTTATCCTATAGCAGTTGTGTCGGTACATTGAACACTAGCTAATATAATATTGTAGAGTGACAAGGAGTTAAGGCTCGATAAGCATGGCTTGGGTTTACACACAAGGACAGGGTTCTAATAAATATAATGTGTAGGGCTTTGAGATTTGACTAATGCAATATTATCCTATGAGTTATAGCGATAATTTATTAAAACATGGGCTCAATGATGATCAAATTAAAATGGGGGTTGTGACTTGCCTTGATCCACAAACGGTGAAGGTGGAACCTCGGGGTAAAACTTGGGATCTTCGACGGCGTCGTAGTATTCTCGATACGGAAAATAAACACGACATTCAATAAACAATCCAAAAGTCACCAATACAAGCATACATGTTTTTGTTGGATTAAAACAGTGAAATGAAGTTATTATATCCTCTGAAATTATTATATGAATTTTTAAGGTAATTTCAGAGGTTTCTGAGTTTTTATTATATGAAATAATCATTTATCCTAACAGGGTTTTGAATTATTATTAAATAAGAATAAAATGTGCAAATTAAACATACTGTTTTTATTGCATAAATGTATAGAGAATAAAAAGATAGATTTTACAAAATTTTAATGGTCGAATTTGGAGCTAAATTGAAGGAGATATGAATTTTTGGAGTTTAAAATGAATTCTGGAATTATTTTTGTACCGTAAAAACGCAGGTCTACATGCGCGTGCTGTGCGGCATGCAAGGTGGGCCTACAGCGGGAACAGGAGATAAACGGGAGAGTATATAAATGAAGTTATTAACCAGTTTCTTATATGATGTTTGTATTTATTGTAATAGTTATGAAAATATTAAAAATTCAAATAAAAAGCCTAGTGTATATTTTTTAGCTTGAAGAATTTAATAAAATTTTCCAAACCCAAAATTTGATTTCTTTTTGAGATTCTTAATTCCTCGTTGTTTTAACCATTTTATTATTCATACATGGTCCATATAATTTAAATTTTATTTTCAGCAATTTAAAATAAAATTTATAAAATCTCATAAAAATTTATTTTGTCTTGAGAAACTTAACATAAATTACTCATCTCAAATCCTGAGTTATATATCATGATTTGTATTTATTTTTCTCTTCTTAATTCAATATATAAAAATAGTTTTTAAAAAGGATTTTTAACGAAATTTAAATACGTAGTTGAAATGAGATTTTGACCTAATAAATCGAGATAGATATTATTAATTTGATGATAAAGGATCCAGTAAAAATAACGAATAAATTAGATTAAATAGATTATCAAGGATTAAGGGACGATACGAGAATAACCTATTATATATATATTATAATCAAAGCTGGATCATCGGGTTTTGATAATGATATTTTAGGATCAATATTAATTAATAGTTAAAACGTATTGATGAACAAGATGACATAGCGGAATAGAAACAATTATGATGCGATAATTAAACATGGAACAATTTAATTGATAGGAGCAAGTGAATCAAAAGAAAATGTGTCCTCACCAGGAGGAAACAAGAGACGATGATGTGGAGTATCGGCTTGGTGCTATACAACGGATGGCGGCTTGCCGGAGGAACGGTGTGGCGTGGCGGCGATGATGCTCAGCGGAGGCAGCAGGGAAGAGGAGAGGGGCTGCAATGGAGGAAGTGGGAGAGGTGTGGGCTTGTGGAGGAGAAGAGGGAAGAGGGCATGACTTTTATAGAGGAAGGAGGCGCCTGGATAAATGGAAGCTACGGACATAAGATGGAAATGCATGTGTAGAAGGAAATAGAGGAAGAATAAAGGAAAGAGGAAGAAAGGAAATAGAAGGAGAAGAAGGAAGGAGGAGGGTGCGGCCAGGAAAGAAAGGGAAGGGAGAGAGAAGGAAAGAGAAAAGAAAGGAAGAAAGAGAAGAAAAAAGGAAAAGAAGAAAGAGAAGAGGGAAAGAGGAAAAAAAGGAAAGAGAAGAAGCTAGCTGTGCGTGTGCATGCACTCAGGCAGGAAAAAAGAAAGGGAGAGGGAAGGAAAGAGAAAGAAGGGGAAAGGGAAAAGGAGGAAAGAGAAAAAGGGAAAAAGGAAAGAAAAGAAAAGGAAAGGAGGAAAAAAATATAAAAATATTTTTTTTCTGAAAATTCAAATTTGGTTTTTTAAGAAAAAGTGAAAAGATTTTGGAAAGTTTGAAATTTAAAATAAATTTAGAAATTTTGGATTTCAAAGAAATAGCACGCAAATAAACGGCGGTTAGGAAAATCAATAAATTTTGCATTCGCGTCGAAATTAGAAATTCCTAACATGAACACCGAACCAAGGATTTTAATCCATTTTTGGGAATATAAAATAATTTTTAAAGTGATTTTTAATGGAATTTAAATACGCATTTAAAATGGGATTTTAATTTCGCGACCAAAAATAGAATGTTGATTCCTCCGGATTTTTGATTGGGAAAAGATATAGATAGTCTGAAATTATGATTCAAATTATATTGGAAATAGACTGATTTAATTACTTTTTTGTTAATTAAAGTTATTCATTGAAATATGATGGATTACTATTCTAGTTGTAAAATGCAAAAAAACCTAAATTGATTTGAGGTAGAAGAAATTTACTTGAGATTTCTCTAGCCGAATTTTATTTGGTCTTGTATTATTTTTAATTGAAATGATTTATCATATATTTTATTCACACAACATTCTTGTTGAAATATATTTTATTAATTAGTGTTACAGTTTTACGATGAAATGATATTGATTATATTTAATTCCATTGCGCCAAAAATTCCGGAAAATTTTTGGGACGCAATTTAAGGCTAGGAGATTTTTGGGGAAAATACTCTAGATGCGATTTATTTTTAAATGATTTTTAAGCTCGTATTTTAGATTTCCTATTTATCGATTTACACTGAATCATTTTCTTGAAATTCATTTATTAATTACTTTATTTTATTTTTAACGCCTAACGAAAATCATGGCGTTACATAGACGTACCAGCGGCCAATATAGATGTACTTGTCATGTTGGCGTAGCCTTCCCCAGCGGAGTCGCCAAAAAGTGTGTTGACACGAAAACGTGCCCCCGAACTTGGGTCAATTCGATGATCCAAAAGTGTGCGGATACTTAGGGATGAGCCTAAGCGTAACACAACACCGACGTCACGTTCCGACTACCATTAATCGTGGTAAGGGGGTGGAGTCACCAGGTAATCAGATTACACAGAAATAATCCAATTAGCCAAAAAGGAATATATTAAAAAGAATAAATCAGCAAACCGAACGAAGCCTTGACTGATCTGAAGTATACAGTGCGAAGGGTATCGCCGAAGGTTACCTTCGGCGCCTAATGCGAAGGGTCCCGCCGAAGGGTGCCTTCGGCATTTGGACTGACCTGGTCGAAGATGGACTCCGAAAAAATCTTGACGCGACAATTACCTCCGAACAGCGGGGTTCTGTGTGGAGTCTCTGACACGATAAAATAACTCGAACACAACGCGTTGGTGTGACCTCGTCTAACGTGGGGTACGAACGTGACAAAGCCTGTTGTTACGAAACCTGTCACGAAGTGTATTGCCATGCGGGACTCAGTCAAACCGACAATAGCGTGACGGTCCAGCACGGGTAGTCAAACTAGTATTTTCGCCGAGGGGTGTTCTAGCAGCCTCCGAAATCAATCTCCTGGCTCCGGACACCTCCGGCGAAGTGGCTCCGAACATGGGAACCTGCAACAGAACAGATATCAAGTACCAATTCGGCCTAGGGAGCGAATTCTGCTAAGTGTTGCACTAGGGGCAAAGGTAGCAATCTATTGCGTAGATTAGCGGATACTTCATAGGCGAAGCAACAAGGCGATAGCAATCTATTATGTAGATTAATGGATACTTCACAAGCGAAGTAGCAAGAATTACCACTGTTCTGAAGTGGCCGTCGGAGGGCTTCCGGCCACGAAGATTGTAGAAAAGAAAAGGTAAAAGTAAAGGTACGGTTCAAATCTAGGGCTTTGTGTTGATTTGTGTTGGGGGGTCAATGAACCGGCCTCACCCCTATATTTATAGGGACTAGACTTCTAATCTCTAAGCCTAATATGGTAGGATTCGGCTTAATCACACGTAGGGATAAAAATTAGCCAGAATCAGACTCAACTCTATCTCTGATTTCCAGCCCAAAGTGGGCCTTTAGCTAGGCCTGCCGAAGCCTGCTCCTCGGGCCGAAGCTTCGGCGAGGTGGGCCTCTGAAGGCCTTCGGGACAAAGGTAGAAGGCCTATGGAAACTTCTGAAGCCCATAGCTCGATGGGCCTTCAACCCTGTAGGGCTTCAACCCAGTCTAGGACATGTGTATTTTTGACCCAAATTACCAAAATTGATATTTTGACAATCTTAACCACTAATGCCATTTTTTGCTATTAACACATGCCCCCTGCCTTTTAGTGAACTAGGTGAACTAAAAGCATAATGGTATAACGATGATACTTCTCATATCGGCCTCTCGAAATTTTTTAAGTTGTTTGCCACACACTTGGGAAGTACCTTTTCAAGTACCTGTCATTCAAAGCTCTTCGAAACCGCTCTCCTTGAATAGATTCTAACACATATGCATTACCTAGAGCGATTTCGGCTATTTTGAAAGGACCTTCCCAACTAGGTGACCATTTACCAAATTTAGGGCTCTTAGTTCCTAAGGGCAAAATCGTTTTCCAAACCAAGTCACCTAGTTGAAACGATTTTGGTTTAACCTTCTTATTATAGGCCTTAGCTACTCTCCTTTTGTCCATTTCTATAGCTTATAAATCCCTCAACCTCTTATCGGTCACTTCTTCTAGATTATCATTCAAAAGAGTCTCAAACTCTTTGATCGATAAGCCATCTTGCTTTAGAACTCTTAAAGAGCCAAGATCTTGCTTTAGCCATCTTGCTTTGATCGATATACTAACTCATATGGACTAACTTTGGTGGCACCATGCTTTGCAATTCTACAAGCCCATAACGCCTCGGAAAGCAGTTCATGCCACCTCTTAGGGAACTCTTCGATTTTCCTCTTAATGATCTTAATCACAGTCTTATTACTACATTCGGCCTGACCATTGGCCTGAGCATAGTATTGTGAAGAGTTTATTAGCTTAATACCATAAATTTCGGTGAAGTCTCTCACTTCTTTAGAAACAAATGAACTACCTTGATCTGTAGTGAGAGTTTGAGGAATACCGAATCTATGTATAATGTGCTTCAAGATAAAATTGATTACCTCATTGTGAGACATATTCTTGAGAGGCACGACTTCGGTCCATTTGGTGAAGTAGTTCGTCGCCATCAACACGAACTGATGTCCTTTTGAAGAAGGAGGGTAAATCTGGCCGATGAAGTCTAAACCCCAACCTCGGAATGGCCATGACTTGATAATAGGGGTTAAGCAATGAAGCAGGAGCTAGCTGAATGTTTCCAAACTTTTGGCATGCTTCACACCCTCTATAATATCTAAAACAATCCTCAGTCATAGTCGGCTAGTAGAAACCTGCTCTTTTGAGCATCCAACTCATTTTCTGGGATGACTGATGAGTGCCACAAAGCCCCTCATGGACCTCTCCTGTAGCTACCTGGGACTGTTAATTGTCTAAACATCTCAAGAGTACTCCATCAACAGTTTGGTGATATAGTATATCATCTAGCAACACAAATTTAAACGCTTGTCGCTGAGAAACCATGTTGAAGAATATGGTTTTGATATTCCAGATGTGATTAGTGATTGTCAACGGAAGTCAAAGAAAGGAAGAGATGAAGACCTGTCGGGTCTCAGGCGCATGTGACTCAGGTACACGGGCAGTGAGCGACGGCCGGGCAGAGGAGCCGCGGAGTCGGGCTGGCCCAATCCGGGTACATGGCTAGGAGCGGCAGATGATCCACTGGTCTGTTGACTGGGTTTGACTCAGGTACACGGGCGGCGAGCGATTGCCGGGCTGAGGAAGCTGCGGGGTCGGGTCGGCCCAATCCGGGTACCCAGTGCGAAGACGGTGGACGCTTTGTCAGTTTCGGCGTAAAACTGACAATCTATGTTTAATTCGTTTTTAGGATATTAATATTTAGTTTTTAAGTTTAGAATATTTTTATTTGAGTCAGGTGATTTTTTAAAGAATATTTTAGTAATTTTCGGAATTTATTTTAGAGTCAATTTATTTTACCCGAGGGTAAAGTAGTCTTTTCATGTATTAGGATTTGCCTATAAATAGGCCCCTATTCCCTTTGGGATAGATGACTGTTTCTTCATATAGATCAATCTACAGTCCAACCTTTTTCTGCCGCAGCAATCTTCTTTCTTTCGGCCGGCAGTAATTTATCATGCGCACAGATCAAAGCATTTGAAGCTTTGAGGGGAGTCCAGAACGTTCATTGGCAGAACGTTCATTGGCAAGGGAAGAAACCAATTTTGCTTTTGCCATGGCTTTGTTTTTGCCGTGAGAAACTCTCTTGTTGATCACGCATGAAGATGAACAGCGCCTGGTAGATGTGCTGTTGTATCGCTAGATAGTAAACAGCGCAGATGCATTTTGCCATAGGACAGTTTTCAACCGGCGCCTAGCTCTGCAGATGACAGTCTACAGTGACAACTTTTTGGGCTGGTAACGTCGCCGGCGTGCAGCGTGCACGTTGCGGGGCCCATGGCGTTGGACGAGACTTGCATGCGGCTGAGCGGTGCAAATCAGGAGGGAGCGACGCGAGTAGTGCGAACGGCGACGTAAGGATGAGAAGATGAACCGGGTCAGTTTTCAATCGCCTATTTTTCAGCTATTTTAAATCTAGTTAGATTAAATCTGGTAGTTTTGTTAGTAGTTAACTTTCTACTAAAATTTATCTGCTAGACATTATTATTTTATTTGCGTATTAATTATCTCGTATTATTTATTTAAATACATCTTTTTAATCTGCTCATATAAAAAGAAAAATATATTAGTCGCAGAAAAAAGTTTAGCCTAGTTTTCTACGTACAATATTTTCTGTTTATATCTGAATGTTTTATTAATATATTTAGGTATTTTGCATATATTATTAAATATCTCTAGTACCAATTTTATTTATTGCAGTATTTCTAGTTAGTTTATCTTTAATATCTTTTTAATTAGGACTCTGGTATTTTTAGGCTAAACGATTTTTAATTCCTCAAATTTGTTTTGCAAAAATTATTTGTCTAGCTAAGTTTGGTTGAGTGTTGGGATTAGATAATAGTTTATCAAGAAATTTTTAGGCGCCCATTCACTCCCCCTCTGGTCGCTACTTTCGGTCCTACAAGTGGTATCAGAGCGAGGTTAGTTTTTTAAATCTTAACCGATTCAAAACCTAGGTAGTGACCATGACGTCTTCTGGTAAAATCCCATCCCTAGAGGCTTTTGGCTATACTTATTGGAAGACTCGCATGCGAGCATACCTTATGAGCCAGAGCTCGAACATATGGGAGATTTGTGTTCATCCTAATTTCACAATAACGACTATTGCTGCAGATACTGCTGAAAATGTAATTACCCAGCATCAAAATAATAGTAAGGCGGTGAATATTTTATTTTCTGGTCTAGGTGCTAGTGAGTTTGAGCGTGTTAGCCATCTCACCACTGCTCGAGAGATCTGGGCTACCCTCCAGGCACACCATGAGGGGACAGCTCAGGTCAAGGCTAGGCTCTACCAGACCTACCAGCGTGAGTATGAAAATTTTTCACAGAAGTCGGGTGAGACTGTTGATGTTTTGTTTGGTCGTTTTCAATCGATCATTAACAAGCTTCGCGTTAACAAGGCCGAGCGTGATCAGCTGGTCTCAGATCATGAACAGGCGCTTAAGGTACTCCATACCTTGGACCCTAAGATTTGGGAGATCAAGGTCTCTTCTATTGTTGAGAGCGCATCTTATGATACCTTGACCGTCGCAGAGCTTTTTAGTAAGCTCAAGGCCTCAGAGGTCGATATTCAGTTGAGATCAAATCTCACTGATTCTGGCTCCAAGACTAGCACTTACGACACCGTCTGCTGATCCTAATGCCATGAGTTGTACTGCCTTTTCCTTGATGTCTATCTCCGAGGAACAACTTGATACACTAGGAGATGATGATTTGTGCTTGTTTAACAACCGGGTGCGACGTGTTTATGATAAGCGAATGTTTAAGAGACACGACACAAAATCCGGATGCTTTGAGTGTGGTGACCCAGGTCATTTTATCGCCGACTATCCCAAGCAGAAGAATTACAAGAAGGGAACCAACGGCAACTCCTACAACTCCAGCAAGTACGACAACCCCACGAAGGGCAAGCCCAAGACAAGATTCTTTCGAAAGGCTCTGAAGGATTACAGGCGTGAGAACAAGAAGCGAGACAAGACCTTCTTCGCCGAGATGGAGAAAAGATACTCCAAGAGATACTCGTCTTCCTCCTCGTCTTCAAGTTCAAGTGATGAAGAGGTCATGATCAGGAAAGGGAAGGACAGGGACAATCCGGCGGGCCTCTGTTTCATGGGCTTCGGGGACAAGCCGAAGAGTCGCTCACGTCACAGCCAAAGACCCCACAAGAGCTTCTGTTCAATGTCTCTTGGGGAGAAGAAAGAGAAGGACTCCTCCGATGACTCCGACGACGACGACGATGAGAAGGCATCTTCCTATGAACAAGAAGTTGTAAATTTACTAGAACAGAACAGTCAGGAGTTGAAGTATAGGGAGAAACTGCTTAGAGGGGCTAAGAAGAGGATAGATGAGCTTGAGAGTGAGCTTGCCATAGCAAATGGCAAGATTGAGAGTCTGTCTTCTTCCCTTTGCTTGGGTGATAGTGGAGAGTGCCCTAACTGTGAGATGTTGTTGTGTGACCTGACGACTCTTAAGTCCAGGTACACAGAGAGAGTAGATGAGAGAGATGCATTGGCCACTGAGCTTGAGAGCGCTCAGCAGGAGCTGAAAGATGCTCATGCCACTATCATCGCACCTTGTGTAGACTGCTCATCTCATTTAGCTAGTATAGCTGAGCTGAGAGCCAAGAGTGATGAGCAATTGAGTGAGTTAGCTGGAGTGAGAGGTGAGTTGGAGCAGACTAAGCTAGAGCTTGAGACCTTGTCAGTTCCATCCACTGTTTGTGAGAACTGCTTATCCATTAGAATGGAGTTGATCAAGCTAAAAGCTAAGAAGTTTGTGGAAGTTGATAAAGAGTGTGAGATCTTCTTGTCTCAGGTGGAGGTGTTAGCTTCCTTGAGAGAGGAGCTAGCTGATGTTCAGAATGAGAACTTTTACCTCCGTTCAATCCTGAGTTGGATTAGTGTTAGAGAGCCACAGCTCGGCATGATGATCCAGCAGTTCAAGAGACAGGATGGTTTTGGGGTAGGTTACACATATACCAAGGCTGATTTTGAGAGCGCCATTAGCCGTGCAGTGGAGTAAGATGACTCCCGAACAGAGATATCCCAAGACTCACTCCACTGAGTCTTTCCAGGCTAGTCAGCCCAAGGATGGTGTGTTCCAAGAACAGCCCAAGGCTCCACCTAAGAAGCAGATCTGGGTTCCAAAGCCTAAGAATCTCCACACTTCTCTTGATTTCTTACCTGGACTTTCTCACACCAAAGAAGCTTCACCCAACACCACCAAGCCTAAGAATAATAAGCCTCAACCACAATCCAAGAAGCCTACCTATCATTGTGAGTTTTGTCAGAGAGACGGGCATCTTGAGGAGTTTTGCTTCAGGAGAAAGCGGGTTGAGCGAGCAGAGAGAGCTCGAGGTGGGCAGGAGCAGTTCTACCAGCAGGGTGGTAGACAGAGAGTCCCTCGACGTAGAGAGAGGCTAGAGGCCAGGCCACGTCGTGTAGGTGGTGGTAGAGGAGACGGTTTTTATGATCGTGCTCCGGAGGGTGGTTTTCGTTCCGGCAGAGTTCCAGATTGTTATGGATACGGTGTTGGACCTCGTGACCGTGATTTTAGAAAGAACAGAGGACCGCGCTTTGATTCGCGTTTCGGTCTAGACTCATATGATTCTTTTTGCTTCCCTACTTTTGAGCAGATGGCTCGACACTGGTTTAGCACTTTTGCTAATCCCGGCATTGGACTGTTTGCTCCCACTCATGATTATTGATGTTGATTTGGGAGCTGTGTATCTTTTTTAGGATATTTTGAGTCAGCTTTTCATTGGTAACAGTTTTTCCCTCTTCTTTATTTTTATTGAGTCCTTTTTTGTGTGTGCGTTCATATCATGCATAATCATCAATCACATTTTGAGCTTGCTTCTGTTATATGATTAATCCGCTTTACTTTCTCTAGCTAGTATATGTTTTTGATTACTTGTCGATGATCATGTTTTGTTTCAGTTCACATGATATATCTGATATTTGTCATATGCTTGGCTTTTATGTTTTAAAATTGAAAAATGATCACCATTGCTTCTGGTAACTAGCATGTGTAGGCTGAATGCGTTCGCTATCTTTTACATGCCTTGTAGCTAGATCCTTACTTAGATGCAGATATGCAACTTGGCCATCTATATGCTTTAAATATGAAAAAATGTGCTATAAAAATGATAAAAATTCCGAAAAATAAAAATATATGCATTCTTTTTGAAAAGATCCAGGTGGGTTTGCTTTTGTCGCATTGCATTGTTCTGGACTGCTTACCATAGCACTTTGGTATGAACTAGGACGGTGTAATGTATGCCAAGACCAATGTCTTAAGCTTCTGATGGTCCAGTTCTGGCTTAGGCTTGACTTGGTCGGTTAGCATAAGGATTGACATGCAAATAACCCCTGGCAGAAATGAAAAATATAAAGGAAAAGTCTAAAAAAATTTGAAAAAATGACAAGTTTGCTGAAGCACTTTGATTTGGACAATGCTTATCTTGGTAGATATCAGTTAGCTTTTGCATCTCATGCTTTACTTTGCTTGTTATCTAGAAAATGTGGTGACGCTTTTGTTTTGCAAAAAATCGAAAAATGCGTGCTAATGACTTTCTTAAGATATCATCTATTGTACTGATCATGTCATGTATCTTAGACAGTATATCTTTTGCTATACCTGTTAGATGTTGTAATAGTAGTCAATCATATCTAAGAAGCATGCTTTTCACACTCCACCTGCACTCCATCTACATTCATGGCATATTTTGAGGGGGAGCTGCATTTCAGGGGGAGTTTTTGTGTCTTTGTCTCTTTAGAGTGCATTTAGTCTCACTTGATGAGTCCAATTGTCAACAAGGGGGAGAAATTTTGGAGTTTAGAGAACACTTTTTAGCTTTCTCTGGGATTTATTTCAGGGGGAGTTCCTTGTTGGTAATTCTGAGATTTGTACTCGTTTTTGAGGCTTTATTTTTGGTTAACCATAATGACCATTTTTCTTGCTTTTGTTCGGCTTTTGGTCATTAGGGTTAAACTTTTATTTTCTTTCTTCTATTTTCTGTTGTCTTTGTTTTTCTGTTTCCACATGTTTTTGCAGGTTCTGGAGATGAGCTGAGAAGGGTGTTGACAATGCACTCATCAAGGGGAAGATTGAGAAACCATGTTGAAGAATATGGTTTTGATATTTCAGATGTGATGAGTGATTGTCAACGGAAGTCAAAGGAAGGAAGAGATGAAGACCTGTCGGGTCTCAGGCGCATGTGACTCAGGTACACGGGCAGTGAGCGACGGCCGGGCAGAGGAGCCGCGGAGTCGGGCTGGCCCAATCCGGGTACATGGCTAGGAGCGGCAGATGATCCACTGGTCTGTTGACTGGGTTTGACTCAGGTACACGGGCGGCGAGCGATTGCCGGGCTGAGGAAGCTGCGGGGTCGGGTCGGCCCAATCCGGGTACCCAGTGCGAAGACGGTGGACGCTTTGTCAGTTTCGGCGTAAAACTGATAATCTATGTTTAATTCGTTTTTAGGATATTAATATTTATTTTTAAGTTTAGAATATTTTTATTTGAGTCAGGTGATTTTTTAAAGAATATTTTAGTAATTTTCGGAATTTATTTTAGAGTCAGTTTATTTTACCCGAGGGTAAAGTAGTCTTTTCATGTATTAGGATTTGCCTATAAATAGGCCCCTATCTCCTTGGGATAGATGACTGTTTCTTCATATAGATCAATCTACAGTCCAACCTTTTTCTGCCGCAGCAATCTTCTTTCTTTCGGCCGGCAGGAATTTATCATGCGCACAGATCAAAGCATTTGAAGCTTTGAGGGGAGTCCAGAACGTTCATTGGCAAGGGAAGAAACCAATTTTGCTTTTGCCATGGCTTTGTTTTTGCCGTGAGAAACTTTCTCTTGTTGATCACGCATGAAGATGAACAGCGCCTGGTAGATGTGCTGTTGTATCGCTAGATAGTAAACAGCGCAGATGCATTTTGCCACTGGACAGTTTTCAACCGGCGCCTAGCTCTGCAGATGACAGTCTACAGTGACAGCTTTTTGGGCTGGTAACGTCGCCGGCGTGCAGCGTGCACGTTGCGGGGCCCATGGCGTTGGACGAGACTTGCATGCGGCTGAGCGGCGCAAAGCAGGAGGGAGCGACGCGAGTAGTGCGAACGGCGACGTCAACGATGAGAAGATGAACCGGGTCAGTTTTCAATCGCCTATTTTTCAGCTATTTTAAATCTAGTTAGATTAAATCTGGTAGTTTTGTTAGTAGTTAACTTTCTACTAAAATTTATCTGCTAGACATTATTATTTTATCTGCGTATTAATTATCTCGTATTATTTATTTAAATACATCTTTTTAATCTGCTCATATAAAAAGAAAAATATATTAGTCGCAGAAAAAAGTTTAGCCTAGTTTTCTACGTACAATATTTTCTGTTTATATCTGAATGTTTTATTAATATATTTAGGTATTTTGCATACATTATTAAATATCTCTAGTACCAATTTTATTTATTGCAGTATTTCTAGTTAGTTTATCTTTAATATCTTTTTAATTAGGACTCTGGTATTTTTAGGCTAAACGATTTTTAATTCCTCAAATTTGTTTTGCAAAAATTATTTGTCTAGCTAAGTTTGGTTGGGTGTTGGGATTAGATAATAGTTTATCAAGAAATTTTTAGGCGCCTATTCACCCCCCTCTGGTCGCTACTTTCGGTCCTACAGTCGCCAAACTTTCCGATCAACCCTTTGACTAGGGTTTCTCAAATACTGGACTATTGGAACTCTCCAATCGCTCTTATGGGCTTCCAGAGGGTTTGTTAGCTCATTCCCTAGAGTGACGTCTAAACTACTCATTTCGGAGTGCCCCCCAGGCCTTTCCCACTCCCGCCGAAGCTTAATTGGGCTGGTTGCGCGAAGTTGGTCAGACCGAAGCCTCCTGTTGGAGGGCTCTGGCTCCTGAAGACCTCCGCTGTCCAACGGGCTTCGGCGCAGGGACTCCGACGCGTAAGACCCTTCGGTGGACGAGGCATCCCGACCTGAGGGTTTCAGCACGTGGCACCCTCCGGTGGCCAGAGGGGTCCGATCTGGAGGGTTCGATAGACCTCATGCTTGTCTGAAGCTTCTGGCTTCGATAGTGTGACCAAGCACTGACTTTTCCTGTACATAAAATTTTCTTCTCCTGAATTGGTAGCCAGATGATTGCTGAGCCAAATCATTTGCAATGGAGTTGGCTTCTCTTGACATATGAGAAATTTTGACGTCATCAAAAGTAGCAGCTATGTCTAGGCATTTATCCAAGTAACTATTCAGCAAGCCATTAAGACATTGAGCACTCTTAGCTACTTGTTGTACTACTAACAGAGAATCACCATGCGCATGAACATGTCTAGAACCTATGGATTCTAGCAATTTAAGTCCTAGCAATAAAGCCTCATATTCATCTTGGTTATTAGTAGAGGGAAATTCTAAATGGGCCGAGGTTTCAAAATGCATTCCACTAGGTGATATGAGAACCACTCCAACACCTTGGCCACTTTTGCAAGGTGAACCATCAAAATAAAGTTTACATGGTATTACCTCAATTAGAGCAACATTGTTACTCCAACTGACATCTATGTGGTGATCAACTATAAAGTTAGCGACAATTTGACCTTTCATAGCTCTTAGGGGTTTGTAGGCCAAATCATACTCAATCAAAGCGTAATCTGGTAGGATTCGGCTTAATCGCGTGTAGGGATAAAACTTAGTCAGAATCGGACTCAACTCTATCTCTGATTTCATTCCCGAAGTGGGCCTTCGGCCAAGCCTGCCGAAGCCTGGTCCTCGGGCCGAAGCTTCGGCGAGGTGGGCCTCCGAAATCCTTCGGGCTGAAGGTAGTAGGCCTTTGGAAACTTCCAAAGCCCATAGTTCGATCGGCCTTCGGCCCTGTAGGGCTTCGGCCCAGTCCAGGACATGTGTATTTTCAGCCCAAATTACCAAAATTGATATTTTGACAATCTTAACCACTAATACCATTTTTTCTATCAACAGCGTGCACATTGTTATTACTGAGGTTCACCCAAGAGGAGTACAAGAACATGCAAGGCGATGACTGCAGGGAAGACCATACTTGTGAATTACATAACTTTTGATTACTCGAAGATATTGAGGTGAATGAGCACTTTTTGGAAAGCTTATCAAGTCTAGTTTTCAATGCCACCAGGGCTGACCAGCTTGGAATTTCTATTATTGAGATCTGATCAGATTAGTGAAGATTGGTCAGAATATTGACAGCCTGTGAGATGTTCAAAACTTTTCATTCAAAACTGCATTAATGTACAATATTTAGTGCCACATAATGCACATGGCATGAAAGGTAATCAAGTTATGATTCCAACGCAATCAACGACATGTCATTTTTACTTCCCAAGACGAAGTTATGACAAAAACATTAAATATTGCGCAGAAGAGCAACAGCTAGAAGGAACCACTCGGACCACTTGGGAAAAACTGTTCCGAGGATACCTTTCACATGGTTTATCGGTTCGTCTCTATTTTGCTTTCATACCTATCTAGGAGAGTTGTCCCTAGTATAAATATTCATGTACTCTCAAGCAAGAGGAGACTTTTGATAATTGATAAACAGAACCCCTTTGTTTAGCTGAGTGCTAACAAACTTGAGAGAAATCTCTACCCCTTTACTCTTGTAATTTCCTTCATGGGATTACAGAAGCGGCAACTTCATCCACTCTCAATTGGTTCTCCTACTCTCTTCAAGGTTTTTCCTTGATTGATTATAGGCTGTGTTGGTTGGTTCTTGAAAATGTGGTTGGGCGAATCCTCGACTCAGGTTGCCCTAGTTATCGCCGCTTGTAGAAAGTTATCCAACTGTTCTACAGCTAGTTATCTGGTGATTGATCCTAAATCGTGAAGATTGGGACATCATGCCGTATCACGTGGCCTAGGAGATCTGCTTCACTCTAGTGCAGGTCCTACGTTCTTAGAAAAAGGGTTCAAGGCGTGGCAATCAGTTTGATCCTGTAACTGATAAGGGAACAAAAAATATGGTATACAACATGAAAGAGATACAATAGCAAGAAATGTCGGACTTAACTGATGAAGCCTCAAACTATCACACCTAAATCATATCAATCTAAGAGATCAAACTAAACTGATGCAGCCTTAGACCTAGCTAATACACCAAGAACAACCGGTGATCGTACTATTTCAATGTTCACCTTAAGAGATCAATCCGATGTAGTTGTGAGGATACTGATATAATCGGTATGGACATCGGAGGTGGCGGGACTCACCTCTTCACCGAAGATCGAAATGATGCAGCCCAGCTCCGAGTGACGAACCCCGCCGGATAAACCTTGGACGCCAAGGGTGGCGATGCGCCGAGTAGTTGATTGACAGAGATGTGTTTTTCTAAGCTAACTTGGGGTACATATTTATAGTCCAAAGACTTATCGTCCAAGAACTCTATCTTAACCGATTTCAGATATTCTTCATCTTATTTTCCGCACTTATCTCCATCGTCTCTTCTAGGTCTGATCATCTTGTAACAGCATGGACGAGCTTCCTTGACTTTATTTGACCGGATCCTCTTTGACTTCTATTGATCGTGTGGAATTTTTAGTGGATCTAGGCTTTTCCAAATCTTGGTGTCAATAGTACCTCAACCCACGTATGGAATTACCAGGAATATACTGTCTGACCTTGTGCCGCCAAGGGGGGCACTCGACGGCATCCCTCAGGGATACCACCAGACCGCATACTATAGAGTGTCACCCTATCCCATTGAAGAACAAAGATACAACGTTGTTCAGTTGGATCAGTATCAGCAGCCTCCAATGACTAATTGATACCCCACATTGAACTAGCACAAAGACAATTGGGTGAAACGAATCACTGAAGTTATTTAGGACTAGTTTAGACTCAAACCTAAAGACTAGATGTATGTGTATCGGCGGTTGTACCTGGAGTTGTTCGATCGGCTGCCCCTACCAAACCGATACAAGATCCTTGACTTCACTAAGTTTTCGGGGCAGGACTCAATCTCCACGATCGAGCATATCAGCCATTTTCTCGCCTAGTGTGGCAAGGCATCGACTAAGGAGACACTCAAGGTTAGGTTCTTCCCGTTGTCACTATCGGGATTAGCCTTTGCATGGTTCTTGTCACTATCGGTGAACTCTATCAGAGGATGGGCAGATCTGGAGAAGAAATTTCACAAATATTTCTTCACTGGCATACATGAGATGAAGCTTACTAACTTGACGGCAGTAAAATAGAGGATGGACGAGTCGGTATAGGATTATACATAGAGGTTTCATGACATGAGAAGAAGGTGCTATAACCTAAACCTCAATGACACACAATTGGCTAAGCTAGCATTCTAGGGGCTCCTGAATCCAACAAAAGAAATGTTTTCATCGCAAGAGTTTGAAAGCCTCTCACACCTGGTGCAGCGGGTATCGGCCCATGAGAGCCGATTCCAAGAAGCCAAAAGGGATAAATATCAAAAGAAGGTGGCATACACTCAGGCACTTCATTTGGACTCCGATGAGAACAATGGGTCCGATGTAGAGGTCGGTTTGGCCGAATGGACTAGAAATAAGAAGAAGATCATATGTCCCTGGGTAAAGCCAGCGGATAAAGAAGAAAAGTATGATTTAGACATCAATAAGGCCGATAGGATATTCGACCTATTGCTCAAAGAGAAGTAGATCCAATTTCCACCTAATCATGTGATACTGTTGACACTCGAATTTGGCATTAATGGTCGAAATTGTTGAAATATCATTTTTTATAATTTGGGCCGAAAATATGCCATCTCTAGCACACGTTGAAGACCTGAAGTGTCGAAGGCCCATCCTGTGTTGGGCTTCGGTAGCACCTTCAGAGGCCTTCTTCGCAGGTAGTGTCGCGCCCCGATTTAATAAATCAGGACTTTATTGAAATTCCATAGAAAATCAATAAAACAAGACGTTCATCATGCGACCACGTACAGTACGGACAATCATTCACGGTTCGTAGACCGCATTAATACAAAAGTGAATAAAGGTGAAGAGAAACTAATAAAATAAGGGTCCTAGATGAACGCCTCCTTCCAGTCTCGCCTTGACTGGGTCGCTACTCCAGACCTTCATCCTCCTCGTAGTAGACTGGCTCTGATGGTGTAAGTCAACGGGGTGAGTACAGATGTACTCAGCAAGCCACCGAATGCAATTATAATGCAAGATAATAACAAGGGAGATAGTGGCTAATTTTTGCGGAAGCAGCATAGTTGTAAAGCTTTAGATGAGAGCAATTTATTAGTACAGAAAAGTAAACATGTGCATGTGTATCATCATCTTCTAACTCGAGGGGTACAGTCAGCCCCACCTCGCTCAACAGTCCTTACGTGCCATGAATAACTTGAACATTCAAACAATGGTAAGCTAACTGCGAGTAGTCACACAACCCGCCCTTGACCGTGGGCTCGGCTTTTCGAAAAGATTAATTTACTCTGATCAGAGATGTACCACTGTACCCACAAGGCACGCACTCATCACCTACACCGAAGTGTAACGAGATGACCCATCACATGGGAACTCGTGCCAAAACCTTCCATATAGTCCTCCCCGACTCAATAGCACCCTCTTATGGGTTTCATATGGTGTCCCGACGCATCGGAGCCCCACCATACCCCCCCTTGAGCCTCGTCGGTACAAGTCGCCCGCAGGCTAGCCCCTTGCCCCCTCCTCTATGGTGCATCGAGCCGGAGTATTCCATACTTCCAGTTAGGACTTACCCATTAGACTTGTGGTTGGTACGGAAGTGCTTTGCAACAGATCCCGCAGACCGGTCCTTATAGTGCCCCGGGTGCGACAAACCAGTGCCCGAGCTTGCACCCGGAACCCACCATACTTATAACCTAGCCAACTCCAACAGAGTCCAGAGACAAGAATAACGGGGAAATTCATATACAGAATCCAGCTATCTACGACTCATTCTTTTTATCCTATAGCAGTCGTGCCGGTACATTGGGCACTAGCTAATAATTTTATAGTAGAGTGACAAGGAGTTAAGGCTCAATAAGCATGGCTTGGGTTTGCACACAAGGACGGGGATCTAATAAATATAAGTGTAAGGCTTGATTATTGGACTAATGCAATATTAACCTATGAGTTATAGCGATAAGTTATTAAAACATGGGCTCAATTATGATCAACTGTTTCCACAGAGATGGTCGATGACTTGCCTTGCTCAGCAAATGGGGATGGAGGAACCTCGGGGTAGAGCTCCTGCTCCTCGACGAACTCGTAGTCTTCTCGATACGGAAAATAAACAATACATTCAATAAACAGATAAAATTCACCAAATATTAAACATACACATTTGTAGGTTTTATTATGTGAAGTAATATTTTTAATATTTCAAGGTTTTGTACAAAACAGTAAAATTTAATATTTTAGAATTTTCCCAATTTATTTTCTGTATTATTAATTTTAACCCTAAGGGATTTTTATTCATTTATTTATTAAGAATATTTTGGGCAACAGAAACATACTGTTTTTATGGCATTAATATGTAGAGAATAATATTCTGGTTTTAACAAAATTTGAATGGTGAAATTTGGAGTTAAAATGAGCAAGATATGAATTTTCAAAGTTTAAACCAATTTCTGGAATTTTATTTAAACTAAAAACAGTCTCTGGTCCACGGTGAACCAGGCTCACCGTGAACCCGTGACTATGCGCGTGGACCGGGTCAACCAGGACCGTCGGATCTGGATCCGGCGATCGGGCGCGAGGCGGGAGGCGTAAGTGAAATTGGACGGCCACGATTAGATCTCGCGAACCGGTATGACGTGGACGCACCAGATCGATCGGGGCTTTAAGTAGTGATCAACGGCCGAGAGGCCTCGATACCCCTTTGACCAGATCCGAGGGCCTAGATTAAATCCCGGAGGGATTTAATCCTAGCCCTCCGATCGCGATCGGGCGGTCGCGGCGCGATCCGGCACGGCACGGCGCAAGGGGGCGCGTACCCCCTTCGTCTCCGGCGACGGCGGGCTCGGGTGCGACCACGGCGGCGGCGGCGAGCGCCTAGGTGCCTAGCTACCGGCGGAAATGGAACGAGGGGAGTACGGCGGTTCCAACCATACCTGTGGCGGTGAAGATGGACGAAGGACGGCGGCCGGCGGTGAGGGTAGACGGCGGAGGTGGTTCGGGAGCTTGACGGCGACGTTGATCCGGCGGGTTCCAAGGCCAACGGAGTAGTGGCCGGGGACGAGGGGTCGTCGACGGTCACGACGGTGGCAGTGGCTAGGTCAGGAGAGGCGGGGGTCGGCGGTGATCGCTCGCCGGAGGTGGAGCAGAACCGAAGCTCGAAGAAAAAGGGCGACGGCGCTCTGGAAGGCTTCGGTTAGGGCTTAGGAGGTGTGGGCGGAGTGCGGTGAGCCGAGGGGTTTTTATAGGGGTCACCGGCGATGTATAAGGCAGGGCAAACGGAGGAAACCCGAAGGGTTCCTCTTTTGCGCCGGCGAGGGTTCCATCCGCGTGGGCGAGCTTCCATTCTTGTTAAAACGCGTGGCATGAAGATGGAAGGGGGTCGTCGTGGTCCAAGGAAGGGTGTCCGAGGTGGATCCGAGCGGATCGGGGCGGCCGGCGGCGAGGGAAGGAAAGGGATCGCCGGGAAAGGAAAGGGGATCCCCTTCCCGGGAGGAAGACGATCCTGACAGGTGGGCTCCACCTGTCAGTGAGCGATCCGAAAAGGAAGGGGGCCGGCAGACGGGTCCGGGCGGTCAGTGGCGCGGCGGGGGCTGACCGGTGGGGCCAAGCGGGCGTGGGCGGGAGAGAGAGGCGGGGAAAAGCGCCGACAAGCGGGGCCCGCTTGTTAGGGAGAGAGCAGTGGTGGGCTGGGCCTAAAAGGCTTTAGGAGGGGATTTCGGGGTTGAGGCCCAATAGGATTTAAAATTGATTTCTGAGTTTAAATAATTCCAGTAAATCAAATATTTGATTAAGGGGTGAATCACTGTTGATAAAAATTTGTAAAAATTCCTAAAATTATATCTTGGCCTTTAGTTCATCTCATAAAAATTTCAAGTCCAGATATTTAGTATTTCTCCCTGTTTGGCTTTATTTGGGTTCTTTTGTGAATTTCCCTTTAATAATTAATCAAAATGATTTAAACAATACTTTTCTTTTTATTTTATTCCTTTTAATTTCTGGGGTGTTACAATCCTATCCCCCTTACAGAGAATCTCGTCCTCGAGATTCAGATCAATCCTCGAATAGCTCAGGATGTTGTGCCTTGAGTTCATCTTCTTTTTCCCATGTAGCTTCTTCTACCGGATGATTGCTCCACTGCACTTTGCAGAAGCGGATGACTCGACTCCTGGTGGTTCTTTCTTTGACTTCCAATATCTTGACCGGCTTTTCCACATAGGTCAGATCCTCTTGTACATCCAACTGCTGAAGATCCACTTGCTCCGTGGGGACGCGGAGACACTTCTTGAGTTGAGATACATGAAACACGTCATGCACTCCAGCCAATGAGGGCGGTAATTCCAACTGATAAGCCACTTCGCCTTGGCGTCGGACAACGGGAAATGGTCCAACATATCGAGGGGCCAACTTCCCTCTCATGTTAAACCGTTGGGTTCCACGGAGAGGTGTAACCCGAAGATAGACATGATCTCCTTCTTCAAAGGCTAGGTCTCGACGGCGATTGTCTGCGTAGCTCTTCTGTCGCGATTGGGCTGTCTTGAGTCGGTCTCTGATGATCCGTACCTTCTCTTCAGCTTCACGAAGAATGTCGGTTCCGAATACTTGGGATTCACCTGTTTGGTCCCAAAGTAGAGGCGTTCTGCATTTACGTCCGTATAGGGCTTCAAAAGGAGACATCTGAAGGCTGGCTTGATAGCTGTTGTTGTATGAAAACTCAGCATACGGCAAGCTCTTGTCCCAAGTGGCTCCAAAATCCAAAACACATGCTCGAAGCATGTCCTCTAGTATCTGATTTACCCTCTCCGTTTGTCCATCTGTCTGAGGATGGTAGGCGGTACTGAAATTTAATCTCGTGCCCATCTCCTCTTGGAGGTTCTTCCAAAATCGAGAGGTAAACTGACTTCCTCGGTCAGATACTATCTTCTTGGGCACTCCATGAAGACATACAATCCGGGCCATATATAGTTCTGCAAGCTTGGGGCCACTAAAGGTTGTCTTGACGGCTATGAAATGAGCTACTTTCGTAAGCCGATCGATGATCACCCAAATAGAATCATACCCAAGTTGGGTCTTTGGTAATCCGGTGATGAAATCCATACCGATCTCTTCCCACTTCCATTCCGGCACTTTAAGTGGCTGTAACAATCCTGCAGGTCTCTGATGTTCAGCCTTTACTCTTCTGCAGGTGTCACATTCGGCGACGAACTGGGCAATCTCCCTTTTCATGCTGACCCACCAATATCGTTCCTTCAGATCTTGGTACATCTTGGTACTGCCGGGATGAATGGAGTACAACGTCTCATGGGCTTCTCTTAAGATAAGAGTCTTTATTTCAGGTTTATCTGGCACACATATCCGAGTTCCAAACCATATGGTGCCACTCTCGTCCTCTGAAAATCCGGGGGCTTTTCCTTGTCTCATGTTCTTCTTAATGGCAGCTATATCTGGGTCCTCTGACTGAGCTTCACGGATCTGCTCAAACAGGACAGGTTGGGTCTCCAAGGTGGCTAGGTATGCTCTTGTGGTTAATCCAAGATTTAATTTTTCCATCTCCCTACATAACAGGGGTGCGTGTTCCTGAATCATCATGGCGGTGCAATATCCCTTGCGACTTAATGCATCTGCTACCACATTTGCTTTTCCGGGGTGGTAGTGAATACCTAAGTCATAGTCCTTGATCAATTCCAGCCATCGTCTCTGCCTCAAGTTTAGATCTGGCTGTGTGAAGATATACTTCAAGCTCTTGTGATCCGTAAAAATCTCACAGCGATTTCCAACCAAATAGTGCCTCCAAATCTTAAGGGCGTGCACTACGGCGGCTAATTCCAAATCATGGGTCGGATAATTCGACTCATGGGGTCTCAACTGTCTGGAGGCATAAGAGATAACTTTTCCATCTTGCATAAGAACACATCCCAATCCTTGGCGAGATGCGTCGCAATAGACATGGAAGTCTTTGTGGATATCCGGTAGGGTCAGTATAGGTGCAGATACCAAACGAGTCTTGAGGGTGCGGAAACTTTCCTCGCATTCAGGAGTCCATTCGAACTTCTCTCCTTTCTGCAACAGCTTGGTCATTGGCTTGGCTATCTTAGAAAAATTTTCGATGAATCTTCGGTAATATCCGGCCAATCCCAGAAAACTCCGTATCTCAGATACGTTCGTGGGTGGCAACCAATCCGTAACTGCTTCTACGGTGGCAGGGTCTACTGCGATTCCTTGAGCAGAGATGATGTGTCCGAGGAACTTTACTTCTGCCGTCCAAAACTTGCATTTGCTGTATTTGGCATATAATTGGTGTTCCCTTAGCTTTCCTAAGGTTAACCGGAGGTGAGTCTCGTGCTCCTTCTGGTCCTTGGAATAAATAAGGATGTCGTCTATGAAGACCACGATGAACTTGTCCAAATATTCCATGAATACCTTATTCATCATATTCATGAAGAATGCAGGGGCGTTTGGTCAATCCAAAGGACATAACCGTGCACTCATATAATCCATAACGGGTAGTGAAGGCCGTCTTGGGTATATCTTCTTCTCGAATCCTTAACTGATGGTAACCAGACCGCAGGTCGATCTTCGAGAATACCGTAGCCCCTTTGAGCTGGTCGAAGAGATCATCGATCCGAGGCAACGGGTACTTATTCTTGATTGTTACCTCATTCAAGGCGCGGTAGTCCACACACATACGCTTTGCCTTGTCTTCTTTCTTCTCGACAAAGATGACGGGGGCACCCCACGGTGATGTGCTTGGTCTGATATAACCTTTCTTCTCAAGATCCTCCAACTGTTGCTTCATCTCCGCTAATTCATTGGCGGCCATCCGGTAAGGTCGCTTATAAATAGGAGTGGTTCCGGGCACCAAATCAATCCTGAACTCGATGTCCCTCTTAGGTGGCATCCCTGGTAGATCCTCTGGGAATACATCCGGGTATTCACTGACTACTGGTATCTCCTCCAAGGTAATCTGATGTAGTCTTGTCCTTCCGGCCTTCATGCTGGGCATCTGGAATGTGACTATAGTCCCTTCTTCATTAGTCACCGTTACTTTTCTCTGGGCACATTCTATCACACCTTGGTGTTTATTTAGCCAATCCATCCCTAGAATGAGGTCCAAACCTTGACATTCTATTAGAATGGGGTCGGCCCAAAATATCGTGCCTTGGATATCTACCCATACCCTTGGACTAAAGGAACAAGCGAGGGTTTGCTTTCCCGGGGTGGCTATTAGTACTGGCCTGGGTAGTTCACTTATGTCCAGTGCATTATTTTCCACAAAAGCAGTTGATATAAAGGAGTGGGTAGCTCCGGTGTCAAACAATACCACTGCATGCGATGAATGAACCATAAACTTACCCATGACAATTTCTGGTGCAGCCTGGGCTTCCTCGGCGGAGACGTGGTTCACTTTGGCGCGGACGGCGGGGTTGGAGGTGACTCCTTGAGCTCTCTTGGGATGGGGGCACTGGTGGGAGTAGTGTCCCTCTTGGCGGCAGTTGAAGCATACCACAGGCTTGCCATGCCTGTCTCTCAAGACCTCCGGCTTCTTGGCCGGGGCGACTGGGGCGGTCGGTGCGGCTGGAGCGGCACGAGGTTGGCTGGCTCCGGCGTTGGCAGCTGGTGGCGCCGGGCGATACACTGGCCGGGGGTGGTACTGTGGCGCTGGTGGAGGTGGAGCAAAACGGGGTCTTTGGGCCATACCCTGGTTCTGCCTGAAGGCAATCATGCGCTTCTTCTTCAGGTCGACCTTATTTTGTTGGGTCTCCTGCATGATAGCCTTGTTCACCAACTTCTGGAAGTTGGTGAAGTCTCCAGAGATGAGTTGCAGGGACAACTCGTCCTTCAGTCCCCGAAGGAACTTAGCTTGTCTGGCTGCATCCGTACGGACCTCCTCTGGTGCGTACCGGGCCAGGCGGTTAAACTCATGTAGATATTCCGTGACAGATCTGCTCCCTTGCTGCAGATCTCTGAACTCTTGTTGCTTCTGAGCAACGATGCCGTCGGGGATGTGGGCGGCACGAAAAGCGGCCGAGAACTCCGCCCAAGTGGGGGCGTGGCCCTCGGGCAGGGTCTCGCGGTGGTTGTCCCACCACTCTGCGGCGGGACCATGAAGCTGGTGGGTGGCGAAGGCCACCCTCTCCTGCTCAGTGCAGGTCAGGAGATCGAGCTTCTTCTCGATCGCCCGCAACCAATCCCCAGCCTCCACGGGGTTGGTGGTGCTTGAGAAAGTCGGTGGGCGGACTCGGAGGAACTCCGAGAGCTGTGTCGTGGGAGCGGGAGCTGGTGTGGCAGGTCGGGGCAGCTCGGGCTGTTGGTGGAGGCGAAAGAAGTGAGCCTGCTGCTCTTGCATCTGCTGCTGCATCTGGTGCAGGAGGGCTGAGACCAACTGATTTTGAGTGGCCATCATTTCAGCCAAGGTAGGGTGGTTGGCGACCGGGGCCTGCCTCTGCCCGGTGGCTCCCCATTGTGGCAGGTTGCCATTGTCCCCTCCGTTCTGAGGAGCGTCCGATCCCTGGGTGTTGGTCATCCTGGAATTTTCAATGTGTACACATTTATTTTGGTGAACTTCTTTTATATTTTATTTCAAAAGGATACCGTTCTTGCGGTTACATTTATTTATTTTCTCATTCATGCCTTATATTTTGACATGAATGCTAATACAAGCAAGCAAACAATCAATCGTAAAACTACGTCTAAGGCAGCTCGGGGGACGGCTCGATCTCGGGCTCGTGGGAGACGGGCGGGGTCGAGGAACTGGACGGTCCGGCGGGTGGTGCGCTGCGGGAGATCCTCTTGGGCCTCACGGTGGGAGTCTGAATGGGTTTCTTCCGGCGAGGCGGAAGGGGTGCGATCTCCTCGATGTCCTTCTTCAACTCCTCGATCTGGTAGCGGAGGTGTGGGTTGGTGGCGACACGCTGTCGAAGGAGCTCATTCTGACGCCGCAGCTCCTCTGCCTCGGCAGCCAAGCGGTGTCCCTGCTGGATGCGGCGACGAAGCTCTCCGTTCTCACGGTTCAGGTCCTCGGAGGAATGGCGGTAGAAGCTGATAGTGTCGCGCTGTCCATTGGCATCCTGCAGCACCTCGTAGTGGAGATCATCCATGGCCTCCAACAAGCGCATGGTATGACCAATCGCCGAATGGCGCTGGGAGAGGGTGCTGACGAAGACACTGTGTGGGCTCCCTGGGGTGCGAAGAGGTACGAAGCGAAAGTCCGTGTCGTAGAGCTCGCTGTCGTAGATCATCCGGAGCTCCGTGAGTGCCTGGAGAGCGGTGCGCTGACTGGCTACCAGGAAGGTAGGTCCTCCTCCGCGGTAGGTGTGAGCTGTCTGAGGGGAGGGCTGGACGACGACGGTGACCTCGCAGTAGCTCTCTTCCTCGTCGGGGAAGACTCCGTGGTACATCGGCTCATGCTCGAATCCGAGGAAACTGACGAGCATGCGTAGCTCGCGGATGAATCCGGTCTCATCACGGAGGTTCCCATTCACGGTACGGATCGGCATCTACAAAAGAGAGAAATTTTTGTGAAAATCTTAGAAGATGAGAGGATAAGTAATCTTTTGTAAAATATAGTGAATATATATATAAGTCCTAAGGTCAGGTCTGTTTGGCTTCCTACAGTCAAGTCGGCTCTGATACCATCTTGTCGCGCCCCGATTTAATAAATCAGGACTTTATTGAAATTCCATAGAAAATCAATAAAACAAGACGTTCATCATGCGACCACGTACAGTACGGACAATCATTCACGGTTCGTAGACCGCATTAATACAAAAGTGAATAAAGGTGAAGAGAAACTAATAAAATAAGGGTCCTAGATGAACGCCTCCTTCCAGTCTCGCCTTGACTGGGTCGCTACTCCAGACCTTCATCCTCCTCGTAGTAGACTGGCTCTGATGGTGTAAGTCAACGGGGTGAGTACAGATGTACTCAGCAAGCCACCGAATGCAATTATAATGCAAGATAATAACAAGGGAGATAGTGGCTAATTTTTGCGGAAGCAGCATAGTTGTAAAGCTTTAGATGAGAGCAATTTATTAGTACAGAAAAGTAAACATGTGCATGTGTATCATCATCTTCTAACTCGAGGGGTACAGTCAGCCCCACCTCGCTCAACAGTCCTTACGTGCCATGAATAACTTGAACATTCAAACAATGGTAAGCTAACTGCGAGTAGTCACACAACCCGCCCTTGACCGTGGGCTCGGCTTTTCGAAAAGATTAATTTACTCTGATCAGAGATGTACCACTGTACCCACAAGGCACGCACTCATCACCTACACCGAAGTGTAACGAGATGACCCATCACATGGGAACTCGTGCCAAAACCTTCCATATAGTCCTCCCCGACTCAATAGCACCCTCTTATGGGTTTCATATGGTGTCCCGACGCATCGGAGCCCCACCATACCCCCCCTTGAGCCTCGTCGGTACAAGTCGCCCGCAGGCTAGCCCCTTGCCCCCTCCTCTATGGTGCATCGAGCCGGAGTATTCCATACTTCCAGTTAGGACTTACCCATTAGACTTGTGGTTGGTACGGAAGTGCTTTGCAACAGATCCCGCAGACCGGTCCTTATAGTGCCCCGGGTGCGACAAACCAGTGCCCGAGCTTGCACCCGGAACCCACCATACTTATAACCTAGCCAACTCCAACAGAGTCCAGAGACAAGAATAACGGGGAAATTCATATACAGAATCCAGCTATCTACGACTCATTCTTTTTATCCTATAGCAGTCGTGCCGGTACATTGGGCACTAGCTAATAATTTTATAGTAGAGTGACAAGGAGTTAAGGCTCAATAAGCATGGCTTGGGTTTGCACACAAGGACGGGGATCTAATAAATATAAGTGTAAGGCTTGATTATTGGACTAATGCAATATTAACCTATGAGTTATAGCGATAAGTTATTAAAACATGGCCTCAATTATGATCAACTGTTTCCACAGAGATGGTCGATGACTTGCCTTGCTCAGCAAATGGGGATGGAGGAACCTCGGGGTAGAGCTCCTGCTCCTCGACGAACTCGTAGTCTTCTCGATACGGAAAATAAACAATACATTCAATAAACAGATAAAATTCACCAAATATTAAACATACACATTTGTAGGTTTTATTATGTGAAGTAATATTTTAATATTTCAAGGTTTTGTACAAAACAGTAAAATTTAATATTTTAGAATTTTCCCAATTTATTTTCTGTATTATTAATTTTAACCCTAAGGGATTTTTATTCATTTATTTATTAAGAATATTTTGGGCAACAGAAACATACTGTTTTTATGGCATTAATATGTAGAGAATAATATTCTGGTTTTAACAAAATTTGAATGGTGAAATTTGGAGTTAAAATGAGCAAGATATGAATTTTCAAAGTTTAAACCAATTTCTGGAATTTTATTTAAACTAAAAACAGTCTCTGGTCCATGGTGAACCAGGCTCACCGTGAACCCGTGACTATGCGCGTGGACCGGGTCAACCAGGACCGTCGGATCTTGATCCGGCGATCGGGCGCGAGGCGGGAGGCGTAAGTGAAATTGGACGGCCACGATTAGATCTCGCGAACCGGTATGACGTGGACGCACCAGATCGATCGGGGCTTTAAGTAGTGATCAACGGCCGAGAGGCCTCGATACCCCTTTGACCAGATCCGAGGGCCTAGATTAAATCCCGGAGGGATTTAATCCTAGCCCTCCGATCGCGATCGGGCGGTCGCGGCGCGATCCGGCACGGCACGGCGCAAGGGGGCGCGTACCCCCTTCGTCTCCGGCGACGGCGGGCTCGGGTGCGACCACGGCGGCGGCGGCGAGCGCCTAGGTGCCTAGCTACCGGCGGAAATGGAACGAGGGGAGTACGGCGGTTCCAACCATACCTGTGGCGGTGAAGATGGACGAAGGACGGCGGCCGGCGGTGAGGGTAGACGGCGGAGGTGGTTCGGGAGCTTGACGGCGACGTTGATCCGGCGGGTTCCAAGGCCAACGGAGTAGTGGCCGGGGACGAGGGGTCGTCGACGGTCACGACGGTGGCAGTGGCTAGGTCAGGAGAGGCGGGGGTCGGCGGTGATCGCTCGCCGGAGGTGGAGCAGAACCGAAGCTCGAAGAAAAAGGGCGACGGCGCTCTGGAAGGCTTCGGTTAGGGCTTAGGAGGTGTGGGCGGAGTGCGGTGAGCCGAGGGGTTTTTATAGGGGTCACCGGCGATGTATAAGGCAGGGCAAACGGAGGAAACCCGAAGGGTTCCTCTTTTGCGCCGGCGAGGGTTCCATCCGCGTGGGCGAGCTTCCATTCTTGTTAAAACGCGTGGCATGAAGATGGAAGGGGGTCGTCGTGGTCCAAGGAAGGGTGTCCGAGGTGGATCCGAGCGGATCGGGGCGGCCGACGGCGAGGGAAGGAAAGGGATCGCCGGGAAAGGAAAGGGGATCCCCTTCCCGGGAGGAAGACGATCCTGACAGGTGGGCTCCACCTGTCAGTGAGCGATCCGAAAAGGAAGGGGGCCGGCAGACGGGTCCGGGCGGTCAGTGGCGCGGCGGGGGCTGACCGGTGGGGCCAAGCGGGCGTGGGCGGGAGAGAGAGGCGGGGAAAAGCGCCGACAAGCGGGGCCCGCTTGTCAGGGAGAGAGCAGTGGTGGGCTGGGCCTAAAAGGCTTTAGGAGGGGATTTCGGGGTTGAGGCCCAATAGGATTTAAAATTGATTTCTGAGTTTAAATAATTCCAGTAAATCAAATATTTGATTAAGGGGTGAATCACTGTTGATAAAAATTTGTAAAAATTCCTAAAATTATATCTTGGCCTTTAGTTCATCTCATAAAATTTTCAAGTCCAGATATTTAGTATTTCTCCCTGTTTGGCTTTATTTGGGTTCTTTTGTGAATTTCCCTTTAATAATTAATCAAAATGATTTAAACAATACTTTTCTTTTTATTTTATTCCTTTTAATTTCTGGGGTGTTACAGGTAGGCTTTGGCCCAGTGGGCCCCTTCGGCGGCCTGTGGGCTTCGTCCTGGCAGACTAGCTTCGGCGAGGCCTACGGAGGCCCACTCCGGCCGGTAGAGTCCTATTCATATTAGTATAATTCAGATGTTTTGATCTCTTATCCATATCTTAACCACCTAGATGAATCCTACTCAGATTAGGTGAGATCTCTTATCCCAATCTTAACCACCTGGCCAAATCCTACTCAAATTAGGTGAGACCAGCCCCTATAAATATAGGGGTGAGGCCGATTCAAGAGACCCCCCGCTTTCATATCAACACAAAGCCCTCGCTTTGAATCATTATTTTATCTTCCAATCTACTTTCCTTGCCCCATGATTAGCACAATAACGTCCATCTTCGTGGGTTTAAGTCGTAAGACCTCTGTCCGTCGCGTCGAAATCACGGTAACCCTTGCTGATTCGCCTGTGAATCTCCTGTTTAATCCACGAAACGAATTTTTATCATTTTATCATTTTTCTTCTGCTACTCTTGGGAGTTTGGCCTCTAGGCCAAATTGCACTTGATCTTTTACTGTTTTGCAGGGGAATTACCTTCAAAGCCATCGCCAAAGAGTTTCGGGGTGATTGCAATTCATCTAGAAAGTCGCTGGAGCCCTTAGGTGATCAGATCGGAGCCTGTCGGTCTGACCGACAGGGCTTCGCCGGGCCATCAGGCTATTGTCGGCACGGTCTTCGACACCCTTTGCCATCACGCCGAAGCCCTCTTCGGTGAGAACCCTCCACAGTAAACTGCTCCGCACCAGACTGCATGGTGCCGAACCCCTGGTCTGACCGAACCCCCACTATCGGTCTAATCGGGTATCCTCCATCGGTTTGACCACCTAGAGACCGCTTTGCACTAGATCGCCGAAGCCACCTTCGGTGACCTCTTCACACCAGAACGCCGAGGCCCCCCTTCGGCGATACTTCGCAATAGAGCGCCGAGGCCCCCCTTCGGCGATACTTCGCATCATCGGTCCGACCAGGGAGTATACCTTCGGTTCGATTGCCATTTTCTTACAGATCAGAATCGGCCCTGTTCTGGCCAGTTTGTTCAGGTTTTATTATTCTTAGTTATTTTCACATACATCGGCTAATAGAACTTTATTTCTTAATATCTGTTTGATTACCTAGCGACTCCGTTACCCTTACAACCTTTAAGGATTTGTCGGAACGCGACATCGACGCTGCGTCAAGCTTAGGTTTATCCCTAAGTATCCGCGTGATTTTGGATCGTCGAACTGACCCAAGTGTGGGGGTGATGTTTAGGAGATTCAGCTTTTTTTGAGGCCGTTTCTCACACCCCAATTTCTAGCCTACCCCCCACGCACCACGTATACAGTAGAACCGATGGGAGCACCAGAAAAACCATTACATATACACCTCCAATTTCTGGGGCTGAGGCTGCGCACACCAATGTTGGTCTGGTTGGCCTTTGGGCCAGCCAAACAAACACACACCAGGCATCATCACCGACAACGGTCGGTCTGACTAGCTACCAGGACGGTCCGACTGACCCATATACCTACGGTTAGACCGGCTACCAGGCCGGTCCGACCGACCAGTGTGCCTACGGTCAAACCGGCCCTATGGCTGGTCAGATCGCCCCATTTTATTACACGCTGCCTACGCCCACGCTGCCCATACCTCTTGCTCCCGCATACCCACGTAGGTCTGAGCATCCCATTTATCATGAGCCGGCACGAGAGGAGGGAACACACAGCCGACATCCTGACATACCGCCACGTGTCGCATCCCCGCATGACAGACGCGCGTAGGTCAGAAGCATAGAGGAAATTGATGAGCGAATTCACACGCTTGTTAGGGAATGCACTGGTTACACGCCTCGGGATCGGATTAGGGTTTACTGTAAGCCGTACCCAAACCATTTTGATGACATCCCATATCCTCATGTCTTTAGGGTTCCTGAGTTCACCAAGTTTGATGGTGAGAGTAGCAAGACCACCCTAGAGAACATAGGCCAATTTCTAGCATAGTGTGGTAAAGCAAGCGGGTCAGATGCGCTTAAGCTCAAATTATTTTCCTTGTCGCTGTCTGGCACTACTTTCACTTGGTTTTCGGCACTACCGCCGAACTCCGTCCATACTTGGGCCCAGTTAGAACAGAAATTCCATGATTACTTTTACACTGGGGAAACCGAACTTAGGCTCTCACATTTGACATTAGTTAAACAGAAGACCAATGAGAGTGTCTCCGACAATATTAGGCGCTTCCGAGACACCAAGAACCGATGTTTTAGTTTAAACATCTCTGAGAGGGATTTAGCCGACTTAGCTTTCAAAGGTTTGCATTCCAAAATTAAGGAGAAGCTAGACAACCGAATCTTCCTCGAGGTTATTCAGGTTTTACAGCAGGCTCTGGACCATGAAGGCCGAACTAGGACCAAAAGGTCTGTCAAAGTTTTTAGTGAGCCTCTGGCCGAGCTACACATCGTGGAGCACTCCGAAGAAGATTCATCGGGAGAAAAAGACTCGGTTGACATGTACGCAGCCGAATGGACATGGCCCAGTGGATCTAAAACAATCACGTGCTCTGAACTACAACCGTCTCCCGCTAAGAGTCATCCTAGCGAAGATAAGTACTCGTTTCATGTGACCAAGTGCGATAAAATCTTTGATTTTCTGTTGAAAAGCAAGCTCCTTAGGTTGCCCGAAGGTCACGTCATTCCATCTGCCGATGACTTGAAGAAACGTAAATATTGTAAGTGGCATAATACGCTTTCCCATTCTACTAATGAATGCAACATTTTTCATCGACAAGTTAAATCGGCCATAAATGAAGGACGATTGAAGATAGATTCTAGCCCTAGAATGAAGCTAGATCATGATCCCTTTCCCGTAAACAAAATTGATCTTGATGGGAAGAAGGTACTGATTCGGCTCGAACAGGCCGAGTCATCTAAAGGAAAGGCGATCATCATTGGGAAGCCTCGCACACGGATGCTCATACCAAAGAACCCTGAGGTAGGAGTAAATGTAGACAAGACATCTCCGGCTAAATCCCGCAAAAAGCCGGAGGTAACATTTGGGATGCTTCTCCAAAGGCATGGGAGAAGGGTCGAGGACAAACGCCCTCGGCCACCCCCACCAAAGAGGTCGAACCCTCAACAGGAGCACGAGTTCGGTCCGCAGGTAGCTAAGGCCATTCCAGGTACACCCCACTCGACCGAAGGTTTTGGGAGCGAATTTGTGACGCCTGGAACTAAGCCGCCAGGTTCATGGGCGCCTCCCGGGATGACTAAGTCCCAAAAGAGGCGATTGCAACGTCTTCGTGCCGAGTATCTTAGAGAAAAAGAGGCCGAATAATACAAAGGTAGTTCACCCGGCAAATCCACAACTGTATCTAGAACACACCAGATGTGGAGACCGGAGTTGGCTGGCAAGCCAGCTTCTACCCTCACTGAGTAGGAATCGCGTCCTTACAAGGGACCTGGGGGGCAAGACAAGTAAAATTACTAAAGGTCGGTTTGATGAGAAATCCGGCGCTTAAGTCCCTTGGTCATATTAGTGAGTTGTACAAATCGTCCTCATCAAATTCAAATGTCTTGGGTTATGAAATGGATGATTTGGTAGGTAAACAAATAGAGAGTACCGCCCATGGCTCACTATGCTTATCTCACTAAGTTTGCTAAAAGGAAGGGGGGCATGTGTTGACACTATAATTTGGTATTAATGGTCAAAATTGTCGAAATATCAATTTTTGTAATTTGGGCCGAAAATATGCCAACTCCGGAACAGGCCAAAGCCCTGAAGTGCCGAAGGCCCATCCTGCGTTGGGCTTCGGCAGCACCTTCGGAGGCCCGCTTCGCAGGAAGGCTTCGGCCGAGTGGGCCCCTTCGGCGGCCTGTGGGCTTCGGCCCGGCATACTAGCTTCGGCGAGGCCTGTGGAGGCCCACTCCAGCCGGCAGAGTCCTATTCAGATTAGTATAATTCGGCTATTTTGATCTCTTATCCAAATCTTAACCACCTAGCTGAATCCTACTCAGATTAGGTGAGATCTCTTATCCCAATCTTAACCACCTGGCTGAATCCTACTCAAATTAGGTGAGACCAGTCCCTATAAATATAGGGGTGAGGCCGATTCAAGAAACCCCCCGCTTCCATATCAACACAAAGCCCTTGCTTTGAATTGTTATTTTATCTTCCAATCTACTTTCCTTGCCCTAGGATTAGCATAGTAACATACATCTTCGTGGGTTTGCATCGTAAGCCCTCCGTCTGCCACGTCGAAATCATGGTAACCCTTGTTGATTCGCCTCTGATTCTCTCGTTTAATCCACGAAACGGATTTTATTGTTTTATCGGTTTTCTTCTGCTACTCCTGGGAGTTTGGCCTCTAGGCCAGATTGCACTTGATCTTTTACTGTTTTGCAGGGGAATTACCTTCAAAGTCATCGCCAAAGAGTTTCGGGGTGATTGCAATTCATCTACAAAGTCACCGAAGCCCTTAGGTGATCAGATCAGAGCCTGTCGGTCTAACCGACAGGGCTTTGCTAGATCGTTAGGCTGTTGTCAGCACGGTCTTCGACACCCTTCGCCATCACACTGAAGCCCTCTTCGGCGAGAACCCTCCGCAGTAAACTTCTCCACACCAAACTCCGCGGTGCCGAACCCTCGCTCTGACCGAACCCCCGCTGTCGATTTGATCGGGTATCCTCCGTCGATTTGACCACCTTGAGACCACTTCGCACTAGAACGCCGAAGCCACCTTCGGTGACCCCTTCGCACCAGAACGCTGAGGCCCCCCTTCAGCGATACTTCACATCATTGGTCCGACCAGGGAGTATGCCTTCTGTTCGACCGCCATTTTATTACAGATCAGAATCGGCCCTATTCTAGCCAGTTTGTTCAGATTTTATTATTCTTAATTATTTTCTCATACATCAGCTAATCGAACTTTATTTCTTAATATCTATTTGATTACCTGGCAACTCCGTTACCCTTACAACCGTTAAGGATTTGTCGGAATGCGATGTCGGCGCTGCGTCATGCTTAGGTTTATCGCTAAGTATCCTCTCGCTTTTGGATCGTCGAACTGACCCAAGTGTGGGGGCGCATTTTCATGTCAACAGATACCTCCCATCAATGAGTTGAAGAAGAAATACTATAAGTGGCATAACTCCCCATCACACCACACTAACGAATGCAAGGTGTTTAGGCAGAAGATCCAATTGGCCATGGAGCAAGGTCGAATCAAGTTCGATGATGGAAAAAAGCCGATGAATATCGACGACCACCCTTTCCCGATCAACATGGTGCATGCACACCACGCTGATGATCGACACGCGGAGAAGAGTAGGCGAGCTAGCAGTAGTGTCACTTCCTTGGACCTGATTGGGAAATATGAAAGAATGTAGAGAGAAAGGGTGGACAACGATGATGACCATGAGTACTCACGATTAAACCCCTATTGGAATTGTGAGTTCTTCAGATTCTGTTGGAATAAAGGGTTGTGTTTGCTATCGATGGACGACAGCCCTAAGTTTGGTAGCGAGGGAAGGTGGCAAGGTGACCATGACCCACGCACTGACATGATAAGGCCACGTGATCAGGTGGGTTAGCCATTAATCAGAGGTTGTCACCACCAAGGGCATCGACAGACCGATGCCAACCTTTGTAAGTGCTTAGCTTCCTGATGAAATAAAAAATGAATTAATTGCATTATTACGGGAATATTGTGATTGCTTTGTGTGGGAGTATCATGAAATGACAGGTTTAAGCCGATTGATTGTAGAACATCGGCTCCCAATAAAATAGGGATATCAGTAATTCAAGCAGTCACCTCGGTGGTTCAAGGCAGAAATATATTCAGATATCAAGGCCGAGGTAACAAGGTTGTACGATGCAGGATTCATAAGATCGTGCCGATACGCAGAGTGGGTATCAAACATTGTACCGGTATGGAATAAATGTGGGAATCTCAGGATATGTGTTGACTTCAGAGATTTGAACAAAGCAACCTTGAAAGACGAATACCCAATGTCGATTGCAGACTTGCTGGTCGATGTCGCATCGGGTCACAAGATTATCAGCTTCATGGATGGGAATGCAGGTTATAACCAGATTCTCATGGCTGATGAAGACATCCACAACGCGACCTTCTAGTGCCCACACGCTATTGGACTTTATGTGTGGGTAGTGATGACCTTCGGCTTGAAAAATGCTGAAGGAACTTACTAGAGGGCCATGAACTACATTTTCCATGACTTGATCGGATTATTGGTGGAAATATACATAGATGATGTCGTGGTAAAATCAAGCAGTATTCAAGACCATGTGGCTGGTCTACGTCAAGTTCTCGAAAGAGCCAGGAAATATGGACTAAAAATGAATCCCGGGATGTGTGCTTTTGGTGTATCAGCGGGGAAGTTTCTAGGATTTATTGTGCATGAAAGAGGGATTGAGATAAGCCAGCAAAGCATCGAATCAATTAAGAATATTCAACCCCCTATCGATAAAACCAAGTTGTAGTCACTAATCGAGAAGTTAAACTTTCTCAAGAGGTTCATAGCTGATCTTTCAAGAAAGATAGAGCCATTCACTCCACTACTGAAGTTGAATCCTACTAGGAATTCATATGGGAAGAAAAGAAGCAAAAGGCATTTGACAAGATTAAGCAATAGTTAGCTTCACCACCGGTGTTGATGATGCCATAGAAATGGATTCCATTCAAGTTATATTTTTCAACCGATGATGAAGCCATTGGGTCGGTCCTGGTGCAGGATATTGATAAAAAAGAGAGGGTAATTTTCTATCTCAGCAAAAGAATACTAGACGCCGACACCCAATACCCCACGGTGGAAAAGCTCTGTCTATGCTTATACTTATCGTGCACCAAACTGAGACATTACCTATTGTCATCAGAGTGCATCGTGATATGTAAGGTCGATGTCATTAAGTACATGCTATCGACCCAGTGTTGAAAGGGCGTATCGAAAAATGGGTCATCACTCTCAACGAGTTTGATCTTAGATATGAATCGGCTAAAACAGTAAAGGGACAAGCGATAGCCGATTTTATATTCTAGCACAGAGATGTGGAAATAACTCATGTTGAGCCGATACCATGGACCCTATTCTTCGATGGGTCAGTGTGTTGGTATGGATGTTGTATAGGCCTAGTGATTATTTCCCCTCAGGAGGCATCATTTGAATTTGTGTACACCATCAAACCTTTCTCCACCAATAACCAGGCCGAGTATGAAGAAGTATTGAAGGAGTTACAACTATTGGAAGAAGTAGGTGCCGATACAATAGAAATCTTGGGAAACTGCCTGCTAGTGATGAGGCAACTATTAGATGAGTACAAGTGCAAAGACGGCATGCTGAAAGAGTATCATGATCGGTGCCAAGCCATAATGTCAAGCTTCCGAAGCATGACCCTTACTCATATCCCAAGAGAGCAGAACTCAAAAGCAAATGACTTGGCCCAAACGGCATCAAGATACAAGCCGATGGCTAGGTCGATCAAGGTAGAAATCGCGGATATAAAAGACGATGATTGGAGGTACAATATCATTCATTATTTGAAAAATCCTTCGACATCGGCACCAAGAAAACTCAGATATCAAGAAATGAGAAATGTTCTGCTCGGAGAAAATTTGTACCATCGGACGATCGATGGAATTCTCCTTAAATGTATAAGCACCGAAGAAGCCAAGGTGGTGATGTGTGAGGTACACGATGACATATGCGGAACTCGCCAGTCGGCCCAAAAAATAAAATGGTTGCTTCAGAGAGCAGGTTACTTTTGGCCGACTATGGTAGTGGACTTCATAAAATATTACAAAGGATGCTAGGACTGTCAAAGGTTTGGGGCTATTCAGACGGCACCCGCATTGGCAATGAACCTGATAATAAAACCTTGACCCTTCAGAATGTGGGGCATTGATATGATCGGCCAAATCTACCCAGCGTCAAGCAAAGGACATAAGTTCATATTAGTAGCCACTGACTACTTCACCAAATGTGTAGAGGTCGTTCCACTCAAAAGGGTTACTTTTGCCGATGCCATTGAGTTCCTAAGAGAACACATAATATATCAGTTCAGGATTCCACAGACCATCACCACAGATCAAGGGACAATCTTCATATCGGAGGAGTTCCAGAAATTTGCAGCCGGTATGGGAATCAAACTCTTAAATTCATCGCCATATTATACATAGGCTAATGGTCAAGCTAAAGCGTCCAACAAAAATTTGATCAAGTTAATAAACACAAGATCAACGAGCAACTGAAGTGTTGCCATCGGTCTCTATCAAAAGCACTCTGGGCTTATCGGATGGCATGACATGAATCCACTCAATTACCACCATACTAGTTAGTATATGGCCATGAAGTGGCGCTACATTGGGAAAATAACATCGGCTCAAGAAGGATTGCACTACAGGACCAACTCACAACCGATGATTATTACAATTTAATGATAGATGGCTTAGACGATCTAGCGCAAGTCCGATTGAGAGCCCTCAAGAAGATTGAAGAAAATAAAGCAAGGGTTGCTAGGTTTTATAATAATAAAGTGGTGCCCAAGTCATTTGAGCAAGGATAACTCGTGTGAAAACTTAACCTACCAATCGGGTCTAAGGACAATCGATTCGGTAAGTGGTCACTTAATTGGGAAGGACCATTTTGAGTACATCGAGTAGTGTCTGACAATGCCTATCTGCTCGAAGGATTAGATGGAGGTGTTCGGGAAAGCCTTGAATGGAATGTACTTGAAGAAATATTTTCCGAGCATTTGGATAAATGCCTAAAGTACTACACGCAAGACAGCCGATACCGATTGTATCATATTTAGACAGCTGATGGTGAAGCATCGCACTTACACATAAAAGAAAAAAATCAATTCAAGGGATCAATGAAAAATATATTAGGAAGACATAATGTTTCTTGTTACCAGTGAAAGATCCTACACAAAATCTAAGAAATAGAACGACGGTTGGCTTCGATCGGCCACAGCCGGATTGTGTCAACGCTCTGGAGGATGGCCCAGTCTTTAGCATCCGATCCAGGCATATCTTGAAGCACGCGGCATCGGCACTGCGCATGCCGGACGGCACTGGTAAGCCATCATTTTTGGGCCTCGATCCGAGCCAAGAAAGAGTCCAGGGCACCTTTCTTCTCAGCAATCTTCGTTCGGACCCCGTCCAGCCTCGAGACCAATTCAGCCTCCTCCGCCCACAGCTAATCGAGCTCCCATGATGTGGCCGATGATTCATCTTGAATGCAACTCAAGAGAGTGCCTTCAGTCTTTATCATCATGTTATGGGTATTCATCACCTCCAACAGCGATGCACGGCAAGCCCGATCGCCCATCTTCTTCATGGCCCGCTGCACCCTCGGCCGATGGAACTCTAGGAAGGTAGCAGGCGTGACAGCGTCAACCATCTCTAGAGTTAGTGAGCCCATGACATCATTGAAATAGGCCCTTATTGGACCCAAATCATAGACTAGGACTTCAACTAGGTCCTCTAGCCAACGCAGTAAGTCCGATAAGGCCTCTCTCACTTTGAGAGTCAGTGGAGCAGTAGTCGACGGAGCAGCAACCTCATCGGCATCAAGGTCTGGGTAGATGTCGAAAGGAAACTATCGGGAAAAAGACTAGAAAAAATAAAAAAGGTTAGATGGATAAAAGGATAAGCCGATGACCAGGATAAACGTGAGGACACTTAGATCAACTGGCATGGCTGGGACGGCCGACTACGAGGCATCATCGGCGGAGGAGGTTGTAGCATCATTCTCCACTGTGGCGATTGGGAGGGTAGGCGAGTGCTCCTCGTCGGGCTTGTCTTCTTCGAGCATCGGTTGCGCCCAAGGCCGGTGTTGATTGCATGAAAAACAACATAAGGTAAAATAATGGATAAGTAAAGATACATGGCGAGTAACATCAACATTGGTAGTCGATACCTCGAAACCAGTGATGGTGCCTCCTAGCACATCAACCCCAATGGCATCGGCACCAGCAGGCATAGCTCCGATGGCGACCACACTGGAGCGACGACGGCATCGACGGCGGCCAATACATTGGGACCAGTGGCAGTAGCCTCCACTGTATAGGCCCGAGCGGTGACCCCTGCGGCAATAACTTCGGTGGCTTGGGTTGGTCGAGAGTTGGTAGGATTATCCAACACATGGTAAAATGCCGCATAGAGGTAGTCAATGTCGATGGGAGACAATGGTGGCTGAGAACAAAATGATGTTCGACATGAGGAACATGAAGGGAAAAATGTCAATGACACAAAAGATGAGTGAAAACCTAGACAAATGAGGAGACTTCGGTTGTTGGCAGAGTGCAGACAACGGGGGCTTACTCGGTCGAAGAGGCGATCGGCATCGGCTATAAAATAAACAAAAGATATAGGTACACTCCAAGAACCAGCATTGTAAGAAGTCAAAATTTACCGACGGTGGTGGAGTCGAAGATAATGGGATAGTCTAACTGTCCCGGGCCCTGGTGGATCGACAAGCGATTGGGTTTGATACCTGACATTTGCGCGCCAATACCTTAGATCGTTTTACAGTCACCCAGGCCATGGAAGTGGGGCACCGATGCCCAAGTTTGTAGTGGACGATATAGGGTTGTATCGTATCGACTGACCACTAGAACTCACCGAAGGAGTGTCGAGGTCATCTTCTTGCAAACAAAGGTAATAAGACATAAGGAAGGTAATGGAAATAAGCAAAAGAGTGAGTTGAAGCATCTACCTCGGGCCCTGCGTCAGCATCTCCTGGGTGAATCCATTGCCGATAAATCTGTGAAGAGCGGTTGAAGACATTCTCCTTTAGTTCGCCCCACCATCGGCGAAAGACGGTGGAGGTCGCCCGACAAGCAGCCTAGAAATCAAAATCACCGATAGGGATCCCATCGGTCATATGGAGGAGGCAATCCCACTCCACAATATCATTGACTTCCCCACGGGTTTGGATTTGATCAACGAAGAATAGGTGGGGCGGGAGTTTACCGAAGCCTAATTGCCTTGCAAATATCGCTGGGTGGTAGAACTCATAAGAGCCATTCTGAGAATGCTCACCGGTAAAATTGACTGGCGGGAAGCAAGGAAAAATCGTGGCTATAAAGGTATGGAAGGATTCTTCATCCCTAATTCAGACAGGGTTAGACGATAAGGGTATTCATACTCCGAGTAGTACTCGAAGGGATACCAGATGGTCCAATTAAAGAATCCAAGATAAAAACCCTGGAAGCAGACGGCCAAGGGTGTAGGGGACAAAGGAAAAGTAGAACGACATGCAGCCGCTTCACCTAAGGAAGAGCATCAGCAGTAAATAGGAGTAGTTGATTCTAGAAAATCGATGGGGAAATGCATTAAAGCAAGAGCAAGCCCAACAACAACACCGGTTGTATAAATATTGAGCTGGAGTTGGAGAAACCACCACGGGCCATTGAGGTGGCCGATAGGATTGCTAACCGACAGCTTGGCCGATACGAGATGAAGATAGTTGTTGGCGTAAAAGATTACGCTAACAGGTTTCTGAGGATTAGAAACTAACAAACGAAGTGTTTGCGAAGTGAACTGTTCTAAGCCTCCGAAAGGATAATAACTTAGAATAGTTTGAAAGTGTGTGTTGAATAACTTGTATTCGGTCCCTATTACAGGGTAAAACGGTGGGTATTTATAGGCCCAAACATTAAGGAAAAGACCTATTTACCCCTCTATTACAACCGACATAGTGGAAACTATTCGGTACCCTTAATAGGGCTAAAATGGTAAAAGACTAATCTAATGAGAAAGAAGATAAGTCTTCCATCTTAGCTGGCAGAAAAGATCTCAGAAGAATCCATGTTCGAGGATATACTCCGAACTAAGGTCCATCTTCATACTTCGAGCTTAACTCAAGGCATCTCCGAAGATGCATGTTGGAAACCTTCGAATCCATTATCTGCCTTTGTGTTGTTACTGTAATAACCCTGAGGATGGAATATTTTCCCCCAACAGTAGCCCCTCGAATACGCTTCTCTGTTAAACCTGTAATGTTAGGAGAGCAGTATACGGAAGAAAAATAACCATGCGTAGGGGTTATTAGATTTATAATTTATCTCCGAAATGTATGGAGATATAAAACTTCGAATTAGTTTTAAGACAATTACTTTCGAACCATCTTAGAACTAACTCTGGAAGCCCGAAAGCCTTTTTAGACTTAGAAGAAATAGTCGTTGGCTTCTTTCTTCTAACGGAAGTTACGCAGTGCGTTAATTTCGGAAAAAAGTAACGGGCAAGAATGCGAAACGGCATGGACAAACGGTAAAAAATGTAAAGTCTAGGCTATAAATAGAGGGCCTAGAACTTTCCTGAGTACCTTTCCACCGCTTTCTTGCAAACAAGCCATCCTTTGAGCCCTAGCCTCCATTCTTCTTCCAAAGCAACTCAGTAGTGTCAATGGCGAAAACCAAAGGTTCGGGAGCACCTTCAGCTCTGGCTCGACAGCAGGCTGCTGCTGCAGCAGCGGCTGCGTCATTGGCGACGGCAGCTCCAACCCCCGCAGCAACAACCATGGCGGCGGGAGGAGGAAATCCCCAAAGTGTTGGTGATCAAGGCCTCTTCCCGACATCGGCAAAATACATGGATCAATCCTTCCAACTGGGGCCTTCAACCTGCAAAAGAGAATCACTGGCAGCCGTAGTAGAGGGCAAAATTAGCTCGGGAGTTATGATCCGCAAACCTGGGAAGGAAGTTATCCCGTCACCAAGACCCGGAGAAGTGGTCGTCTTCGAAGCCTTCTTCGAAGCTGGCTTAGGTCTTCCGGCAGTGGATTTCTTGGCTGAGGTATTGGATCTGTTCCATGTTACTCTCCCCCAACTTTCTCCGAATGCAGTAGCTCGTTTAGCCATCTTCGAATGGGCGTTAAGAGCCGAAGGTTGTGAGGGGAGGGCAGAAATCTTCGCTGCGTTGCACAGAGCTTCGTGCCAGCCAAAAACCTTCGTAGGTCCCGGAGGTGAAAAAATGGTAGTAGCCTTCGGAAGTATTAACTTCAGGCTTCGGGATGAGTACGCCCTTCGGTTTCCTGCTAAGGCCATCAATGCTAGATGGTATACCGACTGGATCATGAAATGGTTTTATGCCGAAGTTGGGGCGAGCAACCGTCTGGCTGGACCTCTGCAAGACATCAACTTCCGAAAGGAAGCCCTTGTACACCCGAATCCGGGCCAGCTCGAAGCTCGCCTCAGCTTGCTTCAAAAGATCAGTCGAAGGTTAAGCATGCGAGACTTAGCCGAAGAGTTCCTCGGGCTCTAAATCCCTCCGTTGATGGCCAACTGGCCAATCACTTTCGAAGAGGACTCAGAAGGCGGTCTTCGCAAGATTACTTCAACTTCGAGCCCTGCAGGTAACTTCAAAAACAACATATATTATGCATATTCATTCGAAGGAGTAACTAACTTAACTTGCTTTTCAGCCTCTTCAGCCCCTATAACTTCGGAGCAAATCATACGGGCTTCGGAGAAGATTTTGGGCGCTCCAACTCCGACCAAAAAAGAATGGAGAATCAAGTTGGTCGGGAGTTGGGAAAGATTTAACAGAGTATGGGGAATGCTGGAAATCGTTCCGCCCCCTTTGGTGGATTGGGTGCCTTCGGAGAAAGGACCCAAGAAGAGGAAGGCTGAAGCTGGGACTTCGAGCTCCGCCAAGACTCCGGTCAAGAAGGTGGCTCGAAAGCCAAAGAACCCAGCTCCTTCGAGCCCAAGGGCTTCAGTCTCCAATTCCCAGGAGGACGAAGGCAGGTTACTTGTAAGGTTGATTGACGAAGATGCAGCTCAAGGATCTGCACAAGTTGAAGTACCTGCGAACGTGTCAGAGTCTCAAGAGAACCTTGAGCAAATAAGGACTTCGGTAGTTCAAGAGGCTTTACCTCAGGACGAAGTTCTTGCGGATGAAAGTGGAGTCGAAGTCATTATGGCTTCGATTCCAGATGAGACAACGACTATTCAGGAAAATGTTCCTGCAGTCGAAGATTTGACGCTTGACTCGGACGAAGATCTCGCCTTCGATCCGCCAAGCAGTCCAATGCTCACCCGTCGCTAGAATGTCGAAGGTAAACTTCGAATAATTTTTCTATCTTTTTTTTGTGAAATGATACAATGTATAATACCTTTGTTTTTACAGAGTCCACTTCCATAGAAGAGGTCCGTCCGGAAGATACAATCCCTGGACCTTTGACAACTTCGGAGCCAATCCCAGGAGCCACTCAGATGGGGCCTGGAAAAGGCAAAGGAAAGATGGACCCCCTCCCTGCTGCGAGCTCCGGATCAACTCCGTCTGAGTCAACAGACGAGAGCCAATCTACCGAGGGGGGCCAGTCTCCGGGGGTTCCGAAGACTACAGCTCAACACTCCGGACCTTCGTCACACGAAGATGATCAACAAGCTTTAAGTATGCTCCCCCTTCTAGCTCCTTTCTTAGAGCGAAGAATGGGTCTTCGGACTTTGCTCGAGCCTTTGGATCGAGCTAGTCGCGACATTGGGGAGACGAACTTGGTGGTCATCCTGAGTGAGGCGGAGAGCTCGGAGCTTAACGCTGCCATGGAACGCGCAGCCTACCAAGTATGAAGCATCTGTGAAATAGCATCAAATTTACATACAAATAATTTCTTACCTTGGTTTTTTCTTTTCGCAGCAAACAGTCTTGGCTCGAGCTGCGAATATATCAAATGAACGAGAAATCGCTCGCCTTCGAGAGGAAAACAGAACTCTTCAATGGAATCTCACTATCTCCAAAGGTCGAGTGGTTCATATGGACAGCATGGTGTCAACGGAGCGTAGGGCCAGACAAGGCTTGGAGGCTGCGAACAAGGAGCTCGAAGCAGAAAGAATTGTGTTTCGAGCAGAAGTTGAATGAATGCGGGCGGAGCACGCTACTGCGGGGACCGAGCTTGTTAGGCTCCGAGAGGAAGCTAGCCAGCTTTTGAATCAAAAGAATTCCTTAACTACAAAGGCTGCTAGACTTTCCGGAGTTCTTGAAGAGCTAACTTCGGCGAAGGACGCGCTGATCGAAGATAAGCTGAAGTCCGAGAAGGTAGCTGCGGAGGTTATGGATCAACTGCTAGGCGTTCTGGAGTACTTCGGTACTACCGGGACGCTTCCTTCTGATGACAACATTTCCCTTCTGCGCCGGTTGAAAAGGATTCAAGGAGTGGCGAAGCAGATGAAGACAGCAGGCATTCGCTACGGAGAACTCTCCAGACAAGTGGCTGTTGTTGGCCTACTTCGTTACTACGAGGATCTGGGCCGATCGATAACTCCGAGCGCAGGAGAGGGCCCAATTACCTTCGACGACGAGCAGCTTCTGACTCCTTCCGAAGGTGTGGCCGCTGCTTGGCAAGCCTTTAAAACTTCATGGAGAGCCGAAGGTCGCTCTGCGATCAAGGCCTGGATCGACGAAGGACAACGCCAGAAGCAAGCTCGGACCCAAGCTTCGAGCAGTCAGCCTCCTCCGAACCCGCAGGTTTAGATATGTCTTAGGATCTTTGACTATGTAAAGATTTGTGCTTATGTACATTTATCAATGAAAATTTGTTTATCATGTTTTTAGGCTTTGCCTCATACGGAAGATATCGAAGTGTTAGATATTAACGACGAACTTCGCTCATTATGGGCTACCTTCGATCTTTTAAAAGTTTACAAGCACCCTCGATTTTTAGTTCCTCGAGATAGCTCCGGTGCAATTACGTCCGAAGTAAGAAAAGATATACTATCTTATATTAAAGAGGAAGAAAAAGAGGTTAACTTAGAAACTTCGTCTTCTGAAGACGTTATATGGTCCGAAGACGAAGATGATGCTCGAAGTAAAAAGCCTGAAGAACTTGGAAGCTGGGAAAGGAGCCCCGAATGGCTTCAAACTTGGGCCGAGCTTCAACAAGAACAAAAAGACTTTAGAGCTTCGAAGGGAGGCAAAAGAGTTAAACGTAAAGTTGTTAGAACTCCCGGCACTGGAACTAGTCGTTCCAACCCTAGCTCTAGAGATCGAAGAGGCCTTCGATTCCTTCTCGGTATAGATACCAATTTTTCATGATGTAATCATATTTGCAGATGTAATCATATTTGCTTGAATAATAAATGTCAATTCAAAATTGTCTCCCTATTTATTAGCCCCTCTTTGGGCGTAAGCAACTTCGAATTTCATTCAAAGATGGTTAGGCACAAAGAAAAACTTCAGAGTACAATTTTGGAAGTTCGGAGCCCCTCTGTAATTTAAAGATCTTTTAAAATCTTATAAAATGTCTTCGACTATTTGTAGTCTGAAGAATGGTAACTTAGTACCCTTTGTTTTTTGAAAGAAATCACTTGAGATAACTTTCAGGGATAATTTGTCACTTTGGACTATGTTAACAGACATTCGAAGTTCATGGCTCAAACTCTGTTTTGTTTTGGCCACCGTCGGCTCTTTTTTGCGGATACCTACAAGCCAATGACTTGGGCTCCGCATATTTTGGTCGCCTTCGACTCTTTTTACGGATACCTACAAGCCAGTGGCTTGGGCTCCGCATATTTTGGTCACCTTCGACTCTTTTTACGGATGTCTACCAGTCGATGGCTTGGACTCCGTATGATGTGGTTTTGGGCTCTTTTACGGATGCCTACAAGCCGGTGGCTTGGACTCCGGATTATGTCAGCCCCCACATCGGAAACTTTGAACCAATGATTCGAAGTCCGAAAATATGATTCAGCTTTATGACACTTCCCTCTCGGTCAACCCCGCGGTTCCAGTGCGTCCACTCGGAAGCTGGAGGTTTATGAGGGGAAGGCACTATCTGAACCATATGCTTTATTAATTTAGAAGATGATTACAAGTGATTTACAAGGAGCCCTTATACGAAGTATCGCTTTAGGTGCTCCGTATGCCAAGTATGTGCTAATTCTTCACCTTCTAAATTAGCTAATTTAAAAGAGCCAGGGCGTACTGAACGAACAATTAAGTATAGACCTTCCCATTTATTTCCTAATTTCCCTGGCGCTATAATGCTTCGCAGAACAAGATGACCCGGTCTAAGCTCATTGATCTTAACCTTCGGGTCAAACCAAGCCTTCGTCTGCTGGTGATACTTTGATAAATTGGCCACAGCTCAAAGTCTTGTTTCTTCTAATAAATCTAACGAAGCTTGTCTTTCTTCTTCAATCTCCGGTTCGGTGCTGCGAAGTGATCCTCCTTTGAGCTCCGTTGGAGTCATAGCTTCATCTCCGAATAGTAATATGAATGGAGTAAAACCTGTGGACCTTGTTTGCGTAGTTCGAATGGACCACAAAATCTTCGGAAGTTCTTCGGTCCACAGTCCTTTTGCTAATCCTACTATCCTTAAATTTAGCCCTGAAAAAATATTTCCATTGGCTCTTTCTACAGCTCCATTAGACTGAGGATGCCTTACTGCAGCAAAACATAACTGGATGCCTAGATCTTCGCAAAACTTCCTGAAAGGTTCTTCATCGAACTGTGTTCCATTATAAACTGTGAGTTGTCTAGGCACTCCGAACCGGCAAATGATATTTTTCCAAAAGAATTTCTGTACATTGTTCGAAGTGATAGCTGTTAAGGGCTCTGCTTCTACCCACTTAGAAAAATATTCAATAGCTACCACTGCGAACTTTAGATTTCCCTTAGCTACTGGAAAGGGACCAATTAAATCCATACCCCATCTGGCCATAGGCCATACCGGAGCAATAACTTGAAGAGCTGTTGGTGGGCGATGACTCCATCGACCCATCCACTGACATCCTTGACAAGTGCGGACCAAGCTCTCCGCATCAGCTGTTATTGTAGGCCAATAAAGCCCCTGGCGAAGTGTTTTTCCTGCCAAAGCTCGAGGGGCTAAATGGCTACCGCAAAGTCCTTCATGGATTTCTCGAAGAATTTCTTGACCTTCGGCTTGAGATATACATCGGAGTAGAGGGGAACATACTCTGGCCTTGTATAAAATACCGTTGATTATTTGATACTTTTTGGCTCTAAGTTTCAATCTTGAAAGTTGTGGTTCTTCAGGCAAATTTGTCCCTCTTTGTAAAAGTTCTATGATTGAATTTTTCCAATCTGCACTTCGAATGCAAAGAATCTCTGCAGAGGGAATTTGTAGCACCGAAGGTGTACTGAGCTCCTCATAGAAAGCTTCTTCTGGTATATCCACAGCTCCGGCTGCAGCTTTTGCTAAGATGTCCGCTTGCACATTTTCTGCTCTTGGTATACTCCGAATGGAAATACCCTTGAAGTGTGCTTCGATCTTACGGATTTCTTCTAAGTACTTTGCAAGATGTGGATGTCAAACTTGAAAACATTTATCTACGTGCCCTGCTACTATTTGAGAATCTGTCTTTATAACAACTCTTGTAGCCCCTAGAGCACGTGCTTTTCGAAGTCCCAGTAAAATCCCTTCATACTCCGCTATATTATTGGTAGACTTAAAGTTGAGTCTTGCGGAGTACATTGCTCTTTGCCCTGAAGGCGAAATCAACACTGCTCCAACGCCTGCTCCGGATGCTTGGAAAGCCCCATCGGAATAAATAGTCCAAACTTCGTCACTTGACTTCTCCGGAACCAAAGTTGCAGGTGGAGTCCATTCTGCTACAAAATCTGCTAAGACTTGCGATTTGATTGCTATCCTAGCCAGAAAAGATATGCCGAAGGGTGCTAGTTCGACTGCCCACTTTCCAATTCTTCCAGTGGAGTCTTTACTTCGGAGCATATCTCCCAAAGGATATGAAGTTGGTACAATTACATTGTGAGCCAAAAAATAATGTCTTAATTTCCTCGAAGCCATTATCAGAGCATAAACGAACTTTTCGAGTTCGGAATACCTTGTCTTCGCTCCTGATAATGCTTCGGACACAAAATAAACAGGATTTTGCATCAACTTCCCATTGAAATCCATTTCTATGACAAGGACTGCACTGACAGCAGACCCTGTAGCTGCAAGGTAAAGGAGTAGGGTTTCGTCCGCAGTAGGCACCGTGAGTGTAGCGAGATTACTGAGATACTCTTTAATATCTTCGAAGCTTTTCTGACACTCTGGTGTCCATGCAAAATCTTCGGACCCTTTCAATGCTTTGAAAATAGGCAAACTTCTCTCCGCAGACCTTGCCAAAAACTTGCTAAGTGCTGCCAGACGACCAGTCAGCTTTTGCACTTGCTTTAAATTTTCTGGAGGAGCCATCTTCTGTAGTGCAGTTATCTGAGTAGGGCTAGCTTCAATCCCTCTGCTTGAAACTAAATACCCTAACAACTTTCTAGCCTTAGCTCCGAAGATACATTTCTCGGGGTTAAGACGGATCCCACATGCCCGAAGGCTATTAAATGTTTCAGCTAAGTCTAGGTTATGTTGGTGCTTTAAAGCACTCTTTACTACAATATCATCCATATAGGCCTCCACATTGCGACCTAATTGATGACCTAGAGCCTTAGCAACTAGCCTCGAAAAAGTAGCCCTGACATTTCTTAAGCCAAAAGGCATTCTTACATAACAAAAGACTCCCGAGGGAGTTACGAAGCTTGTCTTGATCTCATCTTCGCGCTTCAACCATATTTGATGATAACCAGAAAAGGCGTCAAGGAAGCTTAATAACTCCGAACCTGCGGTGGAGTCGACCAATTGATCAATTCGGGGCATGGGGTAGGGGTCACGAGAGCATGCTTTATTCAAGGATGTGAAATCAATGCACATGCGCCACTTTCCGAAGGATTTCTTCTTGACAAAGACTGGGTTGGCTAACCATTCTATGTGAGCCACTTCTCTGATAATCCCAGCCTTCAACAATTTTTCAACTTTGTCCTTCGCCAGAACAGCTCTTTCTGCAGACATTTTTCGGAGTCCTTGCCGAACAGGTCAGGCCTTCGGGTTTACAAGTAAACTATGTTCAATGATATCCCGATTGACTCCGGTGATGTCTTCGTCAGACCAAGCAAAGACATCTAAATTCTCTTCCACCACTTTTTCCAAGGAGGTTGCAACTTCTGGAGGTAAATCTTTACCAAATTGAAATGCATATTCTTAACCATCTTTAACAATAATCTTCGTTGCGATCTCTCCTTCAGGACTTGGTCTTGGAAAGGATTTCTTCGAAGACTCGGAAGGAGCTGAAAAATTTTCTTGATCATCCTGCACGCTATTTACTTGTCTTGGATCAAGAGGGGGGTCGTGACCATATTCCGCTCTTCGGGCGGTAGCTTGATCTCCGAAGACAGTAAGAACTCCTGCTTGCGTGGGCATCTTCATACACAAATAATTGTGATGTGCCACAGCTCCGAACTGATTTAACATGCCTCTTCCGAAGATGACGTTGTAGGCATATGGAGCATCTACAACGTCGAAGATTACTTCCTCAGTCCTGGCTAACAATCCTTCTCCGAAGGTAACTTCCAGGCCAATTTGGCCAAGTGCATCAAGAGGAGGTCCTGCGAAGCCTTGCAAGGGACGAGCCGCTGGAAGAAGGTGTTTTCTGGAAATGCACAACTGATCAAAGGCTTGAATAAAAATAATGTCTGTCGAACTGCCTCCGTCAATTAACACTCTTCGAACCTCAGTTCCTGCAATGTCAGCAGTAATGACAAGTCGGTCTGCATGTGGAAATTTAATGCCAGCTGCATCCTCTGCAGAAAAAGATATTGGTACATGAGACCATTCAGGCATAGCAGCTGCAGATGACGAAGTTCCAATGTGGCCCACTTCTCTGACATACTCTCTTCTCTGCCTTTTTGACATGCTTCCAAGAGTACCTCCTCCGGAGATGGGGAGAACTACTCTTTTTCCTCGGTCTTGCCCTTCTTCTTGCTTCGGAGGTGGCATAATATTGACCACCGGAGGGCGTCTTGCAGCTTCAAAAGTTTCTATCCGTGCCACAGCCTGGACAGGCTCCGGGCGCACTTCAGCTGGAACTCGGTCAGTTACCTCGACCCGAAGTTCTTTCTAGATACTCCCCTCTCAAAGTAAGTATAGCCTTGCAAGTATCAGTTGCGTGGCTTCGGTTTTCACCATGAATACAGCAGAAAAGGGTCTGGCCTTTGCCAGCCGTTTTCCCTGGCGGCCTCCAGCCGCTGACCTTGTTTCCCGAAGGTTGTGGAGCTCTCTGGGTGAACTTTTGTGGGGGTGCAATGTTCAGGACTTCAGAACGGGGATGCTTTTGCCCCCTTCTCCTATCATGCTGAACTTCGAAGACTGGTTCCCGTGGCTGTGCCGAAGTTTTTACTTCCACTTTTACTTCTTGTAGTATGGACGGAGTAGCTGCAGTTCTTCGAAGCCAACCTTCTTCCGACCTCGCATATTCTTCAAAGTATGACATCAACTGAGAAATAGAAGATATGCTTTTCGGTGAAGCTTATCAAGGAGGCCTTGATGAATGACACCTTCCCGAGTTGCGTCAACTACCGAAGATGTAGTTAACCCTCGGATCTGCGACTTCGTATGAGCGAAGCGCTTGAAATATTGCCTCAATGTCTCTCCAGGGAGTTGCTTCACCTGGAAAAGACTTCCCGTCGACATTGGAGGCACGAAGGTGCCTTGAAAATTGCTTACGAACTTCTTCTTCAGTTGCCCCCATGAATTAATTGATCCTGGCTTCAAAGACCAGAACCACCTTAATGTCACTCCTTGAAGAGCTAAAGGGAAGCATTTTGCCATGGTGTCTCGAACTCCTCCACTAGCTTCAATTGCAAGAGCATAAGAACGGACAAATTCTCCAGGGTCCTCATCTCCGGCATACTTGCAAAGCTTCGAAGTCTTAAACTTCGGATCGAAGCGAACCTTTTGTAGTTCAGGATGTAGCGGAGATTCAGTATCAAAGGAGGCGTTCTCCGGGGCTTCAGGATAGATGGGTTCGCCGTCTTCAGGCACTTCTGGAATAACTGGGATGGCTTGAGAACGAAGCCTATTTGCAACTTCTTGCCGCCATCTCGCTACTTCGGCTTGGAGACTTGCCATTTGAGCGGCCATATCACCAAGATTGTCTTCATCTCCTCTGGAAGGATCTTCCGGGTCTTGAGAACTGAAAGGATCAGTTCGGAGTGGAACTTGAGGTGGAAGAGGAACTCCGGGTGGTCGAAGTATAGATGGAGTTGGCGGAGGAACTCCGTATACTCGAGGAATGGGAACTCCTTCCGGAGTTTGAGGTGGAGGAAACGTCGAAGGTCCTCCGACCTCAACAGTGTCGGAAGGTGCCCCTCCGGAGGTCCGAGGGGACCTCCGAACAGGGTTACAAGTTGCGCTCCGCTTAGGAGGCATGATGTAAGAAGTTGGTAGAGAACGAAGTTTCTTGGACTAAGTTCCCCATGGACGGCGCCAACTGTTGGCGTAAAAGATTACGCTAACAGGTTTCTGAGGATTAGAAACTAACAAACGAAGTGTTTGCGAAGTGAACTGTTCTAAGCCTCCGAAAGGATAATAACTTAGAATAGTTCGAAAGTGTGTGTTGAATAACTTGTATTCGGTCCCAATTACAGGGTAAAACGGGGGGTATTTATAGGCCCAAACATTAAGGAAAAGACCTATTTACCCCTCTATTACAACCGACATAGTGGAAACTATTCGGTACCCTTAATAGGGCTAAAATGGTAAAAGACTAATCTAATGAGAAAGAAGATAAGTCTTCCATCTTAGCTGGCAGAAAAGATCTCAGAAGAATCCATGTTCGAGGATATACTCCGAACTAAGGTCCATCTTCATACTTCGAGCTTGACTCAAGGCATCTCCGAAGATGCATGTTGGAAACCTTCGAATCCATTATCTGCCTTTGTGTTGTTACTGTAATAACCCTGAGGATGGAATATTTTCCCCCAACAATAGTGATAAGTGGATCCAAGGAGGTATCATCCAAGGAGGATCTTTACATGGGTGGCAAGTTGTTCAGCTAAGAACTAGAATTGAAAGGTTGGGCCCAAAGCCGATACGCAAAAGACAAACCTCTCCAACCAGAGGTTGAGAAAAGCAATGTGTTTGTGAATGTCTACGGGGCCGATTTTCTTGTTGTGCCTTACAATGTATCAGCCCCAGCTGTTAGTGGATTTGGTGCCAAGGCGGTGAGTTGGTTTGGAACAAAAGGAGAAAGGTTTGGCCGATGAGTCGATGTCAAGACAACTCAGAAATAAAACATGGAGCAAGGTGGCACTCATCGGCCTATGGCCAAAAATGAAGGCGTTCAAGGCATCAGACCAGAAGTAGCAGGAGGCAGATAGCATCGGCTCATTCTAGTATGGTTCAGCAAGAGATATGCCTATGCAATGCCCGATGTCAACCTCATCCCAAAAAGCATAGTAGGTGGTCGATACCCTAAGGTAGCAGTCACGCCAGCCAGGGAGAGAGGGAGGAAAAGACCCAAAGCTGGAATCCTAGTCAGAAGAGAGCATGGGAGAATATTTGAAAGGGATTCGACAAGGTTTGGCATTGATAATATCTATGGGGTCAGGATTACCCAAGGGTCCCAAGAAGTAACAAGATGGGTGGGTGGCTATTGGGATCAAAACCTAGTTCTGCGGGTTCTACAGAGAGGAAAGTAGAAAAGGAAAAGTAAGGAGAAGGAAAACAGTGAATAAAAATGGCGGACAAACCAAGAAGAACTAAAGAACAACAAAAAGAGAAGAATGTTGAAGACTTACATTGGGGATCACGTTGATGGTGACCATCGCTAGTGTTGCCGGAGTGCAGGGTCAGCGAAGGCATAAAAGACAGCGAGCGACGGTGGTCACAAGTAGTACTGGAAGACGACGGTAGCAAGCTCGAGGACTAAAAGTGGGCAGTAGGCAAAAAGTGTGAAGAATAAAGGCGGAGTGGCCCGGTGTACATATACGGCAAGCACGACTCCTCAGCAGCCAGGTCAAATCGATGCCACCGGATTTGGTAGGGACCACCTGCAATGTTCGGCAAAAGGTAATCATGAGTACAATTTTTAAAATGCCAAGATCTTTGCAGGCTCGGGATTAGAGGAACTGAATCTTCAACTTAAAGAGCACCAGTACAAATTTGTGACACCTCGATTTAACAAATCGGAACATTATTGAATTTCCAAAGAAAAACAATAATACAAAAGGTTCATCATGCGACACGTACATACGAGCAATCATCCGTGGTACGCGGACCACATTATTACAAAATAATAAAATTAAAATAAGTAAATAAAAGCATGACGAACGCCCTCTTCAGGATCTTCTTCTTGACTAGGTCGCTACTCCAGACCATCTTCCTCATAGTAGGCTTCCTCTGAATGGTGTGTCCAATGGGTATGAGTACAAAAAGTATTCAACAAGCCACCGCAAATGCAATAGTAATGCAAGGTAATAACAAAGGAAGGATAATGGCTAAAAGTGCGGAAAAGTATATTTTTCAGCTGTTGCATTTAGTGTAGTCAAAATTTAATCATGCGGAATAATAAACATGAACATCATAATACCATCTAACTCGAGGAGTACGTTCTCCCTCCTCGCACAACAGTCCTTACATGTCAAATCATTATGCACCTTCATTTAAAAGTAAACTAACTGTGGGATGTCACGCAACCCGCCCTTGACCGTGGGCTCAGCTTTTCGAAAAGATTTATGACTCTGATCAGAGGTGTACTACTGTACCCACAAGGCACGCACTCATCCCATACACCAAAGTGTAACCAGATGATCCATACCATGGGAACTCGTGCCAAAACCTCAGCATGAAATGCTCCAAGCGATAACCACCCGCTCTAGGTTTCGCCGGCGCGCCGGGACGCATCCCGGCTAACGTCGCACCCCCTTTTGCGCCACATCGGTACAAGCCACCCACAGGTGCTTCTTGACCCATCTCCAAGTGGTGGCATTGGTTTGGAACACTCCATACCTTAGTTAGGACTTACCCATTAGACTTGTGGTTAGTACGGAAGTGTATCGCAACGGATCCCGCAGATCGGTCCTTATAGTGCCCCGGGTGCTACCGACCAATGCCCTAGCTTGCACCCGGAACCCACCATGCATACACTCACAACCAAAACTCTATCACCAACAGAATTCCAAAGGTAAGGATAACGGGGATCATATAGTAGAACCAAGTTGCTACGACTCATTTTTAATCCTATAGCAATCATGTCGATACATTGGACACTAGCTAATAGTACTAATCATATGGTGACAAGGAGTTTAGGCTAGATAGCATGGCTTGGGTTGCACATCAAGGTCAGGGGATCCTAATAAATATATTGCAAGGGTTTCATTTGACTAATGCATATATATCCTATGTGTTTTAGCGATAGTTTAGAAAAACATGGGTTTAATATGCTCAAAATATTGGTTTGGTGACTTGCCTTGTTCAGCGAAAGGCGATGGGGGAACCTCCGGGTAATACTCCGGCTCCTCGGTGGCGTCGTAGTCTTAGGCGATATAAATAAATTAAACGTAACATTCAATTAAACAATCCAAAAATCATACAACATGCATATAAGATTTGATTGGTTTGAACCAAGGGAAATAAAGTTGTTAAGTTTCTGAATTTTATGTTATGGATATTTTAAAATGAGTCTTTAATGGAATAAAGGCCCTTCTTAAAGAGGAGTAAAAATGTATTTTAACTTTCTAATTTATTCAAAATAAGAAGTTCAGTGTAAACCTAGTGGTTCTATTACATGAATGTGAAAAGAATAAAAGATATATTTTTCTAATGTTGAAATGGACAAATTTGAGTTTATCCTAAAGTGCATATGGACATGTTATTCAATAAAAATAAAATACTCAATATAAACCTACTACTTTTATTGCATTAACATGTAGAGAATAAAATTATAAATTTTATGGAATTGAAATGGTAATTTTTGGAGTTAAAATGCGCCAGATATGAATTTTATAAGTTTAAAACCATTTCTGGAATTTGAATTAAACCAAAAACATGCGTCGGTCCACGATGAACCGGATTCACCATGAACCCGCGCACTGTGCGCATGCGCCGGATCCAGATCCACCATTGGATCACGATCGGGCGGCCACGGGCGAGGCGGGGGAGTTAAGTTGACGTGGACGGCCAGGATTAAAACATCGAACCGGTACACGATGGAGGGTCCAGATCCATCGAGGGTTTTAAAAACTAACGGACGCACGAGATCGCACCGTACTGCTTCGCTCAGATCTGACGGTGTGGATTAAACCGAGGGATTGATTTAATCACGGCCATCGGAGCACGATCGCACGGTCGGGGACGAATCTGACACGGCACGGGTATTTTACTCGTGCCGGTCGTCTTCTCCGGCGACGGCGAGCGGGCCAGGGGACACGGCGAGCGGTGGCGGCCGGATCTAAGGGCTAAAATGGATGGAGGGGACTACGGGGATCACGAGGGTACCTTAGGCGAGGGGAGAGGTCGTCGGAGCGTAGCCGGTGACGAGCGGGGGCGGCGAAGGAGTTCGAGTCCTCGTCGGCAATGGTGCTCCGGCGTGGTTCAGTGGCGACGGAGGGGTGGACGAGGCCGGGGTGACATCGGTGATCACACGGGTGTGGTCGCCGAGGGTGGAGGAGGTCTCCGGTGACGGCGAACAGCGGCTAGAGTGCGGGCGGCGGAGGGGTGTTAAAAACTGGAGCGTGGGCATTCTGTTCGTTCTCACAGCGTGTGAGCGTAGGGGTCTAATGCAGATGCACCAGGGGCTTAAATAGGGACGTCGGCGGGGTAAAACGGGCGGTGTATACATGGAAAATGGAGGGAGGGTCTTCAATGGCACCGGTGATGCTCGGCCATGCACGTGCAGTGCAATCTCGAGGTGTAATCGCGAGGATTAACGAGGGGAAACGACCAGCAGGGCTCGGGGGACCGATTAATGGCTCCAATTTAATGGGAGAGGGGCCGGCGAGGCGGATCCGAGGGCGAGTTCGTCGGCCGGTGCGATTTGGGGGCAGTGGTGCGAGGTGGGCGATGGTCCTGACAGGCGGGGGCCATAGGTTAGTGGGGCGCGGGTGTGGGCGTGGTGACGGGGCAAAACCGACATGTGGGGTTGGGCGGTCGGGCTTGTCCGTGAAGGGAGAGGGGCTCAGGTACAAGCGGGGCCCGGGTGTCGGTTTGAGGCACGGGAAGGGAGTGGGCTGGGCCAGCCGGTTGGGGGATATTGAGGAAGGGAGGCACGTTACTGTTTCAATTCTTTTCTAAATAAATTTAATTGCTAAAATTGGTTTAAAATATTTGGGCTACTTCGAAGGGTGATAAAAATTTGTAAAAATTCTCAAAAATATATCTTGGCCTTGGGATCACATACAAAATTTTCTAGCCTCTGGTTTGGTCATTTCACCTAAGTTCTAGTTCAAATAAGCTAAGAAGGGCATTAAAGGAATTACAAAATAAATTATCCCCTGAAAAATATATTAAATGGTATTTTTATTTCTCTAAAAATTTGGGGTGTTACAAACCTATCTCCCTTACAAAGAATCTCGTCCTCGAGATTGGAACGTTACTCGAATATCTCGGGGTATTGGGCTTTCAACTCGTCTTCTTTTTCCCATGTGGCTTCTTCAACGGGGTGGTTGTCCCACTGAACCTTGCAAAAGCGAACCACACGGCTCCTGGTTACCCTTTCCTTAGTTTCCAGAATCTTGACGGGTTTCTCAATGTAGGTCAAATTCTCTTGGACGTTGAGCTGTTGGAGGTCAGCTTGTTCGGTGGGTACACGGAGGCACTTCTTCAGTTGAGAGACGTGGAACACATCATGGACTCCTGCCAAAGATGGAGGCAGTTCTAGTTGATATGCCACTTCTCCTTGCCGTCAGAGGATCTGAAAAGGTCCGACATAACGGGGTGCTAGCTTGCCTATCATGTTGAACCTTTGAGTGCCACGGAGGGGAGTGACTCGGAGATAGACATAATCACCCTCCTCAAAGTAATGGCGTTCTGCACTTACGCCCATAAAGTGCTTCAAACGGGGACATCTGCAGGCTAACTTGATAGTTGTTGTAGGAGAACTCCGCATAAGGGAAGTTCTTGTCCCACATTCCGCCAAGGTCTAGAGCGCAAGCTCTAAGCATATCCTCCAATACCTGGTTGACCCTTTCGGTTTGACCATCAGTTTGTGGATGATAGGTGGTGCTAATGTTCAGCCGGGTGCTGAGCTCTTCTTGAAGGTTCTTCCAAAACTTAGAGGTAAACTGACTCCCATGATTAGATACAATTTTCTTTAGCACTCCGTGCAGGCACACAATCCGGGTCATATACAACTCAGCCAACCTAGCGATGGTGTAAGTTGTCTTGACGGGGATGAAGTGAGCTACTTTGGTGAGTCGGTCGACGATCACCCAGATAGAATCATGACCGGCTTGGGTCCTGGGTAGTCCCGTGATGAAATCCATTCCTATCTCTTCCCACTTCCATTCGGGGACCTTGAGGGGTTGCAATAGTCCATCAGGTCTCTGGTGCTCTGCCTTGACTCGACGGCATGTGTCGCACTTGGCCACATACTCAGCTATTTCCCTCTTCATGCTGACCCACCAATATTTCTCCTTTAGGTCTTGATACATCTTTGTACTCCTGGGATGTATGGAGTATAGAGTATCGTGGGCTTCTTGAAGGATGAGAGTCTTTAACTCAGGCTTGTTGGGTACGCATATCTGGTTTCTGAACCAGATGGTATCGTGCTCGTCCTCAGAGAATCCAGGTGCTTTACCCTTCCGCATGTTCTGTTGGATCTCTAAGATGTCTGGATCTTCCTTCTGTGTCTCCTGGATCTGGTCTATTAAGACAGGTCTGGTTTCTAGGGCGGCGAGATACGCTCTGGTGATGATCCCTCGATTCAGTCTTTCCATTTCCTTGTATATCAAAGGGGCCTGGTCCTATATCATGATGGCATTGCAGTACCCTCTTCGACTGAGGGCGTCTGCCACCACATTGGCTTTGCCTGGATGATAATGGATGCTCAAGTCATAATTTTTGATCAATTCCAACCATATTCTCTGCTTGAGGTTCAGGTCCGGTTGGGTGAAAATATACTTGAGGCTCTTGTGGTCGGTGAAGACCTCGCACCGATTCCCCACAATGTAATGCCTCCAGATCTTCAAGGCATGAACCACGACTGCCAATTCCAGGCCGTGGGTTGGGTAATTCAGCTCATGTGGTCTCAGCTGACGAGAGGCGTAAGATATCACCTTCCCATCTTGCCTCAGGACACATCCCAACCCTTGGCGAGAGGCGTCACAGTAGACGTGGAAGTCCTTCTGGATATCTGGCAAAGTCAGGATTGGAGCTGACACGAGCTTCTTCTTAAGGGTCTGGAAGCATTCTTCACAATCTGGGGTCCATTGAAACTTTACTTCCTTCCGCAATAGCCTGGTCATAGGCTTGGCTATCTTTGAAAAGTTCTCGATGAACCGGCGGTAGTATCTAGCCAATCCGAGAAAACTTCGGATCTCGGTCATGTTCGTGGGTTTTAGCCAGTTGGTCACTGCTTCCACGGTGGTTGGGTCCACAGCTATTCCTCCGTCAGATATGACATGACCGAGGAACTTCACCTTAGATGACCAAAACTCACACTTGCTGTATTTGGCGTACAATTGATGTCCCTTAGCTTTCCGAGGGTCAGACGGAGGTGGGTTTCATGTTCCTCCTTGGTCTTGGAGTAGACGAGGATATTGTCGATGAATACCACGATGAACTTATCCAAGAACTCCATGAATACATTGTTCATCATGTTCATGAAAAAGGTTGGGGCATTCGTGAGTCCGAACGACATCACAGTATACTCATAGAGTCCATAGCGAGAGGTGAAGGCAGTCTTGGGTATGTCTTCTTCTATAATCCTCAATTGGTGATAACCTTACCTGAGGTCAATCTTGGAAAACACCGAGGATCCTTTTAGCTGATCGAACAGGTCGTTGATCCAAGGCAGTGGGTACTTGTTCTTGATGGTTACGTCGTTCAGGGCCCTATAGTCCACGCACATCCTTTTAGTCTTGTCCTTCTTCATGGCAAAGATGACCGGTGCACCCCAGGGTGAGGTACTCGGTCGGATGTACCCTTTTTGTTTTAGGTCTTCGATGTTGCTCTTGACCTCGGCTAGTTCATTGGTGGCCATCTGGTATGGGCGCTTGGAGATTGGAGTGGTCCCGGGGACAAGCTCGATTCTGAATTCGATGTCCCGCTTGGGAGGCATTCCTGGCAGGTCCTCTAGGAAGACGTCCATGTATTCCTTGACTACGGGCACTTCCTCTAGGGCTAGTGAGTGGAGAGACACCTCACAAGGTTTGCGGTTGGTCATCCGAAAAGTGACGGCTTCGCCTTTGGGGTTGGTCATAGTTACGGACTTGCTGGCACAGTCGATCACTCCCTTGTGCTTCATCAACCAATCTAACCCTAGGATGAGGTCGAGTATGGTACACTTAATGAGGACTGGCTTGGCCCGGAATAATATTCCTTGAATCTCTATTTTTACCTTAGGGCTGAACAAGTGGGATAAGGTTTTATTGCCTGGGGTGGCAATCATCATGGGGGCTGGTAGAGGGAGCACTTCCAAGTTGTTGGTTTTCACAAAGTCCTCCGAGATGAAAGAGTGTGTTGCCCCAGAGTCAAATAGTATTATAGCTGGTATGGAATTAGCGGTAAACGTACCGAGTATGACTTCAGGATCTTCCTAAGCTTCCTCCGCGCTGATGTGGTTGACGCGGGCACACACCGCCTGGTTGGGTGTCGCGCCTTGAGGCTTCTTGGGGTGAGGACACTGATGCGCGTAGTGCCCTTCCTTCCGGCTGTTGAAGCAGACAACCGTCTTCCCTTGGCGGTCCCTCATGATCGGGGCCTTGGCGGTGGGCGTTGGCTAAGCGGCCAGAGCTAGTGGAGCGGGGCGAGAATGCCCGGCGTTGGATCCACCGGCGGCGTGAGATGGCCTATAGACGGGCCGAGGATGGTAGGCGAGCACTGGTGGTGGAGGGACGAAGCGGGGCCTCTGAGGGTTCGCCTGATGATGCTTGAACGCAATCATCTTCCTCTTCTTGAGGTCCAACTTATTTTGCTCAGTCTCTTGGATGAGCGCGTTATTCACCAACCGTTGAAAGTCAGCGTAGTTGGTGGCGATGAGCTGGATGGACAGCTCATCCTTAAGTCCCCGGAGGAACTTGGCCTGGCGGAGGGCGTCGGTTCGCACCTCTTCTGGCGCGTAGCGTGCCAGACGATTGAACTCATGGAGATACTCCATGACAGTCCAGCTGCCTTGTTGCAGCTCGCGGAACTCCTGCTGTTTCACCGCGATGACTCTGGCGGGGACGTGGGCGGCGCGAAAGGCGATGGTGAACTCCGCCCAAGTTACCATGTGGTCCTCCGGTTGGGACTCACAGTAGTTGTCCCACCATTCTGCGGCGGGACCCTGGAGCTGATGAGTGGCGAATGCCACTCTCTCCCGGTCGGTGCAGGGGAGGAGGTCCAACTTCTTCCCGATGGTGCGGAGTCAATCTCCGGCTTCCATAGGGTTCGTCGTGCTGGAGAAGATCGGGGGTCGTACGCGCAAGAACTCCGAGAGTTGAGGTGCGGGTGCTGGGGCTGGTGCACGAGGGGCGGGCTCCACATTCTGCAGCCGGTCCAACTGTGCCTGTTGGTGCTGCATCTGGGTGAGGAGGGCGGTAATCAGCTGGTTCTGATTTGCCATCATCTCCGCCAAGGTGAGGTGGTTGGCGGATGGCAGCCCAGTCTGATGTTGGCCGTTGCGCCCAAGTTGGGCACAACACTTCTGGGCAAACCGTTGCTTGCCCCTTCTTCGTTGTTAGACCCGGTGTTCGGTTTGTCGGCCATCTTCTGAACACATAAGATCTTTAGTCATAAGATAAAAGCTTTAAAACAAGTTTTTAACCAAGAATAGCCCAGAGGGGCTCACACACATATATAAGTGGTAAAAAGTGTTCATTATATCAAAGTTTTTATTTTATCCTACCCACAACACAAGTTGTTGCAGGTAGCACCACATACACAAAATTTATTCATTCATCAATCGACGATGGCTATCGTCTACTCACCATCGGAGACGGTCTCCGTGCTCTCGGAACCATGAGGGTTCTGAGGGACGATGGGCTCGAGAAAATTCTCGATGATGGGGTCGGAGACGATGGCGGGGCGTGAGGAAGGAGCGCTGGAGCTGGACGGTCCGGCGGCCGTGGGGTGTGGTGGGATCCTCTTGGGGTGAGGGGCGGGCTCGCGGATGGGCTTCTTTCTCCTCGGGACGAGGGGGACCATCTCCGCTATGTCCTTCTGCAGCTGCATAATATTACGCTGCAGCTCGCCATTCTGTTGGATCAAGTTCTTCGTCTCCTGATGAAGGAACTCGACCGCCTCATGGTGCTCCTCGGCGTACAGCACGGCCTCGGTATGGATATAGTCCATGGCCTGAAGAAGGCGCGTCTGCTGGGACATGACCGGATCGCGATCGGAGTGAACTCCGATGTAGATGCTACGGTGGGCACCGAGAGTGCGCTTCGGCACGAGCCGAAAGGACGTGTTCTAAAGACGATCATCATAGATCATCCTCAGCTCCATGAGGGCTTGGAGGGCGAAGCGTTGGCATGCGACGTCGAAGGTTGGGCCCCCAAGTGCTGCCGTGAAGAACAGCAGGTGCTCGCCGGATCCATGGATGGTAAGGGAGATGTCACAGGGTCCTGCGAACTCTTCCATGTACACCCCATGGAACTCAGGCTCAAAGAGGAACCCAAGGAAGGTTACCATCATACGGAGCTCCCTGACGAAGCCCTCGAAGTGGCGGCAGAAGATGTGCACATGGTAGACCGGCATCTACAAAAACAACAAGTTGAAGGAAAGTGAGGAGAGGAACAAAGTTATAAAGTAGGTTTTTCGTAAAATAGTTTTCATCCAACTAAGTGCTAGGCTGGTCCGTTTGGCTTCCTACAGTCAAGTCCGCTCTGATACCATCTTGTGACGCCCCGATTTAACAAATCGGAACATTATTGAATTTCCAAAGAAAAAAAATAATACAAGAGGTTCATCATGCGACACGTACATAAGAGAAATCATCCGTGGTACGCAGACCACATTATTACAAAAGAGTAAAATTAAAATAACTAAATAAAAGCATGACGAACGCCCTCTTCAGGATCTTCTTCTTGACTGGGTCGCTACTTCAGACCATCTTCCTCATAGTAGGCTTCCTCTGAATGGTGTGTCCAACGGGTATGAGTACAAAAAGTACTCAAGAAGCCACCGCAAATGCAATAGTAATGCAAGGTAATAACAAAGGAAGGATAATGGCTAAAAGTGCGGAAAAGTACATTTTCAGCTGTTACATTTAGTGTAGTCAAAATTTAATCATGCGGAATAATAAACATGAACATCATAATACCATCTAACTCGAGGAGTACGTTCTCCCTCCTCGCACAACAGTCCTTACATGTCAAATCATTATGCACCTTCATTTAAAAGTAAACTAACTGTGGGATGTCACGCAACCCACCCTTGACCGTGGGCTCGGCTTTTCAAAAAGATTTATGACTCTAATCAGAGGTGTCCTACTGTACCCACAAGGCATGCACTCATCCTATACACCAAAGTGTAACGAGATGACCCATACCACGGGAACTCATGCCAAAACCTCAGCATGAAATTCTCCAAGCGATAACCACCCTCTCTAGGTTTCGCCGGCACGCCAAGCCGCATCCCGGCTAACGTCGCACCCTCTTTTGCGCCACGTCGGTACAACCACCCGCAGGTGCTGCTTGACCCATCTCCAAGTGGTGGCCTCGGTTTGGAACACTCCATACCTTAGTTAGGACTTACCAATTAGACTTGTGGTTAGTACGGAAGTGTATTGCAACAGATCCCGCAGACCGGTCCTTATAGTGCCCCAGGTGCTACCGACCAATGCCCTAGCTTGCACCCGGAACCCACCATGCATACACTCACAACCAAAACTCTATCACCAATAGAATTCCAAAGGTAAGGATAACGGGGATCATATAGTAGAACCAAGTTGCTACGACTCATTTTTAATCCTATAGCAATCGTGTCGATACATTGGACACTAGCTAATAGTACTAATCATATGGTGACAAGGAGTTTAGGCTAGATAGCATGGCTTGGGTTGCACATCAAGGTCGGGGGATCCTAATAAATATATTATAAGGGTTTCATTTGACTAATGCATGTATATCCTATGTATTTTAGTGATAGTTTAGTAAAACATGGGTTCAATATGCTCAAAAGATTGGTTTGGTGACTTGCCTTGTTCAGCGAAAGGCGACGGGGGAACCTCCGGGTAATACTCCGGCTCCTCGGTGGCGTTGTAGTCTTAGGCGATATAAATAAATTAAACGTAACATTCAATTAAACAATCCAAAAATCATACAACATGCATATAAGCTTTGATTGGTTTGAACCAAGGGAAATAAAGTTGTTAAGTTTCTGAATTTTATGTTATGGATATTTTAAAATGAGTCTTTAATGAAATAAAGGCCCTTATTAAAGAGGAGTAAAAATGTATTTTAACTTTCTAATTTATTCAAAATAAGAAGTTCATTGTAAACCTAGTGGTTCTATTACATGAATGTGAAAAGAATAAAAGATAGATTTTTCTAATGTTGAAATGGACAAATTTGAGTTTATCCTAAAGTGCATATGGACATGTTATTCAATAAAGATAAAATACTCAATATAAACCTACTATTTTTATTGCATTAACATGTAGAGAATAAAATTATAAATTTTCTGGAATTGAAATGGTAATTTTTGGAGTTAAAATGCGCCAGATATGAATTTTATATGTTTAAAACCATTTCTGGAATTTGAATTAAACCAAAAACAGGCGTCGGTCCACGGTGAACCAGATTCACCGTGCACCCGCGCACTGTGCGCGTGCGCCGGATTCAGATCCACCGTTGGATCGCGATCGGGCGGCCACGGGCGAGGCGGCGGAGTTAAGTTTGACGTGGACGGCCAGGATTAAAACATCGAACCGGTACGCGATGGAGGGTCCAGATCCATCGAGGGTTTTAAAAACTAATGGACGCACGAGATCGCACTGTATCGCTTCGCTCAGATCTGACGGCGTGGATTAAACTGAGGGATCGATTTAATCTCGGCCGTCGGATCACGATCGCGTGGTCGGGGACGAATCCGACACGGCATGGGTATTTTACCCGCGCCGGTCATCTTCTCCGGCGACGGCGAGCGGGCCAAGGGCCACGGCGAGCGGTGGCGGCCGGATCTAAGGGCTAAAATGGACGGAGGGGACTACGGGGATCACGAGGGTACCTTAGGTGAGGCGAGAGGTCGTCGGAGCGTAGCCGGCGATGAGCGAGGGCGGCGAAGGAGTTCGGGTTCTCGTCGGTGATGGTGCTCCAGCGGGGTTCAGTGGCGACGGAGGGGTGGACGAGGCCGGGGTGACGTCGGTGATCACACGGGTGCGGTTGCCGAGGGTGGAGGAGGTCTCCGGTGATGGCGAACGGTGGCTGGAGTGCGGGCGGTGGAGGGGTGTTAAAAACCAGAGCGTGGGCGTTCTGTTCGTTCTCGCAGCGTGTGAGCATAGGGGTCTAACGCGGACGCACCAGGGGCTTAAATAGGGACACCGGCGGGGGAAAACGGGCGGTGTATACATGGAAAGTGGAGGGGGTCTTCAATGGCGCTGGTGAGGCTCGGCCATGCACGCGCAGCGCGATCCCGGGGTTTAATCGTGAGGATTAACGAGGGGAAACGGCCGGCAGGGCTCGGGGGACCGATTAATGGCTCCAATTTAATGGGAGAGGGGCCGGCGAGGCGGATCCGAGGGCGAAGTCATCGGCCGGCGTGATTTGGGGGCAGTGGCGCGAGGTGGACGACGGTCCTGATAGGCGGGGGCCACAGGTCAGCGGGCGCGGGTGTGGGCGTGGTGACGGGGCGAAACCGATAGGTGGGGTCGGGCGGTCGGGCGCGCGCGTGAAGGGAGAGGGGCTCGCTGACAAGCGGGGCCCGGGTGTCAGTTCGAGGCGTAGGAAGGGAGCGGGCTGGGCTGGCCGGTTGGGGGAGATTGAGGGAGGGAGGCCCGTTACTGTTTCAATTCTTTTCTGAATAAATTTAATTGCTGAAATTGGTTTAAAATATTTGGGCTACTTCCAAGGGCGATAAAAATTTGTAAAAATTCTCAAAAATATATCTTGGCCTTGGGATCACATACAAAATTTTCTAGCCTCTGGTTTGGTCATTTCACCTAAGTTCTAGTTCAAATAAGCTAAGAAGGGCATTAAAGGAATTTCAAAATAAATTATCCTCTGAAAAATATATTAAATGGTATTTTTATTTCTCTGAAAATTTGGGGTATTACAAAATTTGTGTGGGATAAAGTCTGGTCCGACGTCGCCCCAAATAAAAAGTAGATGTGTCAGACCAAGCGACACCCATCATAGTTGTGAATGGTCGGAGAAGAATAAGATACAAAAAGGGAAGAAGAAAAAGTAATGCGGAGCCAGTACCCTAAGAAAGATTTTTTAAAGTATTAGAAGTTGAAGGGTTTCGGCTGCAATTAATGAGTGTGAAAATACGTCACGGTTAGACGTTTGAAAAGATGTGATGGCAGAGGACGATGATGGTCAGTAATTTCAGAGCATCAACAACCATTTAATGCTCCAAAACTGGGGGATTGTGTTGACGCCAAGATTTAGTATAGCCCGGGCCCACTAAGGATGACACACGGTCAATATAAGTCAAAGGAGTCCAGTCAAAGGTGGTCAAAGAAGTCTATCCATATTTTTGCAACATGACCAGATATGAAGGAGCCGATGAAGTAGAGAGAAGATAAAGATAGTCTAGAATCGGTTACAATGTAGATTACTTGGACGATAAGTCTCCGGACTATAAATATGTATCTAGTAGATAGGTTTAGAGGACACACACAATCAACCACAACAAACTATTACTTTTGGCGCATCGTCACCCTTGGATTCCCAAGGTCAACCCCGGTGGGACTTGGCACGTGGAACCGGGCTGCATCGTCTTGACCTCCGGTGAAGAGGTGAGTCCCACCACCCTGATAGTCAAATCAATTATGTGTTCTTCGAGGCTACATCGCATCGATCTCTTGAGGTATCAACCTGATATGTGTGATCATTGGGTTTATCTTGGTATATTTTGCTAGGTCTAAGGCTACATCATTTTGATCTTTTAGATTGATGTGAATTAGGTGCCACGGTTTGAGGCTTTATTGGTTATGTCCGACATCTTGATCTATTGTATCTTGTTTATGTTATGTACCATTCATCTAAATAAAGTATGCTTGATGCATTGAAGTGTTATTGATTTATCATGATTAGCGATTGTCTCGGTTAGGTCTAATCTTGCAGTTATGGTAATTTAATAGCACGTATATGTTGTTTGGTATGTTGAGTTTAGTTTCTATCGGAGTACAAGCCGATAGGTTATCATTGTTTTTGCGCTATATTCCATCCGCATCTGGGAGACATTCATTGGCCTTGATGCATTCCTCCTTATCGGCTGATAGTGTGTTCAACCCGATAGCGCTCGCTTATTCCTGTTTATTTTATTCTCGCAACAGTCACCGACTCGATAGCCGATCAGTGTTGCTACTAACATCATTCTTTATTATTCCTTATCAGTTGTAGGGTCAAAATGATTGGCACTCTAAGAACCTCCTTTTTTCTTCTAAGATTATATGACCTGCACTAGAGTTAAGAAGATCTCCCAATCCACGCGTGTGACCAAAAATACACCAACATAGTGAATGAGGAAACTATCAGATGAGTATGAGTGCAAAGATGATATGCTGAAAGAATATCATGATCGGTGTCAAGCCATAATGTTAAGCTTCTGAAGCGTAACTCTTACTCATATCCCGAGGGAGAAGAATTCATAAGCGAATGATTTGGCCCAAACGGCATGAGGATATAAGCCAATGGCCAGGTCAATCGAGGTAGAGATCGCAGAAATAAAGGCTGATGATTGGAGGTACGATATTATTAATTATTTGAAAAATCTTTCGACATTGGGGCCAAGAAGACTCGGATATGAAGCGACGAGATACGTGCTACTTGGTGAAGACTTGTACCATCGGACGACCAATGGAGTCCTCCTCAAATGCATAAGCACTGAAGAAGCTAAGGTGGTGATGTGTGAAGTACACCATGGCATATGCGGAACACACCAGTCGGCCCAGAAAATGAAATGGTTGCTTCAAAGAGCATGTTACTTTTGGCCGACTATGGTGGAGGATTGCATAAAATATTATAAGGGGTGTCAGGACTGCCAGAGGTTTGGAGATATTTAGAGGACACCCGCATCGGCAATGAACCCGATAATTAAACCCTAGCCCTTCAGGGGGTGGTGCATCGATATGATCGGCCAAATCTACCCAACGTCAAGTAAAGGACATAAGTTCATACTAGAAGCTACTGATTATTTCACAAATGGGTAGAGGTCGTTTCACTCAAAAGGGTTACTTCCATCGACGCCATTGAGTTCATAAGGGAACAAATAATATATCAGTTCGGGATTCCACACAACATCACCACCGATCAGGGGACAATTTTCGTATTAGAGGAGTTCTAGCAATTCACAACCGGTATGGGAATCAATCTCTCAAATTCATCGCCATATTATGCATAGGCTAATGGTCAGGCCGAAGCATCCAACAAGAGTTTTAACAAGTTAATAAAGCGCAAGATCAATGAGCAACCGAAGCGTTGGCATCGGTCTTTGTCAGAAGCACTCTAAGCTTATTGGATGGCGTAGCATGGATCTACTCAAGTACCACCATATCAGTTAGTCTATGGCCATGAAGTAGTACTACCCTGGGAAAATAACATCGGCTCAAGAAGGATCACACTACAAGACCAACTCACAGCTGATGATTATTATAATTTAATGATGGATGGCTTAGACGATCTAACGCAGGTCTGATTGAGATCTCTTGAGAAGATCGAAGAGAACAAAGCAAGAGTTGCCAGGTTTTACAACAAGAAAGTGGTGCCCAAGTCATTTAAAGAGGGAGAACTCGTATGGAAATTTATCCTACCGATTGGGTCTAAGGACAATCGGTTCAGTAAGTGGTCACCTAATTGGGAAGGACCATTTCAAATACATCGAGCAGTGCCTGGTAACGCCTATCTTCTCGAAGGATTGGATGGAGAAGTGTTCTCGAAGGTGATGAATGGAAAGTATTTAAAGAAATATTTCCCAAGTGTTTGCATAAATGCCTAAAGGTCTACACGCAAGCATCAAATAGTCGATACCGATCGTATCACCTTAAGACAGTCGATGGTGAAACATCGTCCTTAGACACAAAATACTCAAGACCAAATCAAGGGATCAATGATAATATATTGAAAAAGCATAAATGTTTTGATCTACAAGTCAAAGATATGATACAAAGAAAATTTAAACAAGAGTGTGGCGAATGGCCTCGATTGCCCGTAGCCGGATTGCATCGACACTCCGAAGAAAAGCCCGGTCCTCGACATCCAAGCCGGGTACATCTCGAATGGCATGACGTCGGTTCTGCGTGTGACGGATGGCACCAGTGAACCGAAATTCTTGGGTCTTGATTTGAGCCGAGAAGGATGCCAAAACACCTTCCTTCACGGCAATCTTCACCCGGACCCCTTCCAGCCTCGAGGCCAGGTCGACTTCTTCCGCCCGCGGCTGATCAAGTTCTAGCAATGTGGCCTATGACTCACTATGGATGTGGTCTAGGAGGGTACCTTCAGCAAGCACCGCTTCGTCATGGATCTTGACCGCCTCCTGCTGCAACGTGCAACTAGCATGATCGTCTATTTTCTTGAGTGCCCGCTACACGTCCGGCCGATGGAACTCTAGGAACGCGGCCAACGTAAGGGCATCAACCAACTCTGGGAAGGAGGCTGAAAAGGAAAGGGTGTTAGATGTTAGGGATGCAAAGAAAGTACATCTAGTGCAAAGATGTATACATACCTGAGCCGATGAAGGTGCATCAGCAACAGTAGTGGCTTGTGCAGCTGGAGGAGCAGGCGGCGTCGATTGATGAAAAAAGGGAGGCATTGAAGGACATTTTACAAAGGAAGGATAAAAGTCCACCAGGCATGACAAAAGACAAAAGTTAGAAGGATTACCTGGCTGGAGCAGGCTCTAGTGGATCGACGCACCACTACGTCTAGCGCTCTACGCTTATGAGCCGGAACCTTGACTCACCTCTTAGCGAGAAACTCCGTTGGGGTAGGAGCCCCACCACCCAAGATGCTAGTGTTCGATATCGGCCCATATTCTATCGGCATGCCACTCCAACTCACTAGTGGAGCATCCATGCCTTCCTCCTGCATAATATGAGGGTAAGTGACGAACAGGGGAGCAAGAAAAACAAACAAAAAGTCAAGTTGAATGTGTTTACCTAATAAGCCTCGTCGATGTAGCTAGGATATAACCATTCGCAGTACATCTTCGAGTGTTGATTGAAGATGTGCCTTGCCCATTCGTACCACCACCGAGAAAAGTCGACGAAGCTGGTGCCACAGGCCAACCAAGGGGCAAGGTCACCATAATCGTTCATTCAAAAAAAGATGATCATATTCCGAACCATGTGTAACTTCTCCATGAATTTGGATTCGACCGATGAAGAATAGGTAAGGCGGGATATGGTCGAATCCTAGTTTCCGCGAGGAGACCGTCGAATGATAAAATTCATAGGAAGCTTTTTGGGCGTGGCTGATGGTGAAGTTGATAGGAAAAATACAAGGAGTGACCAAGGCTTTAAAAATTTTTGTGGACTCCTCGTCTCGGCACACATCATCCATGAGAAACCGATGAGGATGCTCATACTCAGATAAAAACTCGTATGCAAACTAGATAGTTTGTCCCGGAAGCTGCGGTAGAGCCCTCCGAAATAGAGGCTCAGAGATTCGAGGGACATCTGGAAATCGGAACTATAGGCGGGCCTCCTTGCCCAAGGATGAATATTAGCAATAAGTTGGATCGGTCGACTCAGGATAATCGGAGGGGAATTCCATCGAGGCGAGGGGTGGATAGTCGATGACTTCAGCGGTATAGATGTTGAGCCAGAGCTGCAAAAGCCACCAAGGACCACCGAAGTGGCCGACAGGTTCACCAGCCGATAGCTTGACCGATACCTGGTGAAGAAGATGATAAGTAGCACCAAGGATGTATTGGTCAATGGGGATTTTCTCTTTTGTAGCAAGCTGCTCGGCTAGGAACTGAAGGTGGGAAGTTGGACCCAAGGTGGATCCACAGAAGACAAATCTTTTCAAACAAAGGTTTAGGAAAGCCATGTGCTCACAAGTTTCGACGGGGTTGGTTTTCTTGTTATGATTCATAATATATTTACTCCAAACGCTGGTGGATTTCACATCGAGGTGGTAGTTTGGCTTGGAGCGGAAGGAAAAGGGATTGAAAGGAGAGACGATGTCAAGAGAGGTTAAGGCGAAGACGTCCAGCAAGGTTGGGCTCATCGGGCCATGAACGAAGACGAATGCGTTGAGGGTATCGGACCAAAAGTAAAAAGCAGCGGCGAGCAGCGGCTCGTTCTTATAAGGTTTGGCAAGAGAGAGACCGATGTAGTGCTAGAAGGTGAAGGGTTTCAGCTACTAATGATAAATTTAAAAAGACGTTACGAAGAGACGTTCGAAAGGACGAGATGACAAAGGGTGATGATGACCAATAATTTCAAAGCATTGGTTACCCTTTAAAGCTCTGAAATTAGGGGCATGTATTGACACCAAGATTTGGTAAAACCCGGGCCCATTAAGGATGTCGCATGGTCAACAGAAGTTAAAGAAGTCCGGTTACAAACGGTCAAAGAAGCTCGTTCATATCGTTACAATATGGACAGATATGAAGGAGCCAATAGAGGTGAGAGACGATAAAGATGATTCAGAATCAGTTACAACGTAGATTGGTTGGACGGCAAGTCTCTGGAATATAAATATGTATCCAATTAGCTAGGTTTAGAGGACACATAATAAACCACAACAAACTACTCTTTCGATGCATCGACACCCTTGGGTTTCCAAGGTTAATCTCGGCGGGGCTTGACACTTGGAGCAAGATTGTATTGTTTCGATCTCTAGTGAAGAGGTGAGTCCCGCCACCCCGATGGTCCCATCGGCTAGGTCAGTGTTCATCAAGGCTATATCGTATCGATCTCTTGAGGCATCGGCCCGGTCAGCATGATCGCTGGTTTATCTTGGTATATTTGCTAGGTCTAAGGCGGCATCATTTTAATCTCTTAGATTGATGTGAATTATGTGTTATAGTTTGAGGCTTCATCAGTTAGGTCCGACATCTCATTCTATTGTATCTGGTTCATGTTGTATACCGTTCATCTAAATAAAGTATGCCCGATGCATTAAAGTGTTATTGATTTCTCTTAATTAGTAACTATTTTGGTTAGATCCAATCTTACAGTTCGATGTTTTGATGATATGGATATGGTGTTTGGTATGCCAAGTTTAGTTTCCATCGGAATACAAGCCAATAGTTTATCTTTAATGTTACGTTATATTCTATTCGCGTTTAGGAGGTACTCATCAGTCTTTATGCACAAGGACTTTATTCTATCAGTCGATGGTGTGCTCAGCCCGATAGCGTTGCCATGGTCATCGACCCCACGATCAATCAGCACATTCATTCACATTTATTTTATTCTCACCACAATCATCGAGTTGATAGCCAATCAGCTTTGTTACTAACATTATTTTCTCCGGTTCCTTATCAGTTGCAAGATCAAACTGATTGACACACTCAAAGCCATTTTTTCTTCTAAGATTATAAGACCTACACTAGAGTTAAGCATACATCTCAAGCCACACATGTGACCAAAAAAGACAACGGCAAAAATTATTTCCCCCAACACCCCTCATCTACCTTATATCACTTTTGTCTTAATAAGAGACATTGAGTTTAAAAAGTTCATAAATCAAGAAATTATAATAATTCAATACCTCTTATCTATTTTTTATACATATTATTTCATCTTAATAAGAGACTTTTACTCTCATCAATAATTTAGGATTTAGGATTTAGCTAGTATAATCATTTGGACCATGACTTCTAGAATCTACTAGATTTTTTCTCAATAAGTACAGAATCTAGAAATTGTCTAACATTCAAAAGCTAAGAACATCTGCTTCTCTGCTTAGAATTTTAAGATCCCCAAACATACCATTGTATAACAGAACAATAAAAGGTATTGCAACCTGGCAAAGTATTCCTAGTACCCATGGTCCTGGTTGCCACCTTTTACACGCTCTTCTTGTGATGATAAAATGTCACCAGAACAAGTGCACACCATGCAGACACAATTACAGGATTGCACTAAACATAGTGGGGGAAGCTCAAAAGGCACTGCCATTATTCCACATTGCCAGAAAACCAAAGAATATTGTGTTGAAAACTATTCAACAATGTATAGTTGGTGCAATGAACACTCTCTGGAATACTGTGCGGCAAAAAAGATCTTGACAGAACTTGAAGACTGAGATTCAGCTTATGCCTTATGGATATGCCGATTAAGAAATCAGTAGCCAACGCCATTGCTGGTTCAGCACGCATTGCCGAATGTTGTACAGCTAGAATCAATAAAAGCATAGCAATGGTCCTAGTGATTAGTGTGTTCACAGGTCACATATTCGCACAATTGAATCACCGTTAAAAACACTGAAGGGAAAACTTGCTTCACAACATGAAATATGCTCTTCGGACTGATATTGAAGTATTGAACCCTTAGCTACAGCAAAACATGGCAATAGTGTTTTGTATACTCTTCTCATTAAGAAGCATCGTTATGTACTGATGAACCAGAGAGGACCTGTAATACACCAAAAAGGCATTAGATTAGACTTCTCTGAAGCATAATATGTGAATGTGAAACAGTGCGTTAAAACTCGCCTTTCAAAAGATGGCTTAGTTGTGTTTTACCACAACACACCTATTGCACATTTAGACAGATACGGCACTGAAGTACAGCATCTACTTCACATTGGAGACCTTTAGTATCTCATGGAATGCTTCTTGGGGAATATCAACAGACCCCACACGCTTCATACGCTTCTTCCCTTCCTTTTGCTTCTCTAGCAACTTCTTTTTGCGAGTAATATCACCACCATAGCACTTGGCCAGGACATTCTTTCTCATTGCTGACAGACTGGAAATAATTCAATATATCATATATAAGTATTTACATCTCAAATGCACAGCTTTTTAAACAAGAGGATTAACCTGATAGTAAACATAACATTTACCATGCAACTGAATGAGAATGACATACAAACGAGAATTAAGATCAGGTAACTAAGTACAATGTATTAATCTGATAGTCCTGCATTAGCTATTAAGTAATAACCCATATAACCATATCTTTCACAGTTGACCAAGCAGGACAAGAAAATTTAACAGATTTACCAAGGCTGTTTAGACCAACAGAAGTTCACAATAATTCCATTTAAAAGGATAGAAAAGTCAGCTTACTAAAAGATTGTTCAGAAAAACATCTACAGTGATTATTCTTCACACCAAATACTAAGTAGCAACAATGCTCCAAACTCCAAAGAACATATCGAGTCATTCTACTTAGAATGTAACAGTGCACGGTAAATTCAATTTTACTTTTTGAAGTGCATCTCAACTTCATAAATTTAGCTATCATGGACAGCGACGTTCTTTTACTAAATTGATATAGATCCCCTGTAAAGTGATGTGCATGCAAAATAATAACTTCAACAAACTAGAGAATGCACACAATTCTTTAAAGAAAAAATGTATTGTAATTTGTAAGAAAATAACATCAGAAAATTTTAACAATCTTACGTTTCCCTTGCAATAACCTTTGAACCAATTGCAGCTTGTATAGTGATCTCAAACATTTGCCTGCATAATCATAAACCAATGCATAAAGAAAAAGATGGATGGTTGTAGTGCAAGGGTGAAAATTTTTGACACTAGGTATAAGGATGAAAAAATGTAGCCAGCGTGGTTTACCCTATAATAATATATATGGAAAGATTTTTAAAAAGCATGTCATTTATGCATTAGATTTCTGCAACAAGGAGCATGATAAAATACCGTTCTATAAATTTCTTGAGTTTCTCCACTAACTCTCGTCCAACCCTCTGAGCTTTCTGGTTGTGGACTATTGTTGCCATAGCATCCACAGGCTGGCCATTGAGTAAAATATCCATCTTAACTAGATCAGATTGTTGGTACCTGTTGAAGTAAATTGAAGTAACTAAATTACACAAGAAAAATGAAGAGCCGTAAAATGTAGTGGCATTTTTTTCTGCTCTAATGACCATTTAGTCATAGAAATTCCTTATATACCTTTGAAAAGACAACTCGCATGAAATGCAAATTAATCCAGACTGTGGCTGCAGTTCAGTGTTCTAAAAGGCAGATCTAGGCGGGCACCTAGGCGGGAAAAGGTGCTGGGTGCCACCCCAGCGCCGCACGGAGAGCCTGGTCGGCCGGCTGGGCGGGTGGGGCGCCTAGGCAGGTCAACCGCCCCGCACTGCCTTGGCGCCCTGGGCTGCCGCGGCGTCTAGGTATTTAACACACGTGCCAGCAGCAGCTAGGTTCCCCAACCGTCAAGCGCCGCCACGCCCGTCGTCCGCCGTTTGCTGTCCGCCACTCGCCGTGATCTCGCCCACGGTTTCGCACCGCTTGCCGCCGGTGGCAGCACTCAGCCGAGCGGCCCAATCCACAGGAATGCCAGTGCAGGGAGGAGAAGAGAGGGGAAGGGGCAGGCGTCAAGGGGAAGGGAAGAAGAGAAGCCAGGACGCCTGGGACTTTGAGGAAAATACTTGGCAGTGTGGAGGGGAAAAGAGGGGAGGGGAAGAAGAGAAGCCTGGGCAGCTGGAACTTTGAGGAAAATAAATGCCATGGGGAGGAAAAGAGGGGAGGGGAAGAAGAGAAGCCTGGATGCTTGGGACTTTGAGGAAAATAAATGCAGTGTGGAGGGGAAAGGGTACAGCTAGGACTCCGGGACAACAAAGCCACGCACGCCTGGGACTTTAGCAAAAGTAAAGGCAGTGTGGAGCTGGCGCCTGGAACTCTGGAGAACAGCAATGCAGGTATGGATGCCTGGGAAATGTAGGATAAAGAAGAAGAAAATGGGCCGTGCTAGGTGCCCCTAGGCGCTAGGTTTCCATCCGACTAACGCCTAACGCCTACATGAACAATGCTGCAGTTCACATCATTTAATACAGTTTAATAATCAGGAAATGTTCCCAAAAAATTAGATGTCTAAACTCAAACAATAGATCTTTGTATTCATGCTTACAAGAATTGTGAACAGACAATCATGAGCAAGGAGTGTTACGAATTTCAATAAATGGAGATATGAAACAGATCTCCACAACAACCATCAGACAAAGGAGTGCAAACAGAAAAGAATAATAAAGTATTGAAGTCACATGACAATGTCGAAGAAAAAACAAGAGACATGCATTTCCATCTGAGAATCTCTAAAATAAAATAGTGCGCAAACCATGTCAGATTATTGAGTTGAAAAAGAAACTTACTCAGAATCTTCATAATCAAAAGTAGCATATCCAGATGTTATGCTTTTCAATTCATTGTAGAAATCCACAATGATCTCCCTCAATGGTAATTGGTACTTCAACAAAGCCCTTTGGCTGCATAAAAAAAAGCCACTATAAGGCAAGAACAATCTTTATTATAAGAAAATGATTTTTGGCGTAAAACTATTACGCATCAATGAATGTATATTCTTGCTGCACGCCCCTCCTCTCTGAACAAAGCATAATTACTGGCCCAACATACCTGAAAAGGCAGTCAAGCAACATCCAGAACTTTTAATTTATAAAGATGTACAATAATTCATGAACCAAAAGAGTGTATGATAAAGGAAGCATATCTTACTCACTAGGGATAATAATAGTGGCAATGACTGTTGGTTCCCAGCAAGCTGCTATGCGTTGTCCAGGATTTGAAGCCAAAGTTGCAGGGTTCTCAACTTGCACTTTGCTGATCATAGCAATCCAGGATGAGACAACAAGCAGAGAAGTATAATATAATAATTGTAATTCCGCACCTTCCATCACCATACTCAAAGATATATGGCACGGTTGGTATTGTTGATATGACTTGAGCTCCATGTTCCTTAACAAGACACAACAATAAATCGATATCTCAAGAAAGATGGTAGGAAGTAGAAATGAATTTTTATCACATGATGCAATCACGACTTCCTCATTTTCCATTTTTATTGAAAACTGAAAAGAGAAGCACACATCAGTGATTCAACTGAACAACATAAAGTTGATTTTTGGGTGCACACTACTTAGGTTTGAGTATCAAATTGACATGAATAATACACAGGGTAAATACAAAAAAAAATAATGATAGGTCAAACCAAAGTACATGTTGTTATGGGCTCAATAGAGTAAGGGTCTGAAGATCAGGGGATAGGGCAATCGCCCTCTAGTAGCTCCGGCAGAGCTTCTCCCTGTCAACGTAAGAGAGGCTTCATTGATTTCTTAATAATAGAGTACATGAGATCCCTTTATATATAGGGAGGACTAACCGACTAACTTGACATTCAAGGAACTAATACCTACTATTATGGAAACCAATCAAATCTCTTTCTCTAGTTTACTAGCAAACCTCATCTCTATCCTAACTAGATAATCCCCTATCTTTATTTGACCTATTCCTAATTTATCTTGCCTGACTCGTCATATGGGCCTAGCCCATGACCACAACACATGCAAAGATCACAATTAATTTCTATCAGCGACAATAAATTGACAAATATTTGAAAAACAATCTGCAAAATATACTTGTTCAAGCCGCTGATGAAAGACATCCATGTGTAGTAATCCAAGGAAACCACATCTGTAGAAGAAACAGCATGTTTCACCACTTTATAGCATAAAAATTAAAAAGTTAGAAACAATGGAAGAGAATTTATACTTCACATGCAAAAAAAATGATACCTGAAGCCCATGCCAAGTGCAGTGCTTGTCTCTTTTGTAACAGATACACTTGCATCATTACATGTTAGTTTCTCAATTGCATGGCTAAGTGTGTCAAAATCTGAGCCATCAGCTGGGTATAGACCAGAGAAGACCATATGTCTGGCAGGCTTGAAACCTGAAAGGTTCTGTATATAGTGATGTACTACCAAAAAAATTTCAGGTTGGACCCCTATTTCATACATAAGTTTTGCTTTATACCCCCTTTAATATACATTTTCACTTTGGACCCCATGTTTTAGTTTTATTTCACTTTGGACCTCCTTTTATCAACACTTCTATCATCTTCAGGTAGGCAGAGGACATCAACAGCGGCAGATCCAGGGGGTGCAAGGGGGCGCACGGCCCCCCTACCGTCTGGAGCAGTGTATATTCTTTGTGCTGCAGTGTTGCTTGTGTTGTCTACTCGGAAAATATTTCTTTCCAAATCCTTGTATATTTCTTCCCAAATCCTTGTGTATTTTTAATATTTTTGTTATGATTATGATTTTATATTTAATATTCATTTAAAATAGTGAATAATTTATATGCATCTATATATACATATTATTTGTGACTAACATATAGTTCAGTCAGCCTCCCTAAATTTTTATCTGGATCTGCCAATGGACATCGACACCATGGTTGAGGCAATAGGACGTGAACAGGAGACATATCATGGTAGCACATTAAGATTGGGGTTGAGAAAAAGAGTAAAAGAGGTCCAAAGTGAAACAACATGGTCAGAAAAAAAGGATCTAAAGTGAAACTTTGGTAAGAATAGCAGTGTTGAAAAAATCGGTTGATCAACCGATTAATCGGTCAATTAACTTGTACTTGGCAAGACATCAGTTAATTTATAGCATAATCGGTGGTCAACCCAATTAATCGACAGTCAACCTAATTAATCGCCGATTAATGGCCAAATCACCGATTATTGGATCTGCTCCCCCATTGCCGGATCTGCTCCCCATCACTAGATCTGCTCCCTCGTCGTTGGATTTGCTCCCCCGTCGGTAGATCTGTGACCCCTTCACCGGATCTACACCTCGTCACTGGATTTGCTCCCCCGTCGCTGGATCCGCAACCTCTTTGTGGGATCCGTGCTGCCACTACTGGATTTGCACCCCACCATCTAGATCTGGGCCACTGCCGCTAGATCCGTGTCGCCGCCACGCCCTCCTATTTGCCGGAGGTTTGACTCGTGCGGCGTGGGGGTGGTGGTGTGAAGGTTGGCCGAAGGGAGGTGCTTGTGAGGAGAGGGGTTGCGTGAGGGAGAGAACTGAAGAGAGGGAGGAGGTGAAAGGCTGGCGTGGGAGGCTTGGAGGAGAGGAGTGGAGAAGGGTTTGAGGGCTGTATATACTCTAGGGTTTGAGGGGTTTATATACTCAAGGCTATGGTTTGACTAGAATAATATGTTAACTATAACTCTAATATTCAATATTCAACCGATTAATTGATTGACCGATTAATTTAGTTAATCCATTGATTAACCAATTAATCCTTACTTATTGGTCGGCCGATCAGCTACCGATCATCGTTTTTCTAACACTGAAGAATATGGGGTCCAAACTGAAATTATCTCAAAAAACTAAACCAGTAAACTAAACTGAAGCAACAACAGTAATCTCCTACAGAATTTTGATATATCAACTGTGGTGTTAATGTGTTTAAGCTGAAACCAGAATGATCGAAAACTAATAGAATGACAATACTATTTCAGGACGGTGGGCATTGACATACCAGGAAGTGGTTCAACAGTACTCTTTGCTTGATGAAGGGTATCACCAATGCGTGCTTCTTTAGTTGAACGCATTCCACTTATGACATATCCAACTTGTCCAGTGTAAAGCACACCAGTGGGAGTAAGCTCCGGATGCATAATGCCAACATCAAGGACTTCATATGTGCGACCGGTTGCAGCTGATGCAATCTTATCTCCCTTATGGAGAGCACCATCCACAATAGCAACATGACATATCACCCCTTTATACTCATCATAGTATGAATCTAAGAGAAGCATGCGTACAGGTGAATCACATTTTCCAGGTGGGGAAGGTATCCGCTCAATAACAGCAGGCAAGACCTGGCTAAGGCCTTGACCAGTTTTAGCGGAAGTAAGCAGAGCTTCACTTGGATCAATGTCAAATAACCTCTTCAATTGGGCCTTCACATTATCTGGATCAGCTGTAGGCTGATCAATCTTGTTAATCACAGGAATAATGCTTAGATTCGACTCAAATGCAAGGTAAAAGTTCGCAATTGTTTGTGCTTGGACACCTTGGGCTGCATCAACTACTAAAAGAGCACCCTGGCAAGCTGCGAGCGACCTAGATACCTCATAGCTGAAATCAACATGCCCAGGAGTATCGATCAAGTTAATCAAATAGTTTGGAGCATCAGACTCATCAGGTGCATGTCTGTAGAACATAGTTGCTGTTTGTGCTTTGACTGTGATTCCCCTTTCTCTCTCTACCTGTTGACAACAGATTTGATCACTTTCAAAACAGTATTTTAAAAGGAAACTTTGCAATGATGTCAACATCCTGTATTCCTGTATATAAGAACTCTTTAAGTAATTTACTCCATTCATAATAGTATTGTAGGAAAGTACATATGTTCAGACAGTTAAATCTAAACAGGCAAAGGCAAATCTGTTGAGGACTTCAAACTAAAATCAGGCAGTATCCCCACCCCATTATTTTTATTTCAATAAGAAAAACCCTGCGGAAAAAAAAACAGCGGTCAAGTTCATGTTGTTATCATCCTTACAAATGGAATGAGCTGTTTATCAAAGTCATAGTCACTAATGAAGTTCCATTATGTTCTATACGGTGAGAAGGATTTATCTCTGTTATCACCATTCACCAAATGAAACGAAGTTCAAGTTGACTAATACTTAAGAGTAACTTAAAACTGATTAATTCCGGTTCGTGCATCCATCCAACAAAATTATGGAACACGAACCACAAAACTGAACTGCAGAGCATACAATTCCTCACTCCACGCATCTCAATCTCAGAAAATGTCGTGTGTACAGTACTAGACTCACTCACACCTGTAACTTGTCGAGGTATTGAGGCTGGCCATGTCCCTTCTTGATGGTGCCGGTGAGCTCCAGCAACCGGTCAGCGAGCGTGGACTTTCCGTGGTCGACGTGCGCGATGATGGAGAAGTTCCTGATCCTCTCCGGTGGATACAGCCCAAGCTCCGACCCCAACACCCCGCCGCGGTCTGGCGATGCCTGGGATGAGAGGAGTCGCTCAGCGTGCTGCAGAGTACGGGAGAAGGTGTATTCGTCGGGCCGAATGACGCGGCGCGCGGATCGCCGGAGAGCGGCGGCGCCGGCCATTCGGAATCCGCGTGGCGGCGGGAGCTAGGGTTCTGAACTTCTGATTGGGGTTTGGCGCAAAAAGATGGACGGCAGCGTGGACTCGGTCCATAGACTCAGATGCTGAGCGACTGTAACGTGGGTCCCGCTGATATGAACTTTTTTGACGGTTTAACTTATTTATAACTAAAAGTTTCGGTGTCTAAATAAGTTGCTACTAATAAAAACACCAAGAACCTTGCTGTGTCCCAAACGGTGGAAATTTGATCATATATAAATCGAGGATTTATCTTGCACATTTGTTAACAAGATTTGACAAATCTTAGATCCACTAAAGATGTCGTACGGTCAACAAAACTAAAGAAAGTCTAGTCAAAGGTTGGTCAAATAAGTCCATCTATTCTGTTACAAATGGCTAGATAAGAGGAAGTCAATGGAGATAAAAAGATAAAGATAATACAGTATATGTTACAATAGATGTTGCTTGGACAACAATTCTCTAGACTATAAATAAGTATATAATTAGCTAGGTTTAGGGAACATACATTCAACCTTAACTAAACTACTCTTCGACGCATCACCACCTTTAGATTCCCAAGGTTAATTCCGGTGGGGCTTAACACTCGGGACCGGGCTACATCATTTCGATCTCCGGCGATCGCATTGGCTAGGTCAGTGTTCATTAAGGTTGCATCGCGTCGATCTCTTGAGGCATCGACTCGGTTAGTGCGATCGTCGGTTTATTTTGGTGTATTTGCTAGGTCTAAGGCTGCATCACTTTGATATATTGATGTGAATTAGGCGTCTGTTGGTGTGTTTTTTGTCACACTTTGACACACATGTGGCCTGGATCTGCTTAACTCTAGTGCAGGTCCTATGTTCTTAAAAAAAGAGTTCAAAGCGTGCCAATCATTTTGACCTTCCAACTGATAAGGAAACCAAGAAAAGATAATTAGTAACATAGCCCATCGACTATCGAGCTGATGACCATAATGAGAATAGGATAATCGTGGACTATTACGTCAATCGGCCACAGGGTTGATGACCATGGGTGAAGCAATAGGACGAGCGTGCCATCGGTCGATGAGATAGGCAGTTCACACATGTGGGTCAATGAACGCTTTCCGATGGTGAATAAGATATGACATTGAATTGAAGATAATCTATCGGCTTGTACACTAGAAGAAATAAAAAATATGTCAGATAACATGTATATATCATAAAAATTATCACAATAATTAGATCAGACCTAACCAAGACAGTAGCTAATCACGATGATCTTAATAATATGTCAAAGTATCGGGCATGCTTTATTTAGATGAATCATATACAATATAAAAAAGATACAATAGCAAGAGATGTCAGACCTAACTGATGAAGCCTCAAACTACTACACCTAGATCACATCAATCTAAGTATTGGACCGAAAAGGGCGACCAGAGGGGGGTGAATGGGAGCTTTTAAAATTTCAGGCTTAAAACTAGCCATCTGTTTTAATTCAATCTCCTGCGGAACAGGCTTCGAACACACCCTTCGAAGGTCTGATTTGGAGATATTTTACAGCTCCGAACTTAGGCTTCGTAAAGAGCAAAAGTTCGAAGTCAAGAAGACTTCGCTTACACCCACAAATCCCAAAAGCATAACTTTGCTAGGTTAGTGCAGGCTCCGCACACAAGGTTCCTTGAGTAGGCTTCACACTTCACACTTCACAGGAGTAGGTTTCCCTCTGAGGGCTTCGACTAGATACTTTGCACTAGCAACTGGTACTAGGCTTTGTATTTCGAATGGGAGAAACCAGACAGAATAGACTGCGCCGCGGACTTCGGTTGAGGAAAGAAAACAGGCCTCGAGTCCGACACTACTCAGTGCTTCGCTAGTAAGTAGAGAGGACTTTGCCTCCAGTTTATACAGAGCGAACTCACACTGAGAGATACACACAAAACGCAAGCACATAACACTCTCACACTTCGCTCGAATAGAAACAGAGCAAAAACTCTGGCTAGAATAGAAAGAAGTGTAGCATAGATAAATCAACACATGCAGTGCAAAATGCAGATACAAGTTCAAGCAATAGTTGAAGAACAAACTGAAGATTTCATTGCATGAACAGAGAACACAAAAGACTCACAGGACTGAGTACATGGATGAGACGGCTAGCTCCGGAGTTCTAAAAATGGTTGCTCAAAGTGTTACCTAGACCTAGCTAGTCTTCACTATTTATAGGCCCTACTCAGCCATGCAAATAGACTACTTTACCTCTAGGGTTTACACTGTTTTTGTCTCTGCCAGACACAACGGTACAGTTGGTAGTCTACTTTTCTAGAGGCTTCTTTTGTCAGCTTCGCAGAGGAGACAACATCAGCTTTTGCAGAGCAGACACGATCAACCTTTGCACATTTGGAATCTTTTGAAGCCTCCTTCGCACACGAAGTGTGCAGTAGCTTCGGTGACAAGCTTCTAACCCAAAGGCCTTCGCTTCACCGAAGACAGTCTTCGATACAGTGACGGTTTTGAGTCGAAGCCGTCAAAGCACTTGAGCATTCACACCATCACCTCTAGAGTGGACCACCATGGCTTCGCAGCTACTCCCAGCTCGAACTCCATTAGTCCGTGTACCGAAGCCATGCATGGACAAAGTACCTCAAGTCAGCCACACTCCGAAGCCACACCTTCCGAGTACCTTTGCCACCTTCCGAAGTCCCTCCGTCTAAGGCCTCCGCATGAAGCATATCCATAAACACCCCTTCACAATGTCTCAACCCTGAGCACACTCCATGAAGACCCTTATCCGGACCATGCCTTCAATGCACCTTGATTTTCGAGACCTTCGTCAAGTGTCCCTTCGAGTGCCTCCATCTGGAGCACACTTCGACCATCTTGCCTCAATGCTGAGGACTTTGTCCACCATACTCCGAAATTACTCCTTTCGGAGCACCCTTCGAAGTGCCTCGACTCCGAGGACTTTGTCTTGGGGTACCTTCAGCTGGAGCCACCCTCCGCACTTTCTGCCTTCGCCTGACACGTCTTGACCAGAGGACCAACCTTGACCCCTCGCAGCCTTCGTGACCGAGCTCCCTGCTCGCTTGGCACTAAGCCTCCCGCTTGACCCAAGTTCACTCGCTGCGAATCGTCTGTCGCCTCCGAAGTCACCTGCACACCACCGACAAGCAGACAAGTGTTTTCAGTACCCTAAACGACCTTCGGTACACACTTCGGTGTACTGCCCAAAGTATTGAGCTCTTCGATACCACAATGTCATCGTGCTTTGCTGGACCCCTCCGACAGACACACTCCGCTACACAGTTGCAACCAGCAACCACCGAACCCTTCGGAAAACACCTCTGAACCCCTTAGGAGGGACCCCTTCACTCGGAAGAGAATTTGTCAATCACTCATCACAGTCTTAAACCAAGGCACATTTCAACTTGGTTTTTCAATCTCCCATTTGATGAGTGCATTGACAACCAAATTCAAGTTCAAGAAAATTTGAAAGTTTTCAGCACACAAGTGACCATAAAAACTCAGAAAAGAGCCAGATCATGTCACTTGATAAATGAATGTCTATCAACTTGACTCATGAAAAACCATTTGGCAAAAATTCACTTTTGGCAGCAAAAATTTTCTCCCCCTTTGTTGAGCTCCATCACTTGTTCTCCCCTCTCCCCCTTAGTTAGGCAACCAAGCACTTTCTTCCCCTTTGGCAATGCAAGAATCAAGGAGCAATCAAAAATACAAGGTTTCTAAGTGATGAAAAGTATGACGACATATAGTGCAAAAATATGCCAAATCAGAATATCAGGTTTAGATGCTCAACTCGAGTTAATATATTCCATATTCAATGTTTGATGCATGAATTTGTCAATTTTGTGATAAGAAAAAGCATCGCTGCTTAGACTAGTAATCTAGACAAGTGAAAACAAGAACTGCAAAAGCTAATCAATCTCTACCCCGGAAAGCAAGTCCAATTTTATGGAGCAATTAGCAAGCTTGATAAGCAAATAATTCAGACTATGTAATTCTTTTTATATTACTAGGGGTTTTTTGCTTGTCCACCTTATACTTTCCAACCAAGCCAAGCCTAGGTCAGTAAAAACCATCAGAAGCTTAAGGCAGTGATTTTAGTAGACACTAAGTTATCCCAGTTCATACCAAAGTGCAATGGTAAGCAGTCTAGAATAAAGAAGTGCGACAAGCAATCCCTCCTAGATCTTTTCATTTTTAGCACAAAAATCATGGATATTGAATTTTGTTGTGTAACATTTGTTGTATGACTCCATGAATAGCAATATTATTTTCAAGTTGCAGTTTTGCATCCATAGTAAAGGATTCTAGCTACTAGGCAGATATAAGATAGCTAAAGCAATTCTGCACAGCACATGCTAAACACCAAACTAAGAAGTGATCAAGTGTCGAATTTTGTAACTTAAAATCATGCTCATTATGAAGTTAGATATATTAAACAGAGTTGAAAGCATCATGAACATGAAGATCATGCTAAAGCATATAAAAGCAACTAAGAGCATCAATCAAACCATCATAAGGAAGCCACTACAAAATAATTAAACCATGCTCCTGTTGATAGAAAAAAATGGCATTAATGGCTGAGATTGTCAAAATATCAATTTTGGTGATTTGGGCCAAAAATACACATGTCCGGGGTCAGGCCGAAGCCCTATAGGGCCGAAGGTTCATTGGGCTATGGGCTCCGGGGTGGAGTCACCAGGCAACCAGATTACACAAAATAATCCAATTAGCTGAAAGAGATAGATTAAACAGAATAAAATCAACAAACCAGTTGCGAGTGCAACTTCGTCCGGTGCGGGGTATGGTCATGGCGAAGCCTGTTGCGACGAAGTATGCTGACGAAGCCTGTTACCGAAGCCTGCAGTCCCGCCGAAGGGTGTCGTGGGACCTCCGAAACCGATCTCTCAGCTCCGGACACCCCAGACGAAGTGGCTCCGAATGTGCGAACCTACAACAGAAGAATGCGAAGTACCAATTCGGCCTGAGGACCGAATTTTGCTAAGTGTTGCACTAGTAGCGAAGGTAGCAATCTGTTACGCAGATTAGCGGATACTTCACAAGCGAAGTACCAAGGCGATAGCAATCTATTACATAGATTAACAGATACTTCACAGGCGAAGTAACAAGGATTACCACTGTTCCGTAGTGGCCGGCGGAGGGCTTCCAGGCAAACCCACGAAGAGGTACAGGAAAATAAAGGTAAAGTAAATACGATCAAAGCATGAGCTTTGGTTTGGTTTGAGTTGGGGGGGTTCTCCACGCCGGCCATGCCTCTCTATTTATAGGGGGTTAACTCCTAATCTAATCTGCTATTAATCTGGCCAAATAGAGATAGAGATTGAGCCAGTGGCGCAAACAACTCTATCTCTGCCGAGGTGGGCTTCGGCCAGGCCCGTCGAGGCCTGCTCCTTGGGCCGAAGCTTCGGCGGCGTGGGCTTCAGCTAGGCCCGTCGAGGCCTGCTCCTCGGGCCGAAGCTTCGGCGGCGTGGGCTTCGGCCAGACCCGTCGAGGCCTGCTCCTCGGGCCGAAGCTTCGGCAGCGTGTGCCTCCGAAGGCTTCCTGGCCGAAGTCCATGGGTTGGCTAGAGGCTTTCGGAGCCCATAGCTCAATGGACTTCGACCCTGTAGGGCTTCGGACAGACCCTGGACATGTGCACTTTCGGCCCAAATCATCAAAATTGATATTTTGACGATCTAGCCATTAATGTCATTTTGTGCTATCAACACATGCCCCCTGCCTTTTAGTGAACTAGTGAACTAAAAGCACAACGAGCTGAAGACGATACCATCCATATCGGCTTTTCGACACTTTTCATGATGCTTGCCACACACTTTTCATGTCGGCCTTGGGATGCTACCATCACCTACATCGATTTCCTCCAAGGGATTGGCCGACGCAAAACCTTGTTCTAATTTCTAAATTTCGCTAAAGTCCCCGATGACTTCGGCAATACCGTTTTTACTAGACCGATATTGCTCTACACGAGACTTTAGCCAATCTAGATTGTTCTTGCTAGACATGTTTATTAATACAAAAATAGACATGCTACTCCAGCCGGCTTTACAGACACTGGTACAAACCGCCCTCTAGATACGCTAACAAAATCGTAGTCCGAAAGATCTCTACCTGACAGACACTCTACTTTGTTGTGGACGACGTCAACCGACACCTCGGCCAAAGCTACTTGGGCCGAAGTATCCGCGGGGATGACTTCTACCTCATCGTTGTCCCACTGTATCAGGCACTGGTGTAGAGTAGAAGCGATGCAACAGTTCACGTGAATCCAGTCGTGTCCGAGTAGTACGCTATAGTTACCTTGTACGTCGACGACGAAGAACGCTGTTGGCAATGTCTTGTTGCCCACCGTCAACTCTATAGAGAGTATTCCCTTGGCCTCGGAACTCTCGCCATTGAAGCCGTTGAGCATCAAGTTAGTCTTCTTTAGGTCATCTTCGTCCCTACCAAGTTTTTTCAACAATGAATAAGGCAGTAGGTTAACAGTGGCACCGCCGTCGACAAGCATCCGGGAAATCGGCTTCCCATCGATGTGACCCCTGACATAGAGGGGATTTAGATGGCGAACCGAGTCCTCAGGCTTCTAGAAGATGGCGTTGCGCGGACCGAGGTTCAATTGAGCGACCTCGGCCTCGTCTCATGGTAGGGAGAACTCGGCAGGCCGTGTGACGATGTTGATGTCCATCACTTAGGGTGCGGGTCCCTCAGAGACGGGCGAGTAATCGTCACGAGCATGTCATCGTCATCGTCGCTTGGACTAGGATCCGGGTTGGTTATCTCAATCAGCTTCTCTCTCCATACTTGCTTTGTAGCTGGCCGAGGGCGGATTTCCTCGAAGATAGTGTCGCGCTCGGACTCAGCTTTCCTTTCGCGCATCTCATGTGCTCGCAGCCTTTGTAGGTATCTCTTCTGTGATTTGTACATGCCTGGAGGTGCCCAAGATGGCTGAGGCTTGGTGCCAGGCGCTACTGTTCGGCTTCCATTAATTATGGCTGAAGTGGCACTGCGCCCTTTGGCCTTGTGCACCTTGCGTTCGGAGGGGGCTTCGTTGCGAACCCCGTCGGACGGACTGGCCTCGCTCGGCCGATCGAACCAAGCTTCGGCACAGGGCTCGGCCGAAGCATGAGACTTACCTCCGTTAGACCTCGGTGATAGAGTCTTCAGGATTAGGACTTCCTGAGACCCAACTCTGATGGTTATGGCTTCGGACTCCCTAACTTCGGCCTTCGTGTGCTCGCACCCTTCAGCTTCACTCTACATGGTCCAATTCGGAGGCACCATGGATAGTCTGTGGACGATGCCCCCTTCACTGCGTCTGGTTGCCCCTGCCATCCATAATACTCCGAAGGAAAACATGGCATAGTGTTAAGTTGCGGAGGGTACACTGACCCGGATACGTACGGAGCCCACGAGGTCCCCGTCCAGTCATACGGCGGAGGCATCGGCGGCTCTAGTGGCCTCACCCACTGTGAGCCGATCCCGTCACCCAGAGGGGGGTTTGGCCAAGTCGAAGGTGTCTCGGACCACACCAGCGAAGGGTCCCGCTAGGCCGGAGGTATGTTCGGCCAGTGCGGGCCGAAGCCTCCCATCGGAGAAGTCCAATGCGGTGCGGGGTTCAGCCATTGGGGGCTGAAGTTGTTGTATAGGGGACCCGACCACTGGGGCTCGAAGCTGTTGTACTGGGGGTTCGGCCATTGTGGCTCGGAACCATCGTGAGGAGCATCAGGCCACCGTGGCCCGAAGCCTTCGTGCGGAGGGTTCGCCGGCTTCTGCCCGAATCCGCCCTTCGAAGGTCTTAGCCCCTTCGGCTGTTTTAGCCTAGCGCGCGATCCTGCTTCCTGGGCCCTCCTCTGATGCTTGTTCAACAACATGTCATATGTTATCTTCGGCCTCTTGCGAGTCTTAGCCTAAGGGGTATTGATGTTCTATTTCCACACTCCTACCTCAGGATTCTTTGGCACGAGTGTGCGAGTGCGTGGTTCTCCAATAATTACATCTTTCCCTATAGCCGACCCGGCCTGTTCCAGCCGAATCAACACCTTCTTCTCGCCGAGGTCGACGACATTGACTGGAAAAGGATCTTTATCCAGCTTCATCTTCAGATCATGGTCTATCTTCAATCATCCTTCTTATATGGCCGATTGTATATGTCGTCGAAAAACATTGCAATCATTAGTATTATGCGAATGTGAATCATGCCACTTACAGTATGGGTGCTTCTTTAACTCGTCGGCAGGTGGAATGACTTGACCCTTAGGTAACCTGAGAAGCTGACTTTTTAAGAGAAAATCAAATATTTTATCACATTTAGTTATATCAAACGAGTACTTGACCTCACTAAGCTGATTCTTTGTGGGGGATGGTCGTAACTCGAAGCATGTGACAGGTTTATTTTTAGTGTTCCAAACCCATTCGGCCGCGTGCATGTCGGCCAAATCCTCCTCTTCCGATTCTTCCTTGTCAGAACATTCCATGATGCGGATTTCAGCCCTAGGCTTGCTAAACGTATTGATAAATTTCTTATATTTGGCTCGGCCTTCTTGGACCAGAGCCTGCTGTAGGACTTGGCTAACTTCTAAGAAGTTTTGGTTATCTAACCTCTCTTTAATTTCGGAACGCAACCTGTTAAAAGCTAATTCCGCCAAGTCCTTTTCCGAAATATTAAGGCCAAAACATCGGTTTCTAGTATCCCTAAAACGCTTGATGTATTTAGAGGCGCTCTCACTAGATTTTTGCTTAACCTATGTCAAATGTAAGAGCCCGAGTTCTGTTTCACCTGTGTAGAAATAATCATGGAATTTCCGCTCTAAATCGTCCCACGCGTGGATGGAGTTCGGCGGGAGCGCCGAAAACCAAGTGAAAGCGGTGCCGGATAGCGAGAGAGAAAATAATCTAACATTCAGAGCATCTATCCCGCTAACTTCTCCACATTGCGCCAAAAATTGACTAACGTGATCTAGTGTAGTCTTTCTACCCTCGCCATCGAATTTAGTGAACTCAGGGATTCTATAGCTGCGGGGGTAGGGTACTGTATCAAGATGGTCGGGGTATGGTTTACGGTAAACCCTAACCCGTCCCTTGGGCACGAAGCCGGCACACTCCCTAAATAGTGTGCGGACCCGCTCCTCTATATCATCTTGGTATGTTGATTGCATGCGCCTCTCATGCGGGGACGCGGCACGCGGTGGGATGTCGGCGTGTCGGCCATGTGTTTCTTCCCAACGTGCTATTTGTACAACGTGCTCGTGTCCGGGCGTCTGGGCGTGTGGTGCGGGTAGCGCGGGTATTGGCGTAGGTGGCGGTGGATGGTATGCAGTATTACTTTGACCGTAGGTGTAATGATTGGTCTCGCCCATAAGTGGTGAGGCCGGAGATATGATTGTGCTAGTTTTGTCTTTAATCCTACTGTATACGTGGTTTGTTGGAGGTGCACTAGCAATAGGAACTGGGGGTACAACCTTAGTAAAGTCGAACCTTCTAAGAGTTGCCTCTATTTGGGAGTTGATTGCCGAATCTAAACGGTTGGCTAGCGAAGCGCTAACGGCCTGATCTACTGACGTGGCTATTTTTTGCTCAATTTCTAAAGAAGATAAACGAGGTGATACATGTGTTACCTGGACCTGAGCGAGGTCGGGGGTGATGATGTCGCGCTTGATGAAGCCCACGCGCGTCTTGACGTAGCCCCCAAGCATCATGTCTTGGAGCGCCTTTAGCTTAGCCTTGATCTCCACTCGGTCTTCTGCGGGGATATCTTCAAGTGTAGGTGACAATATGTTGTGTTTGTCGATAGCCGAGCCTCCTATTGCATCCATCGGCGATGTAGACATAGTAGTCGATGTAGATGTACCGGTGGCTGATGTAGACGTACTCATTATGTTGGCGTAGCCTTTCCCAGCGGAGTTTCCAAAAAGTGTGTTGACATGGAAACGTGCCCCCGCACTTGGGTCAGTTCGACAATCCAAAAGTGCACGGATACTTAGGGACAAGCCTAAGCGTGATGTGGCACCGAAGTCACATTCTGACTACCCTTAATAGTGATAAGGGGGTGGAGTCGGCAGGAAACCAGATTACACAAAATAATCCAATTAGCCGAAAGAGATAGATTAAACAGAATAAAATCAACAAACCAGTCGGAGCCCGTCTGGTTCGAAGTCTGGTGCGAAGGGGTCACCGAAGGGTACCTTCGGCGTCGGGTGCGAAGTACTCCGCCGAAGGGTGCTTCGGCATTTGGATTGATCTGGTCGAAGATGGACTCCGAATGGACCTAGACGCGATGATCACCTCCGAACAGCGGGGTTCGACGTGCGATCTCCGATACAGCAAACTACCGAATAGTGACGCAAGGGCCACGCGTGAGTGCAACTTCGTCCGGTGCGGGGTATGGTCATGGCAAAGCCTGTTGCGATGAAGTATGCTGGCGAAGCCTATTGCCGAAGCCTAAAGTCCCGCCGAAGGGTGTCCTGGGACCTCCGAAACCGATCTCTTAGCTCCGGACACCTCCGACGAAGTGGCTCCGAACGTGCGAACCTACAACAGAAGATTGCGAAGTACCAATTTGGCCTGAGGACCAAATTTTGCTAAGTGTTGCACTAGTAGCGAAGGTAGCAATATGTTACACAGATTAGCGGATATTTCACAGGCGAAGTACCAAGGCGATAGCAATCTATTACATAGATTAACTGATACTTCACATGCGAAGTAACAAGGATTACCACTATTCAGTAGTGGCCAGCGGAGGGCTTCCAGGCAAACCCACGAAGAGGTACATGAAAATAAAGGTAAAGTAAATACGATCAAAGCATGGGCTTTGGTTTGGTTTGAGTTGGGGGGGGGGGTTCTCCACGCCGGCCATGCCTCTCTATTTATAGGGGGTTAACTCCTAATCTAATATGCTATTAATCTGGCCAGATAGAGATAGAGATTGAGCCGGTGATGCAAACAACTCTATCTCTGCCGAGGTGGGCTTCGGCTAGGCCCGTCGAGGCCTGCTCCTCGGGCTAAAGCTTCGGCAGCGTGGGCTTCGGCCTGGCCCGTCGAGGCTTGCTCCTCGGGCCGAAGCTTTGGTAGCGTGGGCTTCGGCCAGGCCCATCAAGGCTTGCTTCTCGGGCCGAAGCTTCGGCAGCGTGGGCCTCTGAAGGCTTCCTGGCCGAAGCCCATGGGCTGGCTAGAGGCTTTCGGAGCCCATAGCTCAATGGACTTTGACCCTGTAGGGCTTTGGACAGACCCTGGACATGTGCACTTTCGGCCCAAATCATCAAAATTGATATTTTGACGATCTAGCCATTAATGCCATTTTTTGCTATCAACAACCCAGACACGAGCACGTCATGCAGATAGCGCGCAGGGAAGAGACCCATGTACGATACACCGAAATCCCACCGCGTGTCGTGCCCCCGCATGAGAGGCGCACGCAAGCAACATGCTAAGATGACATAGAGGATCGGGTCTGCGCACTATTTAGAGAATGTGCCGGCTTCGTGCCCAAGGGATGGGTTAGGGTTTACCGTAAGCCATACCTCGATCATCTCGATACAATACCCTACCCCCGTGGCTATAGAATCCCTGAATTCACCAAGTTCGACGGCGAGGGTAGCAAAACTACACTAGAGCACGTTAGTCAATTTTTGGCATAGTGTGGAGAAGTTAGCGGGATAGATGCCCTAAAAGTTAGACTATTTTCTCTCTCGCTATCCGGCATCGCTTTCACTTGGTTTTCGGTGCTCCCGCCTAACTTCGTTCAGACGTGGGATGATTTAGACCGGAAATTTCATGATTACTTTTACACGGGCGAGACAAAACTTAGGCTTTCACACTTGACATCGGTTATACAGAAATCTAACGAGAACGCCTTTGAAAACGTCAAGCATTTTTGGGATACTAGAAACCGATGTTTCAGCCTTAATATTTCGGAAAGAGACTTGGAGGAGCTAGCATTTAATGGGTTGCGTCCCGAGATTAAAGAAAAATTAGACAACCAGAATTTTTATAAGTTAGCCAAGTGTTGCAGCAGGCTCTGGTCTAGGAAGGCCGAACCAAAGATAAGAAGTTTATTAAGACGTTTAACAAGCCTAGGGCTGAAATCCACATCATGGAACACTCTGACGAGGAGGAATCATAAGAGGAGGATTCGGCTGACATGTACGCAGCCGAATGGGTTTGGAACACTAAGAATAAACCTGTCACTTGCTCCGAGTTATGGCCATCCCCCACAAAGAATCGACCTAGTGAGGTCAAGTACTCATTCGATATAACCAAGTGTGATAAAATATTTGATTTTCTCTTAAAAAGTCAGCTTCTCAGGTTACCTAAAGGTCAAGTAATTCCATCTGCCGATGAGTTAAAGAAGCATCCGTACTGTAAGTGTCATGATTCACATTCACATAATACTAACGACTGCAATGTTTTTTTTACGGTAGATCCAATCGGCCATAGAAGAAGGACGATTGAAGATAGACCATAATCCAAAGATAAAGCTGGATAAAGATCCTTTTCTTGTCAACGCCGTCGACCTCGGCGAAAAGAAGGTGTTGATTAAGCCAGAACAGGCCGAGTCGGCTAAGGGGAAGGATGTAATTGTTGGAGAGCCACGCACTCGCACGCTCATACCGAAGAACCCCAAGGTAGGAGTGTGGAAACAGAACATTAACACCCCTTCGGCTACGGCTCACAAGAGGCCGAAGGTAACGTACAACATGCTGTTGGACAAGCATCGAAGAAGGGACAGGGAAGCAGGTCCCCGCACTAAGAAACTGGGACAGCTGAAGGGTCCAAGGCTTTCGGAGGGCAACTTCGGACCGAAGCAGCCGAGCCCTTCGTGCAACGGCTTCGGGCCATAGTGGCCTGGAGCCTTGTTCGGTGGCTTCGAGCCTCAATGGCTGAACCCCCCGTGCAGTGGCTTCGAGCCTCAGTGGCCGAACCCCCTATACAGCAACTTCGGCCCCCATTGGCCGAACCCCGCACCATTTTGGACGAACTCTCCGATGGGAGGCTTCAACCCGCACTGGCCGAACGTACCTCCAGCATGGCGGGACCCTTCGCTGGTATGGTCTGAGACACCGTCGACTCTGTCGAACCCCCCTTTAGGTAACGGCTCTGTCTCACAGTGGGAGAGGCCACTAGAGCCACCTATGCCTCCGCCGTACAACTGGGAAGGAACTCCGTGGGCTCCGCACGTGTCCGGGTTGGAGTACCCTCCGCAAATTAACACTATGCCTTGTTTTCCTTCGGAGTATTGTGGATGGCAGGGACAAACAGATGCAGCAGAGGGTGGCATCGTCCACAGGCTGTCCGTGGTACCTCCGAATCGGACCATGCAGATCGAAGCCGAAGGGTACAGGCGCGAGGAGGCCGAGGAAAGGGAGTCCGAAGCCATAACCATCAGGGTGGGGTCTCAGGAGGTCCCAATCCCAAAGGCTTTGTCGCCGAGGTCTGGCGGAGGTGAGTCCCATGCTTCGGCCGGGCCCTGCACCGAAGCCTAGTTCGATCGGCCGAACAAGGCCGGTCCATCCGCCGGGGTTTGCAGCAAAGGCCCCTCCGAGCGCAGGGTGCACAAGGCCGAAGGGCGCGGTACCACTTCGGCCAGGGTTGATAGAAGCCAGGCAGTAGCACCCGAGACCAAGCCGCAACCATCTTGGGCACCTCCAGACATGTCCAAATCATAGAAGAGATGCCTACAACGACTACGGCACAGGAGATGCACGAGAAGAAAGCCGAGGATGAGCGCGACGCTATCTTCGAGGAAATCCGCCCTCGGCCAGCTACAAGACAGGTATGGAGGGAGAAGCTGGTTGAGATGACCAACCTGGCTCCTAATCCGAGCGACGATGACGACGACATGCTCGACGACGATTACTCGCCCGTCTCCGAGGGACCCATGCCCCAGGCGATGGACATCAACATCGTCACGCTGCCCGCCGAGTTCGCCCTGCCACTAGATGAGGCCGAGGTCGCTTAATTGAACCTCGACCCATGCAACGCCATCTTCGAGAAGCCCGAGGACTCGGCTCGCCATCTTAAGCCTCTCTACATTAGAGGTCACATCGATGGAAAGCCGATTTCCCGAATGCTTGTCGATGGCGGTGCCACTGTTAACTTAATGCCTTACTCGCTATTAAAGAAACTTGGCACGGACAAGGAGGACCTAAAGAAGACTAACTTGATGCTCAACGGCTTCAATGGCGAGAGCTCTGAGGCCAAGGGCGTACTCTCCATGGAGTTGACGGTGGGAAACAAGACATTGCCAACATCATTTTTCATCATCGATGTACAAGGTAACTACAACGTGCTACACGGGCGCGACTGGATTCACGCGAATTGCTGAATTCCTTCTACTCTACAACAGTGTTTGATACAGTGGGACGACGATGAGGTAGAGGTCATTCCTACGGATACTTTGGCCCAAGTAGCATTAGCCGATGTATCAGTTGACGCCATCCATAACAAAGTAGAGTGTCTGTCAGGTAGAGATCTTTTGGATTACGATTTTGTTAGCGTATCCGGAGGGCGTTTTGTACCAGTGTCTGTAAAGCCGGCTAGAGCAGCACGACTGTTTTTGTATTAATAGTCATGTCTAGCAAGAGTAATCTAGATTTGCTAAAGTCTCGTGTGGAGCAATATCGGTCTAGTAAAGACAGTATTACCGAGGCCATCGAGGACTTTAGCGAAGTAGAGAAATTAGGACAAGGTTTTGCATCGGCCGATCCCTTGGAGGAAGTTGACATAGGTAATGGTAGCATTCTGAGGCCGACTTTTGTAAACCAACATCTACAACCTGGTGAAAAGGTTGAAGTAATAAAGTTACTTCGGTCGTATGTCGATTGTTTCGCATGGGAGTATAGCGAGATGCCAGGACTAAGCCGCGAGCTCGTGGAGCATCAGCTTCCTATCAAGTCCGGATTTAGGCCTTATAACCAGCCTCCTCGTCGCTTTAACTCGGCCATCTATGACCGAGTTAAAGAAGAAGTAGAGCGACTACTCAAGGCTGAATTTATTAGGCCGTGCAGGTACGCGGAATGGGTTGCTAACATTGTGCCTGTAGAGAAGAAAGGGAGCGTCAAGATACGGGTATGTATTGATTTCAGGGATCTGAATAGAGCCACTCCAAAGGATGAGTATCCAATGCCAATAGCTAACATGCTAATCAACGATGCATCAGGACACAAGGTACTGAGTTTTCTTGATGGCAATGCTAGTTATAATCAAATATTTATGGCCGAAGAGGACGTCTACAAGACTGCCTTTCGATGCCCTGGTTTTGTCGGTTTATTCGAGTGGGTCGTCATGACTTTTGGTTTGAAGAATGCTGGTGCCACGTATCAGCGTGCTATGAACTTAATCTTTCATGACTTGCTAGGGGTTATGTTAGAAGTTTACATCGATGACGTTGTAGTCAAATCGGACGCTATGGGAAACCATTTAGCCGATTTAAAGGTTGCTTTTGATAGAATGTGACAGTATGGTTTGAAAAGGAACCCACTCAAGTGTGCTTTTGGTGTGTCGGCGGGTAAGTTCTTAGGTTTCATGATTCACGAGAGAGGCATATAAATTGATCCTAAGAGGCTTGAGAAGATTAGAAACATTGCAGCGCCGACGTGCAAAAGGGATGTACAGAAGCTGCTTGGCAAGATGAACTATTTGCGTCACTTTATATCCAACTTTTCCGGCAAGATTGATGCCTTTGTCCCCATACTCCGGCTAAAGAACGAAGCCGAGTTCACCTGGGGGGCAAGCCAGCAAAGTGCCTTTGAGAAAATCAAGGAGTGCTTGTCATCACCGCTAGTGGTGAGAGCACCCAAAGCCGGGATTCCGTTTCGGCTATACATCGCTGCTGAAGATAGCGTGATTGGGGTCGTGCTAACCCAGGAGGTAGAGGGAAAAGAGTACATCATCACGTTCTTGAGCCGCCGCCTGCTGGATGCCGAAACTAGGTACGCGTTTGTGGAACACTTGTGTTTATCGCTTTACTACGCGTGCACCAAATTACACCATTATCTTCTCCCTACTACATGTGTTGTCGTTTGCCAAACCGATGTTATAAAGCACATGTTACAGAAGCCGATTCTAAGTGAAAGAATCAGAAAATGGGCTTACGCGTTGATTGAGTACGATTTGGCCTACGAACCCCTGAGAGCAATGAAAGGCCAAATAGTGGCCAACTTTATAGTTGACCACCACATAGATGTTAGCTGGAGTGACAATATTGCTCTAGTTGAAGTAGTGCCATGGAAACTTTATTTTGATTGTTCAGCTTGCAAGAGTGGCCAAGGTATTGGAGTGGTTCTCATATCACCTAATGGGGTGCACTTTGAGACTTCGACCCGTCTAGTATTTCTTTCCACTAATAACCAAGCTGAATACGAAGCTTTATTGCTAGGTCTTGAATTACTAGAATCTGTAGGTGCTAGACATGTCCACGCATATGGTGATTCTTTGTTAGTAGTGCAACAAGTAGCTAAAAGTGCTCAATGCTTTAACGGCTTGCTGAATAGTTACTTGGATAAATGTCTAGACATAGTTGCTACTTTTGATGACTTCAAAATCTCTCACGTGTCAAGAGAGGCCACTTCAGTCGCAAATGATTTGGCTCAGCAAGCATCTGGTTACCAAGTCAGGAGAGGAAAATTTTCTGTATTGGAGAAGCCGATGCTTGGTCTCACTGCTGAAGCAAGTGACAGTGGGCAAGCGCACCCTCCAGGTCGGACCCCTCCGGCCGCCGAAGGTCACTGCGTGCCGAGGTCCCTAGACCAGAGTGCTCTGCTAACCAAGGGACTTGGCACGCTAGAGGCCGTAGGCTGAAGCCTCCCGCACGGTGAGGGCTCCCGGGAGTCCGAACCTTCCGGAGGGCTTCGACCCAGCACACTCCGAATGGCCAGCCTGGCCAGGCTTCGGCAGGAGTAGGAATGGCTCGGGGGGCATCCTGAAGTTAGTAGTTTAGAAATTTTTTTAGAGGGTGAGCTAGCCAGACCCTCTGAAGCCCATAAGAGCGATTGGAGAATACCAATCGTCCGGTATTTGAGAGACCCTAGGCAAAGGGTTGATCGGAAGGTTCGGCGACAAGCTTTCAAGTTCATGTTGATAGACGACACATTATATCGCCGAACCATCGATGGAGTACTATTGAAGTTATTAGACCATGAACATTCCTAGGTGGCTACGGGAGAAGTCCATGAAGGACTTTGTGGCACTCACCAGTCAGCCAGAAAATGAGTTGGATGCTCAAAAGAGAAGGTTTTTATTGGCCGACTATGACTGAAGATTGTTTCAAGTACTATAGAGGGTGTGAAGCATGTCAGAAATTTGGCAACATTCAGTTAGCTCCTACCTCATTACTCAATCCTATTGTCAAGCCATGGCCATTTTGAGGTTGGGGTTTAGACTTCATCGGCCAGATTCACCCTCCTTCCTCAAAAGGGCATTGGTTCGTGTTGATGGTGACGGATTACTTCACTAAGTGGACCGAGGCCGTACCCCTCAAGAACATGACCCACAATGAGGTACGTGATTTTATCTTGAAGCACACCATACATAGATTCGGCATTCCTCAAACTCTTACTATGGATCAAGGTAGTTCATTTATTTCTGGAGAAGTGAGAGACTTCGCTGAATATTATGATATTAAATTGATAAACTCTTCACCTTACTATGCTCAGGCCAATGGTCAGGCCGAGTCTAGTAATAAAACCGTGATTAAGCTCATTAAGAAGAAAATTGAAGAGTTTCCTAAAAGGTGGCATGAAGTGCTTTCCGAGGCGCTATGGGCTTGTAGAATTGCAAAGCATGGTGCTACCAAAGTCAGTCCATATGAGTTGGTATATGGACAAGAAGTCGTTCTACCTGTAGAGGTAGATCTTGGCTCCTTAAGAGTGTTAAAGCAAGATGGCTTATCGGTCAACGAGTATGAAACTTTTCTGAAGGATAATCTAGAGGAAGTGACTGATAAGAGACGAAGGGATTTAGAAGCCATAGAAGTAGACAAGAAGAGAGTAGCTAAAGCCTACAATAAGAAGGTTAAACCAAAATCGTTTCAAGTAGGAGATTTGGTTTGGAAAACGATTTTACCCTAGTTGGGAAGGTCCTTTTAAGATAGCCGAAATCGCTCCCGACAATGCATACGTGTTGGAATTTCTGCAAGGAGAGCGGTTTCGAAGAGCTTTGAATGGCAAGTACTTGAAAAGGTATTTCCCAAGCGTGTGGCAAACAGCATAAAAGGCGTCGAAAAGACGATATGGATGGTATCATCTTCAGCTCGTTGTGCTTTTAGTTCACTCAGTTCACTAAAAGGCAGGGGGCATGTGTTGATAGCAAAAAATGGCATTAATGGCTGAGATTGTCAAAATATCAATTTTGGTGATTTGGGCCAAAAATACACATGTCCGGGGTCAGGCCAAAGCCCTATAGGGCCGAAGGTTCATTGGGCTATGGGCTCCGAAAGCCTCTAGCCAGCCCATGGCCTTCGTCCAGGAAGCCTTCAGAGGCCCACGCCACCGAAGCTTCGGCCCAAGGAGCAGGCCTCGATGGGCCTGGCCGAAGCCCACTTCGGTAGAGACAGAGTTAGATACAATTCCGCCTAAGTTTTTATCTCTATCCAAGCTGAATTATAGCAGATTAGATCAGAAGTTTGGCCCCTATAAATAGAGAGGCGAGGCCAGCTTAGAGCCCCCCAACACCAATCAAACTCAAAGCCCTAGCTTTGATCGCATTTATTTACCTAAACCTCTTCGTGGGTTTGCCTGGAAGCCCTCCGCCGGCCACTTCAGAACAGTGGTAATCCTTGTTACTTCGCTTGTGAATTATCCGTTAATCTACATAATAGATTGCTATCGCCTTGTTACTTCGCTTGTGAAGTATCCGCTAATCTGCGTAACAGATTGCTACCTTCGCTACTAGTGCAACACTTAGCAGAATTCGGTCCTCAGACCGAATTGGTACTTCGAATCCCCTCTGTTGCAGGTCACCTACGTTCGGAGCTACTTCGTCGGAGGCGTCCAGAGCTGAGAGATCGGTTTTAGAGGTTACTGGAACACCCTTCGGTGAAACTACGGGCTTCAACTACACGCTTTGCTCGCATACTTCGTCGCTATAGGCTTCACCACGCTCGTACCTCGCTCTGGACGAAGTCACGCCTGCGCGCGGCGTTTAAGTCATTATTTTGTACTTCGCTGTATCAGAGACTTCGCGCCGAACCCCACCGTTCGGAGGTGATTGTCACGTCTGGATCTGTTCGGATTTCATCTTCGACCGGGCCAGTCCAAATGCCGAAGGCATCCTTCGGCGAGATACTTCGCACCAGACGCCGAAGGTATACTTCGGCGACCCCTTCGCACCAGACTTCGAAACAGACAGGCTCCGACCGGTTTGCTGATTTTATTCTGTTTAATATATTTCTTTCGGCTAATTGGATTATTTTGTGTGATCTCATTGCCTGGCGACTCCACCCCCATTATCACGACTAAGGGAAGTCAGAACGCAACGTCGGTGCTGCGTCACGCTTAGGCTTGTCCCTAAGTATTCGCACACTTTTGGATCATCGAACTTACCCAAGCGCGGGGGCACGTTTTCGTGTCAACACACTTTTTGGCGACTCCACTAAGGAAAACCTACACCAACATGATGAGTGCGTCTACATCGGCTACCGGTACATCTACATCGACTGCTATGTCTACACCACCGATGGACACAATAGGAGGCACGGATATCGACAACCGCAACATCTTGACACCTACACTTGAAGATATCCCCGTAGAAGACCGATGAGAGATCGAGGAAAAGTTAAAGGCACTCCAAGACATGATGCTTGGGGGCTACGTTAAGACACTTGTAGGCTTCATCAAGCGCGACATCGTCACCCCCGACCTCACTCAGATCTAGGTAACACCTGTATCACCTCGTTTATCTTCTTTGGAGATTGAGCAAAAAATAGCCGCATCAGTAGATCAAGACGTTAGCCAACCGTTTAGATTCGGCAGTCAGCTCCCAAGTAGAGGCAACTCTTAGAAGGTTCGGCTTTACCGAAGCCGCACCCCCGGTCCCTATTGCTAGTGCACCTCCGGTAAACCATGTGTACGGCAGAACTGATGGCAGCACTGGCATGACCGTAATTTCTCCGGCCTCAGCACTTATGTCCGATGCTAATCATTATACTTACGACCAAACTAGCACGACGTACCATGCACCACCACCTGCACCGTTACCCGCGCTGCCCGCACCACATGCGCATGCACCCGGACACGAGCACGTCATGCAGATAGCGCGCAGGGAAGAGGCCCATGGCCGACACGCCGATATCCCACCGCGTGTCGTGCCCCCGCATGAGAGGCGCTCGCAGGGCAACATGCCAAGATGACATAGAGGAGCGGGTCCGCGCACTATTTATAGAATGTGCCGGCTTCGCGCCCAAGGGATGGATTAGGGTTTACCGTAAGCCATACCCCGATCATCTCGATACAATACCCTACCCCGTGGCTATAGAATCCCTAAATTCACCAAGTTCGACGGCGAGGGTTGCAAAACCACACTAGAGCACGTTAGTCAATTTTTGGCACAATGTGGAGAAGTTAGCGGGGTAGATGCCCTAAAAGTTAGACTATTTTCTCTCTCGCTATCCGGCACCACTTTCACTTGGTTTTGGGCGCTCCCGCTGAACTCCGTTCAGACGTGGGATGATTTAGAGCGGAAATTTCATGATTACTTTTACACGGGCGAGACAAAACTTAGGCTTTCACACTTGACATCGGTTAGATAGAAATCTAACGAGAATGCCTTTGAATACATCAAGCGTTTTAGGGATACTAGAAACCGATGTTTTAGCCTTAATATTTCGGAAAGAGACTTGGAGGAGCTAGCATTTAATGGGTTGTGTCACGAGATTAAAGAAAAATTAGACAACCAGAATTTTTTAGAAGTTAGACAAGTGTTGCAGTAGGCTCTAGTCCAGGAAGACCGAACCAAAGATAAGAAGTTTATTAATACATTTAACAAGCCTAGGGCTGAAATCCACATCATGGAACGCTCTGACGAGGAGGAATCAAAAGAGGAGGATTTGGCCGACATGTACGCGGCCGAATGTGTTTGGAACACTAAGAATAAACCTATCACTTGCTCCGAGTTACGGCCATCCCCCACAAAGAATCGACCTAGTGAGGTCAAGTACTCATTCGATATAACCAAGTGTGATAAAATATTTGATTTTCTCTTAAAAAGTCAGCTTCTCAGGTTACCTAAAGGTCAAGTCATTCCATCTGCTGATGAGTTAAAGAAGAATTCGTACTGTAAATGGCATGATTCACATTCACATAATACTAACGACTACAATGTTTTTCGACGGCAGATCCAATCGGCCATATAAGAAGGGCGATTGAACATAGACCATAATCCAAAGATGAAGCTGGATAAAGATCCTTTTCCCATCAACGCCATCGAATAACCACGAACACACAAAGAGGAAGATGCAGAATACCAAATACCAAACTCTAGGGTATGCTTGAGATACCTGAGAATGCGCTTTACCGCTTGGCGGTGCGAAGCACGTGGCGAAGCCTGAAAACAAGTGCACAGACACACGACGAAGTGTATGCCCGACCTCATAGCAGTCAAGTAGAGGAGGGAGCCGATCATGCTTCGGAACTCCTTCTAATCTACGGCTTCTCCATCCTCGTCAGGGTCCATTGCTATCGACGTAGCCATTGGAGTGGCGAGGGGCTTTGCATCAGCCATGTGAATTTGTTGAGCAGGTCCTTGGTGTACTTCATCTGGTGGACGAAGGTACCTTATTTACTTTGCTTGATTTGCAAACCAAGGAAAAATGGGATTTCGCCCATCATGGACATCTCGAACTCCCTTCTCATAGTCTCTGCAAACTCGACAACCAAGGCATGAGAAGAGCCACCAAAGATGATATCATCAACGTAAATCTGAACTAGAAGGAAACCTTTGCCATGCCTGAGAGTGAAAAGGGTTTTATCTACTGATCCCATCAAATACCCTCGCTCAAGCAGAAAAGACTTAAGTCTATCATACCAAGCCCGAGAGGCCTGCTTGAGTCCATAAAGAGCCTTATGAAGTTTAAGGACTTTATGTGGATGTTTGGGGTTTTCAAAACCAGGGGTTGTTTTGCATAAACGTCTTCGCCTATGAAGCCATTAAGAAAGGCACTTTTGACATCCATTTGATAAAGTTTGAAACCTCGGGATGCCGCAAATGCAAGTAAAATACTAATGGCCTCAAAACGAGCAACAGGTGCAAAAGTTTCTATAAAATCAATCCCTTCTAACTAAGAATAATCCTGAGCCACAAGTCTATCTTTGTTTCTAACTACAGCCCCATCCTCCTCTTGTTTGTTTTTGAAAATCCATTTAGTTCCAATAAAATGAACATTAGGTGGAGGATCAACTAAAGTCCAGACTTGGTTTCTCTCAAAATTTTCAAGTTCCTCATGCATGGCATTGATCCAACTAGAATGAGAAAGTACACGACTCACATCTAAGGGCTCAAAAGAAGCAACAAAAGCAGAATCAATGAAATGAGCATGAGAACATGTTACCCTTTGATCAAGCTCACCAATGATCTGCTTAGGATGATGCATCCTTTGAATGTGATGAGGAGCCTCGCGGCGGGATGCAGTCTCTATTGGACCAGAATCGGTGACCAGAGGGGGGTGTGAATGGAAGCTTTTTAAAAAAAATTCAGGCTAAAAATAGCCTTCTGTTTTAATTCTATCTTCTGCGGAACAGGCTTCGAACACACCCTTCGAAGTTCTGGTTCGGAGGTATTTCACAGCTTCGAAACCAGGCTTCGCAAGGAGCAAAAGTTCGAAGTCAAGAAGACTTCGCTCCACCCACAACACCAAAAACTCAACTCTGCTAAGTCAATGCATGCTCCGCACACTAGGTGCCTTCGAGCAGACTTCGCACTTCACCCTTCGCAAGAGATGATTTCCCTCTAAGGACTTCGACCAGATACTATGCACTAGCAACAGGTACTAGGCTTCATATTTCAAAGATCTAAACTCACACAGAACACACTGCATTGAGGACTTCGATGGGAAAGAAATCGGGATCTGAGTTAAGCCATGGACAGTGCTTCGCTAGTAATCAGATAGGACTAGCCTCCAGTTTACACAGAACGAACACACATTGAGAACACACCCTTCTCCAAAAGAGAACTAGTGCACAAACTCGAACCAGGAAGAAATGGAGCTCAATAAAATCAAAACATGCAGTGCAAAGCAGGCATACAAGTTAAAGAAAAAATGAAAACAGAATCAAAGTTTCATTTGTTGAATAGGGAACACAAAATGAACTCACAGACTGAATAAGAGAGAATGGCGGCTAGCACATGAGTTCTACAATGGCTACTCAAAGTGTTACTGTTGCCTAGCTAGCCTCCACTATTTATATGCACTATTCAGCCCTGTGAATAGACTACTTTACCTCTAGGGTTTACACTGATTTTGTCTCATCAGAACAGGGGGTACAGATGGTAGTCTACTTTATTTGGAGGCTTTTTTGCCAGCTTCGTAGAGGAGACAACATCAGCTTTTGTAGAGCAGACACGATCAACCTTTGTAGTTTTGGATTCTTCTAAAGCCCCCCTTCGCACTTGAGGGGTGCGGTAGCTTTGACGAGAAGCCTTGAACCTGACGGCCTTCACTTCACCGAAGTCAGTCTTCGATACAGTGATGGTTTTGAGCCGAAGCCGTCAAAGCACTTGAGCCTTCACACCAGCATCTCCGGAGTGGACCACCATGGCTTCGCAGCTACTCCCAGCTCGAACTCCATCAGTCTGTGTACCGAAGCCATGCATGGCCGAAGTACTTCAAGACAACCACACTTCGAAGCCCCACCTTCGGAGTACCACCCTTCGAAGTCCCACATTCGTCCAAGGCCTCCGCATGAAGCATTCCGTGAGCACTTCGTCGCAGTCTCTCCCCGAGCACACTCCTCGACGAAGCTAACCCGGACCATGCCTTCGATGCACCTCGACTTCTGAGACCTCCGTCGGGTGAACCTTCGAGTGCCTCCATCCGGAGCACACTTCGAACGCCTTGCCTCATTGCTGAGGACTTTGTCCACCATACTCTGAAGTCACTCCATTCAGAGTACCCTTCGAAGTGTCTCGCCTCCGAAGACTTCATCTCGGGATACCTTCTCCCGAAGCCAAGCTCCACATTCTCTGCCTTCGCCTGGCGCACCTTGACCCGAGGACCAACCTCTACCCCTCGCAGCCTTCGTGACCGAGCTCTCGGCTCGCCCAGCATCAAGCCTCCCGCTTGACCCAGGTTCACTTGCTGCGAACCTTCCGTATCCTCCAGAGTCACATGCGCACCATAGACAAATAGACAAGTGTATCCAGTACCCCGGAGACCTCTCCGGGTAAACAACCTTCATCACACACTCCGGTGTACATCCCAAAGTACCGAAACCTTCGGTACGACCAAGTCATCGTGTACTGTCAACCCCTCTGACAGTCACACTCCGCTACAACAGCCGTAGTAACGGTAACACAACCTCTGAACCCCTTCGGAGGGACCCCTTCGAATCTAGAGGATAAAACCTGTCAATCACTCATCACAGACTCTGAAACCAACCCTTGGTTTCTTAGTCTCCCCCTCAACTTGTGCCGGTGAATGGTTGAAGATGACCGATGTCGAGGTTGTAGCTTCGGGGCCTCTTGCCGAAGTGATCGAAGCGGGGTCAGCTTCGGGGGTCGATGTCGAGGGTAGTAGGGGTTCATCCTCGAAATCTCCAGGATCTTCGTCTTCGAAGATGGTATGCTCCATATCATGTTCATTGGCATGTTCAAAAGAAGAGCTAACACACATGGTTGATTCATCAAAAGTCACATCACATGACTCGATGACAGTGTTAGTTTCCAAATTAAAAACATGATAAGAATGAACATGAGTAGTGTAACGCAAGAAGATCCCGTCAGAAGAACATGACTCAAATTTGTTCAAATTTCCACGTTTTAGGATAAAACATCGATAGCCAAATACCAGAAGATGAGTAACTTTGGGCTGTCTCCCAAAACGTAGCTCATAAGAAGTCAAATTCAAAATTGAGCACAAGAAAATTCGGCTTGAGATGTAACAAGCCATGTTCATGGCCTCAACCCAGAATTTTCTAGGAGTCCTGTGCTCATCGAGCATCATCCTAGCCATCTCAACCAAAGTGCGGTTCTTTCTCTCAATAACACCGTTCTGTTGAGGAACCCTTGGAGCAGAGAATTGATGTTCTATGCCATGCTCCATGCAAAAGTCAACAAAGACACTGTTCTTGAATTCTGTGCCATTATCACTTTGAATAAATTTCAATGCACCAGGGAGTTCAGTAAAAAGTCTCAAAGCCAAGCTTCGAAAGTGTGAAAACACTTCATCCTTGCTAGCTAGAAAGAAGACCTAAGAGTAGCGAGAGAAGTCATAGACAATGACAAGTACATACCACTTGCCGCCTAAAAACTAACCGAGAAGGACCTATAGTGTCCATATGAAGAAGTTCTCCGGATTGTTCAGTCATCACCATAGTGACTGGTGAGTGAGAGGTGGCAATCATTTTCCCATGTCGACAAGGAGCGCAAAAAAATTCTTCTCAAACTTGAGCTTGGGCAATCCTTGGATCAGACCTAGGGCACTCAACTAAGCGAGCAACTCAAAGATCATATGCCCTAGTCTCCTATGCCACTTTCAAAGCTCAGAAGTCGAATGTGCAACAAGGCAGTGAGAAGAACCAGATGGCTCAAAAAAATCAGTTCCAAAAACTTTCCCAACTCTAAAGATCTTATAGACTAAAACGCCATCAGAATTGAGTACTTATGAAGTATCATGATGGAATCGCACTTTGAAGCCCTCATCAAGCAACTAGGACACAGAAAGCAAATTGTATCCCAAATTTTCAGCCAAAGCAATATCTTTGAGAGTGAAATTCGAGTTGATTCTTACCACACCTTTACCTTTCACTCTACTTCTTCGATTGTTACCGAAGGTGATTTGTTCCTTTTGCTTGGTTGTGGTGAGGCTGGAGAACCATGCTACATTCCCGGTCATATGGCATGAACAACTGGAGTCCATGATCCACGTGCCCTCCAGGCCTTGATCTGATGCCTACACAAAACGAGAAAACCTCGATTGCTCAGTGCTAGGGTGAGTAAAAGTATGACGACACATCTAGCACTGAGAGACACGAGCGGTAGGCACAGTAAAATTAGACTGTATGTGCATAGGTAAAATAGAGTGATGCAAAACGCGAGGTCTACCTATATGATGCAACCCAGATGCATGACGAGTTCTCCCAACCCGTCGAAGCGCAAAGCCACTAACACGAGGTCTAGCTCCATAAGAAATATGGTGAACACCACGAGGGGCAAAGCCTCTCTGAGAAGATCGGGGAGCCTCGTAAACAAGACATGAGTAAAACTCAGACTCATGCATACCTAAAGGTGGGTAATGCATGTCCTAGAAGCTCAACGCCTAAGAACATCGCTCATCCTTGATGCGACGAGACGATAGCAAAACCCAACCAAATGACCCGCCCACTTACAATAAGAACAATGAAACTCTCTCCTAGGGGCACTCTCATGGGTCATAGGAGCAATCCTTACAGGATCCTTGGGTTTTATCAGAGGGCTCTTCTTGGGAGGAATTTTCTTGGCAGAAGGAGTGGTTTTCTTTGGAGTTTGGGTAGGCTTTTTGGCTGATGTAGTGTCTAACTCGGATCTTTCTTTCTCTAAGGTAGTGGGTGAGATAAAACAGTTTTGTTCTCACTGTCTGAAGTAATCCTCTCAAAACCCAATCCTAGAGCTAACCCTGCTCTGTCAGGACACATCTTGGTCTTGGTCAAGAGCAAGTCCATCCTACCCTTTCCCTCAGTGCATTTGTTAACCACAGAAAGAAGGTATTCATTTTCAGTCATAAGGTTTTCATCTTACCCTCTAGCAAAACTGAGTTGGTCCTTGAGGGTGATGCAGGTGGGACAAGTAGGCTGCATATCCTTAGAACACTCAACACTCTCCAATATAGCCTCTAACTCCCTAACATGATTGTCTCTTAAATTAATACTATCAATCAATAAAAGAACAATTCGAACAAGCATAAGAAGAAATAGGTCTAGACTCCACCACCAAAAGCTGCTTCTGTGTAGTCTCAAGCTTATCAATAGTTTGAGCATGCACAGAACGCAACTGAGCAAGCTCACTCATGACAACAGTACATGATTCACATTCAGCATCACCAATTTTAGACTTAAGCATGGCATAATCAGTAGAAACAGATTCTAGCCTAAGTTTAAGGTCTTTTCTATCTCTAGCGGCCTAAACAAGTAATCTATCCTGACCAAGAACTACTTCATTCAGTTCATCTACTTTAATTGAAAGCTGGTCATAGGATAGAGGTACCTCAGATGAGTCAAGCTCATCGCTGCTGTGACTTTTGTTGGCCATGAAGCAAAGGCCGGTGAAATCCCTTGCCTTCTTCTTCTTCTCCTTCCTTGGAGACTCTTCCTCCTCATCAGAGCTTGACTCCTTAGTTGAGGAAGTGTCGATGTCGCTGAGAGCAACGACAAAAGCCCTGGAAGCGGACTTGGCTACCCTCTTAGCCACCTTACCGCGCTTACCCTTCACATAGGGTTTCCTCTCCTTTTGTGGTGTTTGGGGCCCTCACTCTCATCTCTCCTCTTGAGCTTAGGACAATTGGCCTTGATGTGAGAAGTGTCACCACACTCAAAACAACCACTAAAACCACTTCTCCTCTGATCCCGTCTTTTATTGTGAAAGCGGGTGAATCTTCTGACAATGAGAGCAAGTTTTTCATCATCCAGAGTATCCACCTGCTCCTTAGTAACGGAGACAAGGGAGGACAAAGCAAAATCACCTGCAAGAACACAAGTGCCAGATGTGCTTGGTTCTGTAGTGGTGTCACGGCTAGAGCCAGAAACTAGTGCCAATGGTTGTGGTTGTGGCAATGAGTTCCTGTGCACTGCAAGAGATGCCTTGGCAATCTCTGTGGACTTCAGCTTGCTAAAGAGCTCATCATAGGTCAATGTGTCATATCATGTAGACTCCTCAATGCTGGATATCTTCACTTCCCATATTCTACAATCAAGAGCATAGAGAATCTTGATAGCCCTATCATGATCATTATAAGCAAGCGTCCCATTGGATCGCAAGTTACTCAATGTTGCATCAAAGCGAGAAAACATGGCATCTATAGATTCACCAGGCGCTTGTACAAACAGCTGATACTGTTGATTGTATGTGCTTTGGAGCCTAGCCTTAATCCATGTAGAGCCCTCATGAAAAACAGTGAGAGTAGTCCAATTCTCCCTAGCTGTCCTTAGGTGCTAAACCCTATAAAACTCACTCCTACTCAAGCCAATGAACATTATATTTTTAGCTTAGGACTTAGAATTATACTGATCTTTCTCTGTCTGAGTGGTGCGGGTTTCAGGGGTGGAGTATTGTGAGTCCACAATCTCCCAAATTGCTTTTCCTTGGCTTAGGAAGTAAGCCTCCATGTGCACCTTATAGTATGCAAAGTTAGTCCCATCGAACAAAGGTATTTTACTAACTCTGTCCATGTCGCCAAAAGATCACAAAACCGGTTAAAGTCAATTGGTGATCTTAAGCCGCTTTGATACCAATTGTTGGACCAAAAAGGGCGACTAGAGGGGGGCGAATGGGAGCTTTTAAAATTTCAGGCTTAAAACTAGCCTTCTGTTTTAATTCAGTCTCCTGCGGAACAGGCTTCGAACACACCCTTCGGAGGTCTGATTTGGAGGTATTTTACAGCTCCGAACTCAGGCTTCGTAAAGAGCAAAAGTTCGAAGTCAAGAAGACTTCGCTTACACCCACAAACCCCCCAAACACAACTTTGCTAGGTTAGTGCAGGCTCCGCTCATAAGGTGCCTTGAGTAGGCTTTGCACTTCACACTTCACATGAGTAGGTTTCCCTCTGAGGGCTTCGACAAGATACTTTGCACTAGCAACTGGTACTAGGCTTTGTATTTCGAAGGGGAGAAACCATACAGAACAGACTATGCCACAGACTTCGGCTGAGGAAAGAAAATAGGCCTCAAGTCTAACACCACTCAGTGCTTCGCTAGTAAGCGGAGAGGACTTTGACTCTAGTTTACACAGAGTGAACTCACACTGAGAGATACACACAAAACGCAAGCACATAACACTCTCACACTTCGCTCGAATAGAAACAGAGCAAAAACTCTAGTTAGAATAGAAAGAAGTGTAGCACAGAGAAATCAACACATGTAGTGCAAAATGTAGATACAAGTTCAAGCAACAGTAGAAGAACAAATTGAAGATTTCATTGCATGAACAGGGAACACAAAAGACTCATAGGACTGAGTACATGGATGAGGCAGCGAGCTTTGGAGTTCTAAAAATGGTTGCTCAAAGTGTTACCTAGACCTAGCCAGCCTTCACTATTTATAGACCCTACTCAGCCATGCGAATAGACTACTTTACCCCTAGGGTTTACACTATTTTTGTCTCAGCCAAACAAAGGGGTACAGATGGTAGTCTACTTTTCTGGAGGCTTCTTTTGTCAGCTTCACAGAGGAGACAACATCAGCTTTTGCAGAGCAGACACGATTAGCCTTTGCACATTTGGAATCTTCTAAAGCCCCCTTCGCACATGAAGTATGCAGTAGCTTCGGTGACAAGCTTCTAACTCGAAGGCCTTCGCTTCAACGAAGACAGTATTCGATACAGTGACGGTTTTGAGCCGAAGCAATCAAAGCACTTGATCCTTCGCACCATCACCTACGGAGTGGACCACCACGACTTCACAGCTACTCCCATCTCGAACTCCATTAGTCTGTGTACCGAAGCCATGCATGGTCGAAGTACCTCAAGTCAGCCACACTCTGAAGCCCCACCTTCGGAGTACCTTTGCCACCTTCCAAAGTCCCTCCGTCCAAGGCCTCCGCATGAAGCATATCCATAAGCACCCCTTCACAGTGTCTCAACCCCGAGCACACTCCACGAAGACTCTTATCTAGACCATGCCTTCAATGCACCTTGACTTTTAAGACCTTCGTCAGGTGTCCCTTCGAGTGCCTCCATTCGGAGCACACTTCGACCGTTTTGCCTCAATGCCGATGACTTTGTCCACCATACTCCGAAGTTACTCCTTTCAGAGCACCCTTCAAAGTGCCTCTCCTCCGAGGACTTTGCCTCGAGGTACTTTCAGCCAGAGCCACCCTCCGCACTTTTTGCCTTCGCTTGGCACGTCTTGACCAGAGGACCGACCTCGACCCCTCGCAGCCTTCGTGACCGATCTCCCCGCTCGCTTGGCACCAAGCCTCCCGCTTGACCCAGGTTCACTCGCTGTGAACCGTCTGTTGCCTCCGAAGTCACTTGCACACCACCGACAAGTAGACAAGTGTTTCCAGTACCCTAGAGACCTCTCCGGTAAACGACCTTCGGTACACACTTCGGTGTACCGCCCAAAGTACCGAGCCCTTCGATACCACCATGTCATCGTGCTCTGCTGGACCCCTCCGACAGACACACTCCACTGCACATCTATAGCCAGCAACCACTGAACCCTTCGGAAAACACCTCCGAACCCCTTCGGAGGGACTCCTTCGTCTAGAAGAGAATTTGTCGATCACTCATCACAGTCTTGAAACCAAGGCACATTTCAACTTGGTTTCTCACTAAGAGATCAATCTGATGCATCCTTAGACTTAGATAATACATCGAGATAAACTAGTGACCATACTGTTTCAACGTTCACCTCAAAAGATCAATTTGATGTAGCCGTGAGGATACTAACCTAGTCGATATGGTCATCGGGGGTGGCGGGTCTCACATCTTCAACAGAGATCGAAACGATGCAGCCTAGCTCCAAGTGTTGAATCTTGCCGAGATTAACCTTGAAAAATCAAGGGTGGTGATACGTTGAGTAGTTGTTTTATAGATATGTGTATTTGACCTAACTAAGGGATACATAAAATATAGTTTGAAGACTTGTCGTCCAAGCAATCTATCTTAACTGATTCTGAATAAAACTTCATCTTCTCATCATCGACTCCTTCATATCCGGCCAATGTTGTAATGGATGGACTTCTTTGACTATCTTTGACCGGGCTCTTCTTGACTTTCATTGACCATACGACATCCTTGGTGGGCCCTAGGCTTTACCAAATCTTGGCGTCAACACATGTCCCCTAGTTTCCGAGCATTAAGTGGTTGTTGATGCTTTGAAATTACCAACCATCATTATCCCCTCCACCACGTCTTCTCGAAGTCTATCTGCATGATCCTTTCACTTTAATTGACAACCGAAACCCTTCATCTTCTAGTACTTTTATAACTTCACTGAGGGTTCCGATTTCATAATGTTTCCTCATCACTTTTCTGTTCCTTCGTCGTCGACCATTCACAACTGCGTTGGGTGTTGCCTGGTTTGACGCTTTTACATTTCTTTGTTGTGGTGTCAGACCAGGCTTCATCCCACACAGTTCTGTACTAGCGTTCTTTTCAACCGAAGATTCAATTCTTCTAATCTTAGGCCTACAAAGATCTCGACGCTTTGAAAATTGTACTCATGATTACTTTTGTCGAACGTTGCATGTGACCCCACTAGATCCGGTGGAATCGGCTCTACCCGGCTGCCGAGAAGTCACTTCTTGCTTTATAAATGCCCCGGTCACTCCACATTTCTTCTCTATTCTTTCTGCCCATCATTCATTCTTGCCCCCCGAGCTCGCCGCCGTGTTCTTGTGACCGCCACCATTCGTCGCCTTCCTCTTCTTTGCCGACTCGCACGCCGATGACACCAAAAATGGCCACCGTCGACACAATCCCTAAGGTCAGTCTTCAACATTCTTCTCTCTTCATTGTTCTTCAGCCCTTGATTTGTCCACCATTTTCTTTACTTTCTTCTATTTCTTATTATCTTCCTAATTTATTTCTATAGAATCTATGGAACCAAATTTTGATCCATCTTTCTAACCACGCCGCCCACCACTTTCTAGGTCCGATGGGTAACCCTAATCCTGTTGATATTATCAACGCAAAAACCAATCAGATGCCCTTCAAACATGCTTCCATGCTTTCTTCTGATTGACGCCTTAGTTTTAGGGCTTTCCCTTCCCCACTTCCTAGTTGGCGCGATTGGTACCTTAGGGTATCGGCCGTCAAGCGTCCGTCCTAGGAGGAAATCAGCATCGACCACTATATCGGGCTTTCCCTTTCCGAACCCTACAAGGACGAGTCACTCCTCGCTGCTGCTTGCTATTTTTCGTCTGATACCTTTAATGCTTTCATTTTCCGTAATAGTCTGATGACTCCCTCTCTGCTTGACATACTTGCTTTGACCTCCCTTGACATCACCTCCCCTTGTAATCCTCTCTCTTTTCGCTCCAAGGCAACCCATCATCTTGGTGTAAAATTCACTGGTGGCTAGGGCAAGTATATTACGAAGCACAATAAGAAAACTAGCCCCGTTGACACCGAAGAACACGTTGCCTTCCTTAACCTTTGGTTGGAGCGGTTTGTGTTCTGTGGATCCACTTTGGGTCAGACCGCCCATCTCCAATTTCTGGCCAAGCAACTTGCTGCTAAAAGAAAAATTCCCCTTGGTCGATACCTCCTTGGTGTTACCTATTACCTTCTTCACCTAGTATCGGCTAGGTTATCGGCTCGCGAACCTGTCGACCACTTTGGTGGGCCTTGGTGGTTTTTGCAATTGTGGCTCAACATTTACACCGTCGAAGTAGCCGACTCTTCTCTTTTTCTAATGGAATTCCCCGCAGATCACCCTGAATCGGATATCCCCACATACCGCCGATGCCTATCTCTGGGTGAGGCAGCTGCTTGCCGGTCTTCTTCCCGATTGTCGCCCAACTCTTTGAACTTCTTGTTTGTGGAGTTTTACCGTGGCTTCGGGAATGAGAAGACTGTCTGGTTTGCGTATGAGTACTTATCTCAGTACGAATACCCCCGTGGGTTCCTCCTGGCCGACGCGTGCAGGGATGAAGGGTCCGCCAGAATCTTCAAAACTTTGACCAACTCCTCCCTTTTGCTTGTCAATTTCACCACCCTCAGAGCCTCTTACAAATTCTATCATCCGACTATTTGCTCGCGCCAGTTAGGATTCAGCCAACTTCCTCCTTACTTGTTCTTTATTGGCCAGATTCAATTTCGTGGAGATATCTCAGATGACCGGTAGTACGAGCAGCTATCCCAGGTGGCCGACCAAGTGCCTTATGATGATCTTACCGCTTGGTTGGTCTGCGCCGTTAGGTCCATTGACTTCGACACTTGGTGGGGCGAGTGGGTGCTGCACCTGTTTGATCGACTTCGACTTCGACTACGATGATTCCTCACTGGTACATATCTTGACTCCTCTCATTCATTTCCCCCTTTATCTTGCTCCTTTATTAATCCTTGTGACGTGTAGGGGGCGGCGTGGATGCTCCACAAGTGAGTCAGAGCGGCCGGCCGATTGGATATTAGCCGCAATCGGGCATCAGTGTTTTGGGTAGTGGGGCTCCTACCCTGAAGGATTTGTTTTCCAGCAAGCGAGTCAAAACTCTAGTGTGCAAGCGCAAGGCATCAGACAAAGGAACTCGCCGATTCACCCAAGCTCGACCTGGCTAGGTACCCTTTCTATTTTCCTAGATGTTTGGCAATGTCTTTTCCCCTTCGTGATGTGCTTTCTTTTTTCTAGTCGACGTCGTCCACTTCTCCGGCCAAACAAACTGCGGCTGCTACCGATGCGCCTTCATCACTTCAGGTATATTTGGATCTTTACACTGCATACTTTGTTTTGTACCGGCGATGCTTAATACCTTTTCGTGTCCAACCTTCTCCGCCTATCACAACTCTTCCCCCGATGACATACGGCCTGATGGTCGATGTCACGGTTGATACTCAATCTTCCCCGATCGACGGGGGTGTTGCGACGGAACCTGTCGTTGGGACCGACATGAAAAAGTCCTCGACTACAGATCCCGATGTATCGGCTGGTGTGGACGACACGGCTGCCGCTGCCGAAACCGATCCACCGACAGACGTGGTGGTTGATACCGGGGCTACTTCTGCCTCGAACTCTCATCAGGTACTTGACTTGCTCTTCTTTTCTTGTTGTCCTATGCATAACTGATATCAGCGTTGAATGCAGCCAATAATGGATGCCGCGGGGTCATCTACTTCACGAGGCAACCTCGAGGAGGTTTCGCACACCCTCCCAGTGGCTGATGATTTTACAACCATTTATCCTACCGATAGCACTCTACGATCGGTCGCTTCTACCAAGCTTGTCGACATAAGCGTTCTTGTACTTAGCCATTAACATGGTGGGCTTTTCCTTAACTTGTTTTTTCTTTCAGTATTTTGCCCAACAATTTTCCTTTGATGTCCGGCCATGCATGGAGAATGAAATTGCTAGTATTTCCTCGTCAGTCATGACTCAGTTGCCCTCGCTAGTGAAGGAGGTGCCTTCGTACTTGCTACATCACTTGGGGAATCTAGTGGAGGTCCTGATTAATGACTTAGGACTGATACAGGGTTGCTTCAACGATGTATTGGATCGCCTCTCGCCAGAGCTAGCCGATGCTCTTACGCCAGCCGCATATCTGGAGTTCTATCGCCCGGAAGTGCAGCGAGCCGCTAAACGGATAGCCGGTCAAGGCAGTCGCACACTGCTTCTGGAGGCGTTGAAGACTCACAAAGAGGCAGTCATGACCGAGGGGGCCCTCTTGGAACACATTGAAGCTGAGTTGTCAACTACGTCATAGGAGCTCGATCGACTGTAGGCAAAAGAGGCCGGTCTAGTGGTGAAGCTAGAGGGGATTCAGACATAGATTGCCGAGCAAGAGAGTGTTATGCCGAGAAGCACCAACTCTCTAGTATCATTCACCAAGCACAACATCGTCATCACTTTCTTCAGGATATCCCTGGTTTAGTTGCTGAAGATCGAGATGTTCTTCAGAATGTTGACGCAATTCTGTTGCGGGCGATTGAAGCCATTCGCCGAGCACTCCTTTGACTTGATGTAAAATTAATGATATTTGTAATGAAACATTTGTCACTTTCTATAATATATTGTCATTGATCCCTTTTTGTCTAAGGGCGATGCTTCCGCATCGACCGTCTAAAGGCGATACCATCGGTATCAGCTGGTTCTATGTGTAGATCTTTATGCTTCGTCTGAACAATCGGTCAATATTTCCTTAAGTACTTCTCATTCGGCCTCTTCCCATATCTTCGATGTAGCAGCCTTCGATATGTTCATCTCATCAGGGATCTGGGTACTTATGAAGGTTGGCCTCGGTCTATCACCGGTTCTGATGTTTATATTCCCGTGGTTCATCGGTTGCGACAAAGTTTTGACCGAATCCAGCTTTTGTTCTTCGACGCCGTCTTTACAGGACGAGCTTAGGTAGCTCCTCGTTGATTGGGTTGATACCATTATATGATACTTCAAGAAAGTTTCCATCCTAAGCCTTTCCTGATAGAAAGATGACTCATTCTGTCTCCCGTACTGATAAATCGGTTGCAACTATGTTAACCAATTTATCGGTGGTGACGATTTCCACCTGATTGTTGACCCACTATACTAGGATCTAGTGCATTGTCAAGGGGATGCATCAATTTGCATGTATCCAATCACGCCCCAGCAATAGACTATAAGATCCTTTTCCTTCTATAACGAAAAAGGTAGTAGGCATCATCTTTCTCCCAACCATTAGTTCTGCATTCAACCTTCCCATTGTGTCTGACGAGTTGCCGTCAAAGTCCCTTAATACCATATTAGTTCTGATGAGGTCCTTAGGCATTTTTCCAAGCTTACGGAAGGTGGCATAAGGCATCAAGTTGATAGCCGCCCCTCCGGCTGTTGGCGTAAAAGATTACGCAAACAGGTTCTCTGAGATCAAGAACAGACAAACAGTGAGTTCGTGTTTAAGAACTATCTCAAGCCTCCAAACTGGATAATAGCTTAAGTAGTCCGAATATGTGTATTAGAATAGTTGAGTATTCGATGCCCATTACAGGGTAAGAAGGAGGGTATTTATAGGCAAAAACGTCTAAGGAAAAGATCTATTTACCCCTCAATTACAACCGACATAGTGGAAACTATTTGGTACCCTGAACAGGGTTAAAATGGTAAAATCTACCCAAAGCAAGTAGATAAGTCAAACATCTTATCAATCCTGTCGTTTGGCTCCGAAGCCTCATATCTTGCGGAGGGTTGCTTCAGATCGTAGATTGAAGCACCCTTCGGCTTAACGACTCCTCCACCTTTGAGCATGAGCCCATCAGCTCCGAAGCTGATAAGTCCTTTAGAACTGTTAATCTCTAAGTCTTGAAGGTGAAGCATTTTCCCCCAACAGTAGCCCCTCGAATATGCCTCTCCGAATTGACCTGTATAGAAGGGAGGTAGTATACGCAAGGAACATTTTCATATTCTGAGACTTAGAGAAAGTTGAACACATTACAGTCATTCGAAGGGTCTTTGGTCCGAGGCGTTCGGACTATGGCTTCGAGTCTCCAACCGCTGTGTGAACGCTTCGTGGGAAAGAGAACCGTTACGAAGTCCAAACGTCGTGAAGAGCTGTTTGATTAGAACTGTTATTGTACAAGTAGCTGTTACGCTCTATAAAAGGTAACGGTCGAAATTTACGGCGGACTCACACCGTTCTGCTCCCTGGACCCACCTGCCAGCGACGGAAGTCGAACCTGCAGTGTGAATGCAATCGAAGCACAACAACTAGCAGACGGTTATAAAAAGGGGATTGGAATTTACCTAGAGATTTTTACCACGCCTAGCATCCGCAACTCACTTTCTTCAACCTCAAACTCTCCCAACTTCCCGAGCCACCAAGCCATGGCGAGGACCAACCACACCGTGCCGACGGTGGCGGGCACTCTGGCGCAGAGGCAAGCGTGGGCAGCTTCAGCCGTAGCAGCAATGGCGGGAACTCCGGGCGACGCCTGGCCCAAGAACCCCCGGGAGCTCCGCCCGCCATCCAAGAAGAAGATCCCTAAAAGTTTCCTCATCGGCCAATGCACAAGCACTGCAGAATCCATTGAAGAGGTCGTGGAAGGGAAGCTGGGGTCCGGAATGAGGACACGAGTCCCTGGACCGGAATCAACTCCGCGGACACGGAGCGGAGAGGTCATGGTCTTCGAGGGAGGCCTGGGGCTTCCGGCCATCGACTTCTTATCTGAGGTATTGGACATGTTCCACATCACCTTGTGTAGGACCGAAAGTAGCGACCAGAGGGGGGTGAATGGGCGCCTAAAAATTTCTTGCTAAACTATGATCTAATTCCAACACCCAAACGAACTTAACCAGACAAATAATATTAGCAAAGCAAATTACTAGAATTAAAGTTGTCTAGCCTAACAAAGATCGATATCTCAATTTAAATGTGATTAAAAATAAACTAAATAAAAATATTGTAGTAAATACAAACACCTAAATATATTACTAAATATTTATATTACAGTTTAGAAATGAAATACTAATTAACTGAATAAAACATATATCATTAAAAATTAATTCAGAATTAAACTTAACATATTGCACGAAAATCTAGAAAAAAAATTAACGCAATTAATTAATTTTTCTTTATATATTAGCAGATTAAAAATGCTTGAACAAATAATACAAGATTACTAATAAACATTTAACAGATTCAAATTTTGACTAAAAATTACTAACTAGATTTAATCCAGCTGAAAAATAGTAGATTAGACACCTAATCTGCATGTGTTTACGTCCCCTCGCCGATCCGCCTAAAACCGTAGGAAATACAGGCCGAAGTAATCTGCTACAGAAGCCACGCGTGCCTGAAATTTTTTTGTAGCCTGCTATGCCTGTGCAGCCGTGGGACCCCCAACATTCACACGCCTGTGTATAATTTTTCTTTGCGCTGAAGCTGGGATGGATTTCATCGAGCAGTGCGCCTGCGATTGTGTGTCGTGCATCACATGTGACAACGCAGAAGCAGCAGCATCCGACCTCTCTTCAGTCGCCGTGAACGCCTGGTCACCGTGGGGCCTGCTCCGTCGCTGCGCAGAATACTTTTCGCCGCCTACTTTGATCGGTGCTGCCGCATGGCTCGGGCTGCTGCGGAGGACTCCACCTGCCCGGTTTTCTCTGCGCACGCCGGAGAAAAATAATACTCGGAAGAGACATATCACGATGGCGAGAAAATTTTCAGAGAAAAACTTTTCGGTGGAGAATGAAAAGAGATCGAAACAAAAAGTGAACTATAGATTGATCTCAGAAAAACAGTCATCTATCCCTAGGGGGGATAGGGGCCAATTTATAGACGACTCCTAATACATGAAAAGACTAATTTACCCCTAGTGTAAATTAATACTAACTCTAAAATAAATTCCGAAAATTACTAAAATATTCTTAGAAAAATCACCCGACTCAAATAAAAATATTCTAAACTTAAAACTAAATATTAATATCCTAAAAACGAATTAATCATAGATTGTCAGTTTTGCGCCTAAACTGACAAAGCGTCCCCCGTCTTCGCACCGAGTACCCGGATTGGGCTGACCCGACTCCGTAGATTCCTCAGCCCGGCAATCGCTCGCCGCCCGTGTACCTGAGTCAAACCCAGTCAACAGACCAGTGGATCATCTGCCGCTCCTAGCCATGTACCCGGATTGGGCCAGCCCGACTCCACGGCTCCTCTGCCCGGCCGTCGCTCACTGCCCAAGTACCTGAGTCACATGCACCTCAGACTCGGCAGGTCTTCATATCTCCCTTCCTTTGACTTCTGTTGACAATCACTCATCACATCTGGAATATCAAAACCATATTGTTCAACATGGTTTCTCAATCTCCCCCTTGATGAGTGCATTGTCAACACCATTTTCAGCTCATCTCCAAAACCTGCAAAACATGTGGAAACAGAAAAAAACAAAAACAAAGGAAAATAGAAGAAAGAAAATAAAAGTTTAACCCTAATGACCAAAAGCCAAACAGAAGCAAGAAAAATGGTCATTATGGTTAACCAAAAATAAAGACTCAAAAACAAGTGCAAATCTCAGAATTACCGACAAGAAACTCCCCCTGAAATAAATCCCAGAGAAAGCTAAAAATGTATCCAAAATTTCTCCCCCTTGTTGACAATTGGACTCATCAAGTGAGACTAAATGCACTCTAAAGAGACATATAGACACAAACTCCCCCTGAAATGCAGCTCCCCTTCAAAATATGCCATGAATGCAGATAGGGTGCAGGTGGAGTGTGAAAAGCATGCTTCTTAGATATGATTAACTGCAATTAAAACATCTAAAAGGTATAGCAAAAGATATACTGTCTAAAATACATGACATGATCAGTGCAATAGATGATATATAAAGGGAGTCATTAGCACGCATTTTTCGATTTTTGCAAAACAAAAGCATCACCACATTTTCTAGTTGACAAGCAGAGTAAAGCATGAGATGCAAAAGCTAACTGATATCTACCAAGATAAGCATTGTCCAAAACAAAGTGCTTCAGCAAACTTGTCATCTTTTTAAAAATTTTCAGACTATTTCTTTTTCTTTTTATTTTTCATTTCTGCCAGGGGTTATTTGCATGTCAAACCTTATGCTAACCGACCAAGTCAAGCCTAGACCAGAACTGGACCATTAGAAGCTTAAGACATTGGTCTTGGCATACATTACACCGTCCTAGTTCATACCAAAGTGCGATGGTAAGCAGTCCAGAACAATGCAATGCGACAAAGCAAACCCACCTGGATCTTTTCTAATAATCATAAAAATGCATAAATGAATTTTCCATTTTTCTGAATTTTTATTAGTTTTATAGCACATTTTTCATATTTAAAGCATATAAATTTCCAAGTTGCATATCTGCATCTAAGTAAGGATCTAGCTACAAGGCATGTAAAAGATAGCGAAAGCATTCAGCCTACACATGCTAGTTACCAGAAGCAATGGTGATCATTTTTCAATTTTAAAGCATAAAAGCCATGCGTATAACAAATATCAGATATATCATGTGAACTGAAACAAAAACATGATCATCTACAAGTGATCAAAAACATATACTAGCTAGTTAAGGTAAAGCAGATTAATCATATAACAGAAGCAAGCTCAAAATGTGATTGATGATTATGCATGATATGAACACACACAAAAAAACTCAATAAAAAATAAAGAAGAAAAGAAAAAACTGACTCAAAGTATCCAAAAAGGATACACAACTCCCAAATCAAGATCAATAATCATGAGTGGGAACAAACAGTCCAACGCCAGGTTTGGCAAAAGTGTTAAACCAGTGTCGAGCCATCTGCTCGTATGTAGGAAAGCAGAAGGAATCATATGAGTCTGGACCAAAACGGGGATCAAAGCGCGGTCCTCTGTTCTTCCTAAAATCACGGCCATGAGGTCCAAAGTCGTATCCATAACGATCTGGAATTCTGCCGGAATGAAAACCACCCTCCGGAGCACGATCATAAACACCGTCTCTTCTATCACCACCTACATGACGTGGCCTGGCCTCTAGCCTCTCTCTACGTCGAGGAACTCTCTATCTACCACCCTACTGGTAGAACTGCTCCTGCACACTTCGAGCTCTCTCTGCTCGCTCAACCCGCTTCCTCCTGAAGAAAAACTCCTCAAGATGCCCGTCTCTCTGACAAAACTCACAGTGATAGGTAGGCTTCTTTGTATGTGGTTGAGACTTGGGATTCTTAGGCTTGGTGGTGTTTGGTGTAGCATCTTTGGTGTGAGAGGGTCCAGGTAAAGAGTCAAGAGAAGTGTGGAGAGTTTTAGGCTTTGGGACCCAGATTTGCTTCTTAAATGGAGCTTTAGGTTGTTCTTGGAACACACCATCCTTGGGCTGACTATCCTTAAAGGACTCAGTGGAGTGAGTCTTGGGATGTCTCTGTTCAGGAGTCATCTTACTCCACTCCACTGCTCGGCTAATAGCACTCTCAAAATCAGCCTTGGTATATGTGTAACCTACCCCAAAACCATCCTGTCTCTTGAACTGCTGGATCATCATGCCGAGCTGTGGCTCTCTAACACTAATCCAACTCAGGATTGAACGGAGGTAAAAGTTCTCATTCTGAACATCAGCTAGCTCCTCTCTCAAGGAAGCTAACACCTCCACCTGAGACAAGCAGATCTCACACTCTTTATCAACTTTCACAGACTTCTCAGCTTTTAGCTTGATCAACTCCATTCTAATGGATAAGCAGTTCTCACAAACAGTGGATGGAATTGACAAGGTCTCAATCTCTAGCTTAGTCTGCTCCAACTCAGCACTCACTCCAGCTAACTCGCTCAATTGCTCATCACTCTTGGCTCTCAGCTCAGCTATACTAGCTAAATGAGATGGGCAGTCTACACAAGGTACGACAACAGTGGCATGAGCATCTTTCAGCTCCTGTTGAGCGCTCTCAAGCTCAGTGGCCAATGCGTCTCTCTCATCAACTCTCTCTGTGTACCTGGACTTAAGAGTCGTCAGGTCACACAACAACACCTCACAGTTAGGGCACTCACCACTATCACCCAAGCAAGGGGAAGAAGACAGAATCTCAATCTTGCCATTTGTTGTGGCAACCTCACTCTCAAGCTCATCTATCCTCTTCTTAGCCCCTCTATGCAGTTTCTCCCGATACTTCAACTCCTGACGGCTCTGTTCTAGTAAACTAACAACTTCTTGTTCATAGGAAGATGCCTTCTCATCGTCGTCATCGTCGGAGTCGTAGGAGGAGTCCTTCTCTTTCTTCTCCCCAAGAGCAATTGAGCAGAAGCTCTTGAGGGATCTTCAGCTATGACGTGAGCGACTCTTCGGCTTGTCCCCGAAGCCCATGAAACAGAGGCCCGCCGGATTGTCTCTGTCCTTCCCCTTCCTGATCATGATCTCTTCATCACTTGAACTTGAAGACGAGGAGGAAGACGATGATCTCTTGGAGTATCTTTTCTCCATCTCGACGAAGAAGGTCTTGTCTCGCTTCTTGTTCTCATGCCTGTAATCCTTCAGAGCCTTTCGAAAAAATCTTGTCTTGGGCTTGCCCTTTGTGGATTTGTCATACTTGCCGGAGTTGTAGGAGTTGCCGCCGATGCCCTTCTTGTAATTCTTCTGCTTGGGGCAGTCGACGATGAAATGACCTAGGTCACCACACTCAAAGCATCCGGATTTTGTGCCGTGTCTCTTAAACATTCGCTTATCATAGACACGTCGCACCCGGTTGTTAAACAAGCACAAATCATCATCTCCTAGAGTATCAAGTTGTTCCTCGGAGATAGACATCAAGGAAAAGGCAATACAACTCATGGCATTAGGATCAATAGACGGTGTCGCAAGTGCCAGAGTCTTGGAACCAGAATCAGTGATATTTGATCTCAACTGAATATCGACCTTTGAGGCCTTGAGCTTACTAAAAAGCTCTGCGACAGTCAAGGTATCATAAGACACGCTCTCAACAAAAGAAGAGACCTTGATCTCCCAGATCTTAGGGTCCAAGGTATGGAGTACCTTAAGCGCCTGCTCATGATCCGAGACTAGCTGATCACGCTCGGCCTTGTTAACATGAAGCTTGTTAATGATCGATTGAAAATGACCAAACAAAGCCTCAACCGTCTCACCCGGCTTTTGTGAGAAATTCTCATACTCACGCCGGTAGGTCTGATATAGCCTAGCCATGACCTAAGCTATTCCCTCATGGTGTGCCTGGAGGGTAGCCCAGATCTCTCGAGCAGTGGTGAGATGGCTAACACGCTCAAACTCACTAGGACCTAAACCAGAAAATAAAATATTCACCGCCTTACTATTATTTTGATGCTGGGTAATTACATCTGTAGCAGTATCCGCAGCAATAGTCGTTATGGTGAAACTAGGATGAACACAAATCTCCCATATGTCCGAGCTCTGGCTCATAAGGTATGCTCGCATGCGAGTCTTCCAATAAGTGTAGCCAAAAGCTTCTAGGGACGGGATTTTACCAGAAGACGTCATGGTCACTACCTAGGTTTAGAATCGGTTAAGATATTAGAAAACCCTAACCTCGCTCTGATACCACTTGTAGGACCGAAAGTAGCGACCAGAGGGGGGTGAATGGGCGCCTAAAAATTTCTTGCTAAACTATGATCTAATTCCAACACCCAAACGAACTTAACCAGACAAATAATATTAGCAAAGCAAATTACTGGAATTAAAGTTGTCTAGCCTAACAAAGATCGGTATCTCAATTTAAATGTGATTAAAAATAAACTAAATAAAAATACTGTAGTAAATAAAAACACCTAAATATATTACTAAATATTTATATTGCAGTTTAGAAATGAAATACTAATCAACTGAATAAAACATAGATCATTAAAAATTAATTCAGAATTAAACTTAACATATTGCACGAAAATCTAGAAAAAAATTAACGCAATTAATTAATTTTTCTTTTTATATTAGCAGATTAAAAATGCTTGAACAAATAATACAAGATTACTAATAAACATTTAACAAATTAAAATTTTGACTAAAAAATTACTAACTAGATTTAATCCAGCTGAAAAATAGTAGATTAGACACCTAACCTGCATGTGTTTACGTCCCCTCACTGATCCGCCTGAAACCGCAGGAAATACAGGCCGAAGTAATCTGCTACAGAAGCCACGCGTGCCTGATTTTTTTGTAGCCTGCTATGCCTGTGTAGCCGTGGGACCCACAGCATTCACACGCCTGTGTATAATCTTTCTTTGTGCTGAAGCTAGGATGGATTTCGTCGAGCAGTGCGCCTGCGATTGTGTGTCGTGCATCACCTGTGACAACGCAGAAGCAGCAGCATCTGACCTCTCCTCAGTCGCCGTGAACGCCTGGTCGCCGTGGGGCCGACTCCGTCGCTGCGCAGAATACTTTTCACCGCCTGCTTTGATCGCTGCTGCCTCCTGACTCGGGCTACTACGGAGGACTCCGCCTGCCTGGTTTTCTCCGCGCACGTCGGAGAAAAATAATACTCGGAAGAGACAAATCACGACGGCGAGAAAATTTTTAGAGAAAAACTTTTCGGTGGAGATTGAAAAGAGATCGAAACAAAAAGTGAAGTATAGATTGATCTCAGAAAAACAGTCATCTATCCCAGGGGGGATAGGGGCCTATTTATAGGCGACTCCTAATACATGAAAAGACTAATTTACCCCTAGGGTTAATTAATACTAACTCTAAGATAAATTCCGAAAATTACTAAAATATTCTTAGAAAAATCACCTCACTCAAATAAAAATATTCTAAACTTAAAAACTAAATATTAATAACCTAAAAACGAATTAATCATAGATTGTCAGTTTTGCGCCGAAACTGACAAAGCGTCCACCGTCTTCGCATCGGGTACCCGGATTGGGCCGACCCGACCCCGTAGCTTCCTCAGCCCGGCAATCGCTCGCCGCCCGTGTACCTGAGTCAAACCCAATCAATAGACCAGTGGATCATCTGCCGCTCCTAGCCATGTACCCGGATTGGGCCAGCCTGACTCCGCGGCTCCTCTGCCCGGCCATCGCTCACTGCCTGTGTACCTGAGTCACATGCGCCTCAGACTCGGCAGGTCTTCATATCTCCCTTCCTTTGACTTCCATTGACAATCACTCATCACATCTGGAATATCAAAATCATATTCTTCATCATGGTTTCTCACCTTGCCCCAGCTGTCTCCCAATGCCATCTCTCGTCTGGCTGTCTTCGAATGGGCGCTTCGGGCCGAAGGGTGCGAGGGGCGATCAGAGGTCTTCGCCACCACCCATGAAGCCATCTGCCAGCCGAAGCCACAAGATGGCCCCGGGGACACCAATGTGATAACAGCCTTCGGAAGTGTCAACTTCCAGCTGCGGAGGGAGCACGCCCAACATTTTCCAGCGAAGGCCATCAACGACCGATGGTACACTAACAGGATCCTTCGGTGGTTCTACGCCGAGGTTGGAGAAGACTCCCCTCTCGCTGGACACCTTCAAGAGATCTGGTTTTGGAAGGAGGCGGAGGTTACCCCGAACCCTAGCCTGCTCTCAACGCGTCTAGGGCTACTGATTTCAGTGGCCAGTCGCATGAGCATGTTCGATCTTGCCGAAGAGTTCATTGCTCTTCGAATCCCACCCTCGGGGCAAACTGGCCGATAGTGTTTCAACAAGCTTCGGAGGGTGATCTCCAAACTCTAGGTAAGACTTCGACTCTCCTGCAATAATATGTTAGATGAAGAAAATAACATACTTATAATATGTTACCTTTTTTCAGTGGCTCCACTGGCGTTAGCCCCGGAGCAGATAGCACGGGCCACCGAATGGGTCCTCGGAGCCCCTACGGTGGCTGAAAGGCAGAAGAGGTTGGAGATGGTGGGGAGCTGGGAGCGCTCCAACAGGGTGTGGGGAGCCCTCACGATGGTGCCTCCTCCTCTGCCGGATTTTAACCTGGCCGGAGCGGCCCCTCAGAAGAGGAAAGCCGTCGCCGAGCCTCCGAAGAAGGCCGACAAGACCCCCACCAAGAAGAAGAAGGTGGTGAAGATCCCTCCTCAACTGACCCCTGCTTCGTCCGCTTCGTCCTTAGGCATTCGAAGCTCGGCTTCGGAGGAGTCTGGGAGCAAAAGCTCCGACGTCCAATTGGCGAAGGACTTTGAGAACTACCTCCTGGAAGGCGACGAAGATGCAGCAGGGGTCCCAACCGAAGCTTCTGCTCGAGAGGCTGCGGAGGTAGACACGGCACACACTCCCGCACCCGCTATCGTGAGCTCGGAGGTAGAGACCGTGGCCCCCAACTCACCCGTAGCTGGGGTGATCACGGCGGAGGTTGAGGCTCCAGAGGCAACTACCCTAGAGAGGACTTCGGGGGATGACCTCGACGAGATTCTCCGGATGTACGAAATCCTGGAGGACCCGATGATTTTACCTCATGGTGCCTCCGAAGGTACACTTCGAATCTTTTGCCTCGGTCGATTCCTACAACCATTTTTACTCGTAAATGTTCACCAAATACCTTGATACTGCAGGTACATCGAGGGGCGACGAAGCCTCGGATACACACGAAGCTCCAGCTTCTTCTGGGGTTGTGGTTCCGATGGACACCTCGGCTCCACTAGACACCCTGGCTCCGGTGGCAGGGGCCGTTTCCGCAAACGTGGCTCCTGTGGCCGGGGCCATCCCTGCCAGCGTGGCTCTAGTGGCAGGGGCCATCCCTGCCGACGTGGCTCTAACCGAAGGGGTAGCCGCCGAAGGAGGAGCTACCTCCGCCAGAGTTGAGCCTCCTGTCTTTGTGCCGGGGAGAGGCAAAAGCATGTCAAGCCTCAGACTCCCTCTCGGTCCGACGACACCCTCTTCCAACGAGCCTTCGGCCAACAACTCAGAGGAAGAGGCACCGACAGATGATCGCCAAGCTCTGTCTTGGCTTCCTCTGCTGGCTCCTTTTCTGGAGCAACGGACGGGCCTCCGGGCGCTCCTGGAGCCTTTGGCAGAGAAAGGCCAGGAAGTTGTCAACTCCGACTTGGTCTCCGTTTTGAGCGAAGCTAGGGCCCCAAAGCTCAACGTGGCCCTCGAAAGGGCTGCCCTTCAGGTATAAGAAGTACCGCAAATATTTTCAATTAGTAAATGTAAATACCTGGTACTTACTCGTTCCTCTTGCAGCAATTTGTCCTTGCTAGAGCGGCAGCGACTTCCAATGAAGTCGAAACTAACCGACTTAAGAGGAAGGTTACCACCCTCCAATCCACACTTAAAGGCTCCGAAGAGAGAGCACTTCGGTTGGAGGAATAAGTACTCGAAGAACGGAGGGCTAGGGCTGAAGCCGACAAAGCCCTCTGACTCGAAAGGCAGAACAGCGACACACTCCGGACTTTAGCCCAAGAAGCTGAAGCCGAGTGCTTGGTGCTCCGAGCGGAGGTTGAGAAGCTCCGGCAGGCGGCGGCTACTTCGAGCACCCAGCTGGTAGAGCTCCAAGGCTCTCAATAGCAAGCGATGGCCCAAAAAAGCTCCTTGCTGTCCCAGATGGCCGAAGTGTCTGCTACTACTGCGGGGTTGGAGGCGGCAGAGAAGAAAAATGCCAATGTAGCAGAACGTACCCTGGATGCCCATCAAGGCACCTTGGAATATTTTGGCACTATGTGCCCTTCATCTTCTGCTGTGGCCAGCGAGTCCCTCGATCAGAAGCTGAAGAGGATTCAAGTGGCGACGTCGCTGATGATGGGCTTTGGCATTCGGTATGGAGAGATCTCCGGTCAATGCGCTGGAATTGGAGTCCTCCGTCACCTCGAAGCCCTTCGAATTCCTATTGCTCTGGTCAGGGGTTCGACACCTGGAAGCTTCGCCTCCGAGGCCTTGCTGCATCCTTCGCCAAATGTAGCCTCGGCTTAGGAAGTTTTCCGGTCAACCTGGAAGACAGACCACAAGGCAGCGGCTAAAACTTGGATCGACGAGGCCCATCGGTAGAAGCAAGCACAGACAAGGCCACCGCTTCCTGCCTCGCCGGCTCCAACACCTCCTGCCCCGCCAACCGACCCGCAGGTTTAGCTCATAGGGCACTTGATCATGTATAAAAAGTCTTGTAAAGCCCCTTTTATTAATGAAAAGTTATAAACGAATAATTTGTTTGGGTGTTTTATTCTTTTAGGTTCTGTCATGTCCTTCGGAGCCTGACTTCGAAATTCTGGAAATTAACGAAGGGCTCTGTCGGCAGTGGTCAATCCTTGAGAGCTTAAGGCCTTACCGCCCCTCCCGCTTCTCTGTTCCTCGTGGAGACAAAGGAGAGGTAACCCTCGAAGTTTTCCAAGAAGTCTTAACTTACATCAAGGAAGAGGAAAAGGAGAAGACATCTTCATCCTCCGAACATATAGATTGGCATGACTCGGAGTATTAGGCCGAAGACCCTACGGAGGCTAACTCCGAAAGACTTCTGACTTGGGCCGAGCTTCAAGAGAAGTAGAAGAAACTGCGAGCCTCGAAGAAGAAAAGAAGCACTCAAACCAAAAGGACAATCTCGGTGGCTTCGAGCTCCGAAGGACCAAGTAGCCGTAGAGGTAGCTCTAGAGGCCGATAGGGTCTCCGATTTTACTTAGGCTTGGATCAAAATTTCGCTTAATGTAAAAGTACGATAAATTAATATGAATTGCATCGGAAGCATCTTGTTTGTTCTTTACCCTCCTACCCCTCCTTGTGGGTGGGGGACCTTACACGTTGCAAAAAGGCCCATCGGTCACAATGACGTGCACAACAATCCGATGCTTCGCACAACACTTAATAATCATATTTTACCTTTTCGTAGGGTTCTTCGAACATAGGTTTGTATTATGATTTTTGTAAGTTTCGGAGCTGAATATATATTTGCAGGCTCTTATACTAGTCGCTTAGGACTTTAAAAGTGTCCCATTGGCCGAAGCCTTGAAACCTTATTGCTTGGTCACCTTCGACTCTTTTACAGATGCTTCGAACCCGGAGGCCGGAAATCTGTTTATCTTTAAAGTCCTTGGACTCTTCTACGGATCCTAACAGGCCGTAGCCTGGAATCCGTAGGCTAGCCACCTTTGGCTCTTTTACAGATACTTCGAACCCGGAGGCCAGAAATCTGTTCTTTTAAAGTCCTTAGACTCTTCTACGGATCCTAACAAGCCGGAGCCTGGAATCCGTAGGCTGGCTACCTTCGGCTCTTTTATAGATGCCTCGAACCCGGAGGCCGGAAATCTGTTCTTTTAAAGTCCTTAGACTCTTCCACGGATCCTAACAAGCTAGAGCCTGGAATCCGTAGGCTGGCCACCTTCGGCTCTTTTACAGATGCTTCGAACCCGGAGGCCAGAAATCTATTCTTTTAAAGTCCTTAGACTCTTCCACAGATCCTAACAAGCCGGAGCCTGGAATCCATAGGCTGGCAGCGAAGCCCTTGAACCCATTGTTCGTAGGCTGTTGCCCGGGTCCTTAGAAAGATGCTTGACTTCGTAAGCATCTCCGTCCTCTTGATGCGTCCACTAGGAGTAAGGGATATTCGAAGAGCAAACAAGATTCGACCCTCCACTTTATTTAGAAAAAGGAATTTTTACAAGTGATTACAAGGAGCCCCTAAGCGTAGTAACGCTTAAGGTGCTCCGCATGCCATGCATGTTTTAATTCTTCCCCTTCTAAATTAGCTAATTTAAACGATCCGGGGCACCCTGAGCGTAGGATAATCGTCCCCAACTATTGTGGCACTGACGGCGACACTGGATGACACATCAAGACCGACGGTGGTAACCCCTAGTGCATTGGTCCCAACAATGATCTCTATGGTAGCCTCCTTAGTGGTCGAGGCTGGTTGGGTGCCAACTAAGTCGTCGACCATCTAATCAAACGTCGTGTAAAGAGATGTGACATCGAGGGGAGAAGAAGGCCAAAACAGAAATATGTAAGTATCAAGGATGGAAAGTGAGTACATACAACACAGGACATATAAACACTTGGGCCGATGAAGGTGCATTGACAGGGACGGGAGCCTGTGTAGCCGGAAAGGCAGGTGGCATCGACTGAAGTAAGAAGGAAAAAGGTACCAAAAAATGTGACCTATAAGGACATCCATCACAGTCATGTATGGCCGAAGAAGAAGATGCAAAAAAGAAGATGAAAGGATGATACGATATGGAGCTGGTACCCTACACATTGTTTTATAAATTGCTAGAAGATGAAGGGTTTCGGCTAATAATGGTAAATTTGAAAAGATGTTTTGAAGAGACGTTTGAAAGAACGTGATGGTAGAGGGTTTTGATGATCGATAATTTCGAAGCATCAGTTACGCTTTAATGCTTCGAAACTGGGGGGCATGTATTAACGCCGAGATTTGGCAAAGCCCAAGCTCACTAAGGATGCCTCATGATAAACAAAAGTCAAGGAAGTTCAGTCAAAGAAGTCTATCCGTTATGTTACAAATGGTCGGATAAGAGGAAGCTGATGAAGATAAAAAAGATAAAGATAATATAAAATCGATTACAATGGATGTTGCTTGGACGTCAAGTCTCCGAACTATAAATATGTATCTAATTAGCTAGGTTAAGAGGACACACAATACCCCTCAACTAAACTACTCTCTGGTGCATCGCCACCCTTGGATTCCCAAGGTTAATTCCGACGGGGCTTGGCACTCGGGACTGGGCTGCATCATTCCATCTTCGGTGAAGAGGTGAGTCCCACCATCCTGATGATCGCATCGGCTAGGTGTAGGACCGAAAGTAGAGACCAGAGGGGGGGGGGGGTGAATGGGTGCCTAAAAAATTCTTTCGAATCAATGGCCTGCTCCGAACACCCAACACACCTCAAAGACTTAGCGAGAACAGATCAATAGAGCCTAAAATGATCTAGCCTAAAAACAACGGTGTCCTAACGGAGAAGACACCAAACTAGTGTTGAAAGGCAGATTAACAAAGCATTTAACACATGAACGAATCAAACTTCACAACAATAGATCATCACAGAAATTTTAATCTGAGTGCACGTAAAACTAGAAGTCTTACTGTTCAAGGTTGTCTCCTGTTCGGTACTTGACGAAGCCTGCTTCGAAAACGCAGTGCCGAAGCCTGTTGTGACCTTGCCGAAGTATGCTTCGAAGTCCTCGTGCGGAGGCTGTCGACGTGTGTAGCAAAAATGCGAAGCCTACTTCGGAACAAAATAGCTTCGCAAGATACAGTGCAAAATGAAACACTCCACAACACACTTGAGCGAAGTCAACAGAAAATTTTAAGCTTGAAGATATGCGTGGAACAGTACACGACCAAGAATTACGAGTAGAGCTTCGGAGTACATAGTTCGAAGGAGCGAGGATTCTTCGAAGCCAGAACCTGCTCCGAAGTATTCACACTTCGGATTACTGTCAAAGTCAGTTGATACACTAGCTTCGAACCAACCACTCCTCCGAATAAAAGTGGCTTCGACCAAAGACAGGACTTCGAACAAAGAAACTTTGAACCACACGAAGCCCCGAGACTACAGTTCTGATCGTCGCATGAAAGAGCCAACAAAGTCGAATAAACAAAGAGACAAAACACTAGCAGCCTAGCTGCTGAAGGAAACAACTTCGAACTCCGAAGCAGACACTGTGAAGCATGCAGACACGTCAAAGATTATGCTAAAACGTGGGACCCACACTATGAACTTTGTGCCTTGTTTAATGCTGCTGCCAGGAAACTTGCGTGAGATGCAGAGCTACAGCACAAAGCTTATCAGATAGAAGCTAGTGGGACTAGCTGTGCGGTAGACTAAATAGCTAATCAATATTCTGCTGTCAGACTGCGTGTAAGAACAAACTGAAAACCATCAAAGCACAGCTGCAACAGGAACTAGAGAAGAACTAGTATTCTTGGCATGAGCAACCAGAGAAAAATACTCGCACAGAGACAAAGTTGGTAGGCATGCAAAACGATTCACCCGATTCGATGAAAACACTGCTAAAAACCGATGGCTGAGAACCAAATATTAAAACCTGAGGAGGCAAAACTCCTAGTGTGCGCCCAATGAGAGTAACGGCAGCTGAGAGGAATGAACACCAGGAAGATGAACAAAAAGTGACCCAATCTCTTGATTAGTAAAGTGATTTTAGAAAGGGTAACCCTAACCCTAGGGATTGGGGCCCTATTTATAGGCAGCCCAATAGCCTAGGAAAATACCAAAAGACCCTTAGGATTTTTACAGATGCTGAAATAAAATGGAAAAGACCAAACTACCCTTAGGATATTTTTACAGACTCGACTGACTAACTGTGGGCCTAAGGACAAAATAGTAAACTCCTATTTACAGATGACTTATCCGGAAGCGGAGCTTTCGTAGCGACTACGGCTTCGCCCCAGAACGGTCCGATCCGAGATCAGCGGTCGTCAGTTTTGTGCCGAAACTGACAAAGCGTCCACCGACTTTACACCAGGTACCTGGATTGGGCCGGCCCAATTCCGCAGCTCTCTCAGCCCAGCAATCGCTCGCTGCCCGTGTACCTGAGTCAATCCTGGTCAATAGTCCAGTGGATCCTCTGCTGCTCCTAGCCCATGTACCCGGATTGGGCCAGCCCGACTTCGCGGCCCCTCTGCCCGACAGTCGCTTGCTGCTAGTGTACCTCAGTCACATGTGGCCCAGACACAGCAGATCTTCTCCTTTCTTCAGTCCTCTTTGACTTCCGTTGACAATGACTCATCACATCTAGAGCCATGAGGCCCACGCTCTTCAGCATGGCTCCTCAATCTCCCCCTTGATGAGTGCATTATCAACACTTCTCTTCATCAGCTCTTCAGTACCTGCGAACACATGTGGAAACATGAAAACAAAGCACAAGAAAACAGAGAAGAAGAAAATAAGGTAAAAGTTTAACCCTAATGACCAAAAGCCGAACAAAAGCAAGAAGCAGTCATTATGGTTAACCAAAAGTAAGAGCTCAAAACGAGTGCAATCTCAGAACTATCAACAAGGATATCCAAAGAGTAAGGACAAATGGGACAAAATCTCCCCCTGAAACAAATCCCAGAGAAAGCCAAAACTCCCCCTTAAACTCTTCTCCCAAAATTTCTCCCCCATGTTGACAATTTGACTCATCAAGCGAGACTAAATGCGCTCTAAAGAGACACAGACTCCCTCTGAAATGCAACTCCCCCTCAAAATATGCAATGAATGCAACTGGGGTGCAGGTGGAGTGTAGAAAGCATGCTTCTCAGATATGATTGACTGTAATTACAATATCTAACAGGTACAGCAAAAGACATACAGTCTAAGACACATGGCATGATCAGTGCAACAGATGATATCTAAAGAAAATCATTAGCACGCATTTTTCAATTTTCGCAAAAAAAAGCATCACCACATTTTCCAGTTGACAAGCAAGGTAAGGCATGAGATACAAAAGCTAACTGATATCTACCAAGATAAGCATCGTCCAAAACAAAGTGCTTCAGCAAACTTGTTATCATTTTAGTTTTTAGGCTTTTTCTTTTTCCTTTTTCATTTTTGCCAGGGGTTATTTGCATGTCAAACCTTATGCTGACCGACCAAGTCCAGCCTAGGCCAGAACTGGACCATTAGAAGCTTAAGACATTGGTCTTGGCATACACTACACTGTCCTAGTTCATACCAAAGTGCTATGGTAAGCAGTCCAGAACAATGTAATGCGACAAAGCAAACCCACCTGGATCATTTCAATTTAAGCATAAAAAGGCATGAAATTTTCATTCATTTTTGATTTTTATCATTTTTATAGCACATTTTCCATGTTAAAGCATGTAGATGTCCAAGTTGCATATTTGCATCTAAGTAAGGAACTAGCTACAAGGCATGTAACAGATAGCAAAAGCATTCAGCCTACACATGCTAGTTACCAGAAACAATGGTGATCATTTTTCAATTTTAAAGCATAAAAGCCATGCATATGACATATATTAGACATATCATGTGAACTGAAGCAAAGCATGATCATCGACAAGTAATCAAAAGCATGTACCAGCTAGAATAAGTAAAGCAGATCAATCATATAACAGAAGCATGCTCAAAGTGTGATATGTGAATATGCATGATATGAACACACACAAAAAGGCTAAAGAATAGAGTAAAAAAGATAGAAAACTGACTCAAAATATCCTAAAAAGGATACACAACACCCAAATCCCCTCGCAAACGCTCAAAAGTGGACTGATCTAGGGGTTTGGTGAACATGTCAGCCAACTGATGATGGGTATCAACATGAACAAGGTCAATGACACTTTTCTCATATTGATCCCTCAGAAAGTGAAAGCGAACATCAATGTGTTTGGTTTTTGAATGGAGACAAGGGTTTTTCCCTACACTAATTGCACTGGTGCTGTCACAAAACGAAGGAACTCTGGTAGGAAAGAATAACCCAAAATCTCGTAATATTGAAATCATCCAAACCAACTGTGAGCAGCAGCTAGCAGCAGCTACATACTCAGCCTCAGTGGTCGAAAGAGCAACTCCAGACTGCTTTCGAGAAGACCAAGAAACAAGAGGCGAACCAAGAAACTGGCAAGTACCAAAAGTCGACTTGTGATCCAACCGGCACCCACCAAAGTCAGCATCCAAAATGCTAGATAAATCAAGAGATGATGATGCTGAGTAATAAAGACCAAGATCAGGCGCATAGGTGAGATACCTGAAAATGTGCTAGAAAGCCTGCCGATGAGACGTGCGTGGTGAAGACTGGAAGTGCGCGCACAGTCCCACTGCGAACTGTATGTCTGGCCTCGTCACCGTCAAGTACAACAGTGAACCGATCATCCCTCAAAACTCTCTCTCGTTGACCTTGATGCCGCTCTCGTCCTTGTCCAGGCCCCCAGATGTGCCCATTGGGGTCATCTAAGGCTTCAACTCTCCACCAAAGTCAAATTTCTTCAACATGTCCCGAGTGTACTTACCCTGGTGGATGAAGGTGCCGTCCTTGGTCTGCTTGATCTGGAGCCCTAGGAAATACTTGAGCTCACCCATGAGGCTCATCTCAAACTCACTGTGCATCTGCTCAGAAAACTTGGACACAAGAGCATCAGTAGTACCGCCAAAGATTATATCGTCCACGTAAATCTGAGCGACTAAGAAATCTGAAGCATCTCTGAGCAAGAAAAGAGTTTTATCCACAGAACCCATCACAAAGCCCTTCCCTAACAAAAACTGCTTTAACCGGTCATACCAAGCCCTGGGGGTTTGCTTCAGACCATATAAAGCTTTCTGCAGCTTAAAAACATGTCGAGGAAACTTAGGGTTCTCAAAACCGGGGGGGCTGCCTAACATAAACCTCCTCCTCTATGTACCCGTTCAGAAAAGCACTCTTGACATCCATTTGAAAAAGCTTAAAACCCTTCGAAGCGGCAAAAGCTAAAAGAATGCGAATGGACTCAAGACGGGCAACAGGGGCGAAAGTCTCTTCAAAGTCAATACCCTCTTTCTGGCAGAAACCCTGGGCTACCAATCGAGCTTTGTTGCGCACCACAACCCCATCTTCACCTTTCTTGTTTTTGAACACCCACTTGGTTCCTATGGGGTTGCATCCGGGTGGCAGCTCAACTAGTGTCCAAACCCGATTGCGGACAAAATTCTCAAGCTCTTCTTGCATAGCATTAATCCAATTTGAATCAGAAAGAGCATGAGAAACGTCTCTAGGCTCAAAAGATGCAACAAAAGCAGATTCAGCAAACACAGCAAGAGAATCAACAGAAGATCGCAAAGTCCTCTCCGACAGATCACTGATGATGAGCTCTGAGGGGTGATCACGCTGAACTGCTCGGGATCCCTGGTGATCTGATGTCACCTCACCGGAGTCAGCAGCTGGCACCTTTGGACTCGACTGAGGGGGCTTGATCGAAGTGGAAGAAGTGATCAGAGGTCCGTCCTCGTCCTTAATCGAAGTCTCAGAAGGTGTGGGTTCTGTAGGCTGTGCAGAAGGCCCACCCTCATCAACAGCTGGAGTGTCATCATCTTCCTCGAAGATGGACTCTCCGAGCTCACCATCTCTAGAAAGCTCAAAAGAAGGAGTCAAAGAAGGCACGGACTCATCAAAAGAAACCTCGCAAGTCTCGACAAGCTGCTGGGAGTCGAGGTTCCAAACATGGAAGCCTCGAGAATGCAAAGCATAGCCAAGAAAAACTCCATCCCAACAACGAGACTCAAACTTGTCCAAATGCCCTCCCTTCTTGAGCACAAAGCACTTGCAGCCAAACACTCGCAAGTGGCTCACCTTGGGCTGTCTACCAAACCACAACTCATACAAAGTCTTACCTAGGTAAGCTCTAAGAAAGATTCGGTTGGCCAGATAACAAGTCGTGTTCATGGCTTCAGCCCAAAAATGCCTAGGAGCCCTGGGCTCATCGAGCATCGTCCTAGCAATCTCGACTAGCGTGCAGTTCTTTCGTTCCACAACGCTGTTCTGTGGGGGAGTGTAAGGAGCAGAAAATTGATGATCAAGACCCTGATCACTACAGAAGCTGACGAACTGAGAGTTCTTGAACTCAGAGCCGTTGTCAGAGCGAATCGCTCGCATCCGACCATTGTTCTCATTCTTCAGCTTCAAAATCAGGTCATGAACAAAATGAAAAGTCTCATCCTTAGACTCCAAAAAGAAAACCTATGAGAATCGAGAAAAATCATCAACGATCACAAGCGCGTACCACTTCCCTCCGACTGAGCGTACCCGAGCCGGACCAACAATGTCCATGTGTAATAACTCGCCCGGATACGAAGTCATCACCTGAGTCACAGGTGAGTGAGAAGCGGCAACCATTTTCCCATGACGACAGGGATGGCAAACTAGATCCTTCTCCATCTTAAGCTTGGGCAATCCTCAGATGAGGTCCATAGAGCTCAATCTGACTAGCAGATCAAAACTCAAATGGCCTAACCTCCTATGCCACTTCCAGAGCTCAGAGGAGGATCCAACAATCAAACAGCGAGAAGGACCAAAAGAACTAGAGAAGTCAATCCGAAAAACCTTACCAAAAGGTAAGATCTGGCAAATCAAAGACCCTCTAGAATCAACCACAGAAGAGATGCCCTTCTTAAAACGAACCTCCAAACCATCCTCAAGAAGTTGTGAAACAGAAATCAAATTGAAGTTCAAATTTCCAACCAAAGCAACGTTCTTCAAAGAGAAATGGTCTGAGATGCGAATTGAGCCAATGTCGTGTACCTTCCCTTGACCACTGTTCCCGAAGGTGATGTATTCCTTGGAGCTCGGAGGAGAGAGACTGGAGAACCATCTGCGATGTCCCGTCATGTGGCGAGAGCATCCTGAGTCCATGATCCAAACATCCTCTAGTCCCCGATCCTGCACAATCAGTGGTTGTAAGGGGGAGCAAATGGTCCGGCACCAGGTTTAGCAAAGGAACTAAACCAGTGTCGAGCCATCTGCTCAAAATACGGAAAGCAGAAATCATCATAAGAGTTTGGACCAAAACGCAGCTCAAAGCGTGGTCCTTGGTTCTGCCTAAAGTCTCGGCCACGAGGTCCAGGACCGTATCCAAAATGACTTGGAGATCTGCCAGAGCGAACACCACCCACCGGAGCACGGGCATGAAATATGTCTCCTCTACCACCACCAACACGACGCGGCCTGGCCTCTAGCCTCTCCCCACGTCGAGGAACTCTTAGTCTACCACCCTGCTGGTAGAACTGCTCCTGGCCACCACGAGCTCTCTTTGCTCTCTCAAACCGCTTCCTCCTGAAGAAAAACTCCGCAAGATGCTCGTCTTTCAAACAAAACTTACAGTGGTAAGTGGGCTTCTTGGGATGTGGTTGAGGCTTGGGGTTCTTGGGCTTAGTGGTGTTGAGTGTAGTCTCCTTCGTGTGAGAGGGTCCAGGAAGAGAGTCAAGAGAAGTGCGGAGGTGTTTGGGCTTCGGAACCCAGATGGGCTTCTTGGGTGGAGCTTTAGGCTATTCTTGGAACACTCCATCCTTGGGCTGACTAGCCTGAAAAGACTTAGTGGAGTGAGTCTTGGGTATCTCTACTCAGGAGTCATTTTACTCCACTCAACTGCCCGACTAATGGCACTCTCAAAGTAATCCTTGGTGTAGGTGTAGCCTACCCCAAACCCATCCTGCCTTTTAAACTGCTGGATCATCATACCGAGCTGTGGCTCTCTGGCACTCACCCAACTCAGGATCTGACGGAGGTAAAAGTTCTAATTTTGGACATCAGCTAGCTCCTCTCTCAAGGAAGCTAGTACCTCCACCTGAGACAAGCATGTCTCATACTCTCTATCAACCTGGACAGACTTCTCGGCTTTCAGCTTGATCAACTCCAATCTAAGAGACAAGCAATTCTCACAGACAGTGGGTGGAACTGACAGTGTCTCAAGCTCTAGCCTAGTCTGCTCCAGCTCAGCTCTAACTCTCTCCAAATCGCTCAAATGCTCATTACCCTTTGCTTTTAGCTCAGCTAAACTAGCTAGATGAGATGGGCAATCAGCATAGGGCACGACGACAGTGGCATGAGCATCTTTTAGCTCCAACTGAGTGCTCTCAAGCTCAGTGACCAAAGCATCCCTCTCATCAACCCTTTCTGTGTACGTGGACTTCAGAGTCGTCAGGTCACACAGCAACACCTCACACTTTGGGCACTCACTGCTATCACCCAAGCAAGGGGAAAAAGATAGACTCTCAATTCTGCCGTTGGCCACGACAATCTCACTCTCAAGTTCATCAATCCTCTTCTTAGCCCCTCTAAGCAGTTTTTCCCGATATTTTAACTCGTGGCGATTACTTTCAAGTAAATCAATGATTTCATGTTCGTAAGATGATACCTTTTCATTGTCGTCGTCGTCGGAGTCATTGGAGGAGCCCTTTTCTTCCTTATCCCCAAGAGCCATTGAGCAGAATCTCTTGCGGGATCTTCGGCGTTGATGTGAGTGGCTCTTCGGCCTGTCCCCTAAGGCCATGAAGCAGAGGTCCGCCAGATCGTCCTTGTCCTTCCCCTTCCTGATGTCAATCTCCTCATCGCTTGAGCTCGATGAAGAGGGAGAAGACGTGGACCGCTTGGAGTAGCTTTTCTCCATCTCGGCGAAGAAGGCCTTGTCACGCTTCTTGTTCTCACACCGGTAGTCCTTCAGGGCCTTTATGAAGAATCTGGTCTTTGGCTTGCCCTTTGTGAAGGAGCTGTCGTGCTTGCCGGAGTCATAGAAGCCACCACCGGTGCCCTTCTTGTGACCATTGTGCTTGGGGCAGTCGGCGATGAAGTGACCTGGATCACCACACTCAAAGAACCCGGATTTCGTTCCGTGTCTTTTGGACATTCTCTTGTCATAAACATGACACACCCGGTTGTTAAAAAGACACAGGTCATCATCTCCTAACGACTCGATATGGTCCTTAGTGATAGACATCAAGGAGAACCCAGCTCATAGAAGAGGGGTCAGCAGAAGGTGTAGCAAGGGCCAGTGTTTTTGATCCAGAGCCAGTGAGATTTGATCTCAACTGGGTATCAACCTTAGTGGCCTTCAGCTTGCTAAACAACTCAGAAATTGTCAAGGTATCATAAGAAGTGCTCTCAATGATAGAGGATACCTTGATCTCCCAGATCTTAGGGTTCAAGGTATGGAGAACCTTGAGCGTCTGCTCATGATCTGAGACTAACTGAACACCCTCGGCCTTGTTGGCCCGAAGCTTGTTGATGATCGATTGAAAACGACCAAATAGAGCTTCAACAGATTCACCCGACTTCTGTGTGAAATTTTCATATTCACGCTGGTAGGTCTGATAGAGCCGAGCCTTGACCTAGGCTGTCCCCTCATGGTGTGCCTGGAGGGTAGCCCAGATCTCTCTAGCAGTTGTGAGATGGCTCACTCGCTCAAATTCAGTGGGACCTAAACCAGAAAACAAAATGTTCACCACTTTGTTGTTGTTCTGATGCTGGGCGATAATATCAGGAGAATTATGCTCAGCAATAGGCAATATAGCGAAAGTAGCGTGAACACAAATGTCCTAGATGTCCGAGCTTTGGCTCATGAGATAGGCTAGCATGCAAGTCTTACAATAATTATAGCCATAAGCTTCCAAGGACGGGACCTTTCCAGGAGACGTCATGATCACTACTGGGGTTTAGAACCGGTTAAGGTATGGAAAAACCCTAACCAAGCTCTGATACCACTTGTAGGACCAAAAGTAGCGACCAGAGGGGGTGAATGGGCGCCTAAAAAATTCTTTCGAATCAATGGCCCGCTCCCAACACCCAACGCACCTCAAAGACTTAGCGAGAACAGATCAACAGAGCCTAAAATGATCTAGCCTAAAAAACTGGTGTCCTAACGGAGAAGACACCAAACCAGTGTTGAAAGGCAGATTAACAAAGCATTTAACACATGAACGAATCAAACTTCACATCTATAGATCATCACAGAAATTTTAATCTGAGTGCACGTAAAACTAGAAGTCTTACTGTTCAAGGTTGTCTCCTGTTCGGTACTTGACGAAGCCTGCTTCAAAAATGCACTGCTGAATCCTGTTGTGACCTTGCCGAAGTATGCTTCGAAGTCCTCGTGCGGAGGCTGTCGACGTGTGTAGCAAAAATGCGAAGCCTACTTCGGAACAAACTAGCTTCGCAAGATACAGTGCAAAAAGAAACACTCCACATCACACTTGAGCGAAGTCAACAGAAAAGTTTAAGCCTGAAGATATGCGTGGAACAGTACACGGCCAGGAATTATGAGTAGAGCTTCGGAGTACGTAGTTCGAAGCAGCGAGGATTCTTCGAAGCCAAAACCTACTCCGAAGTATTCACACTTTGGATCACTGTCGAAGTATGTCGATACACTAGCTTCGAACCAACCACTCCTCCGAATAAAAGTGGCTTTGACCAAAGACAGGACTTCGAACAAAGAAACTTTGAACCACACGAAGCCCCGAGACTGCAGTTCTGATCGTCACACGAAAGAGCAAGCAAAGTCGAATAAACAAAGAGACAAAACACTAGCAACCTAGCCGCTGAAGGAAACAACTTCGAACTCTGAAGCAGACACTGCGAAGCATGCAGGCACGTCAAAGATTATGCTAAAACATGGGACCCACACTATGAACTTTGTGCCTTGTTTAATGCTGCTGCCAGGAAACTTGTGTGAGATGCAGAGCTACAGCACAAAGCTTATCAGATAGAAGCTAGTGGGACTAGCTGTGCGGTAGACTGAATAGCTACTCAATATTCTGCTGTCAGACTGCATGTAAGAAAAAAACTGAAAACCATCAAAGCACAACTACAACAGGAACTGGAGAAGAACTAGTATTCTCAGCACGAGCAACCAGAGAAAAATACTCGCACAGAGACAAGCTGGTAGGCACGCATACCGATTCACCTGATTCGATAAAAACACTGCTAAAAACCCGATGGCTGAGAACCGAAGATTAAAACCTGAGGAGGCAAAACTCCCGGTGTGCACCCGATGAGAGTAACGGCGGCTGAGAGGAATGAACACCGGGAAGATGAACAAAGAGTGACCCAATCTCTTGATTAGTAAAGTGATTTCAGAAAGGGTAACCCTAACCCTAGGGATTGGGGCCCTATTTATAGGCAGCCCAATAGCCTAGGAAAATACCAAACGACCCTTAGGGTTTTTACAGACGCTGAAATAAAATGAAAAGGACCAAACTACCTTAGGATATTTTTACAGACTCGACTGACTGACTGTGGACCTAAGGACAAAATAGTAAACTCCTATTTACAGATGACTTATCCGGAAGCGGAGCTTTCGTAGCGACTACGGCTTCGCCCCAGAACGGTCCGATCCGAGATCAGCGGTTGTCAGTTTTGCGCCGAAACTGACAAAGCATCCACCGACTTTACACCAAGTACCCGGATTGGGCCGACCCGATTCCGCAGCTCTCTCAGCCCGGAAATCGCTCGCCGCCCGTGTACCTGAGTCAATCCTGGTCAACAGTCCAGTGGATCCTCTGCTGGTCCTAGCCCATGTACCCGGATTGGGCCAGCCCGACTTCACGACCCCTCTGCCCGACAATCGCTTGCTGCCCGTGTACCTGAGTCACATGCAGCCCAGACACAGCAAATCTTCTCCTTTCTTCAGTCCTCTTTGACTTCCATTGACAATGACTCATCACATCTGGAGCCATGAGGCCCACGCTCTTCATCATGGCTCCTCACTAGGTCAATGTTCATCAAGGCTGCATCGTATCGATCTCTTGAGGCATCGACCCGGTCTATGCGATCGCCGATTTATCTTAGTGTATTTGCTAGGTCTAAGGCTGCATCACATTGATCTCTTAGATTGATGTGAATTAGGCATCATAGTTCGAGGCTTCATCAGTTAGGTCCGACATCTCGCTCTATTGTATCTGATTCATGCTATATACCATTCATTTAAATAAAGTGTGCCTGATGTGTTGAAGTATTATTGATTTCTCGTGATTTAGCAACTATCTTAGTTAGGTCCGATCTTGCTATCACGATGATTTTATAATATAGATACGTTGTATGGTATGCTAAGTTTAGTTTCTATCAGAGTACAAGCCGATAGGTTATCTTTAAATTCCATGTTACATTTTATCTACTCCGGGAAGTATTCATCGGCCTTTACGTGCGAATACTTTACCTTGTTTGGCCGATACCAGCCTTTACGTGCGAATACTTTACCTTGTTGGCCGATGGCATACTCAGCCCCGATAGCATTGCCATGGTCATCGGCCCCACAACCAATTAATGTGTTTACTCGTGATTGTTTTATTATCGCTATGGTCATCGGCTCGATAGCCTATTGGCTTTGCTACTAATGTCATTTTTTTTATTCTTCCTTATCAGTTACAGAGTCAAACTGATTGGCATACTTAGAACCTTTTTTCTAAGATTGTAGGACCTATGCTGGAGTTAAGCAGACCTCCTAGACCACGCGTGTGACCAAAAACGACATTAACAACATCTCAACAATATGTGGGATCCACTTAGATTAATGACATGTGGGCGAGGAGGGTAAATCCTTAATTTCTATTTAAATATTAGTATATATGATGAAAATATTAGTATGTATATAACACAAAATATAAGATGAGAGACTAAAAACTTACACATCAAATTTTTGTACATGTGGAGCAATGATGATGCATAAAAAGAGGTATGATTTCCTGCATACAGATGAGCATACATGATACATGGCATCAGGAGCATCAGGAGGGGCCAACTTAACACCTTCAAAGATGTACACAAACGGGGTTAGGTTGTACTCATACTTCATAGTTTCAGAAAATAGTCATATCCATTAGTGGTCGTGCTTATGTCAATTATAGTAGGATAGATTTACGTAGTAAGAATATAGTAAATCTTGAGTCTCTCAAGTTCAAACTTTTATTTTAAGGTAAATTTGGCTCGTCTGAAGTCTGAAGCAATGTTTTAGTGAAAATACGGCCAAAACCAGTATTTCATAGGATAAAACTCGAAATCCAAATTTTGAATTCATTTTTTCGCCAAAGGCTCACATCACAAAATTGGGGTGTGCGAAAAACCAAATGGCCTACACGAAAGACGAGGAGCAAATTTCACGGGACATAATTCAAAATTCATCAAAATTTGGTGAAATTTGGACTGAAATGGTTTTGTATAGAAAATTGGATAAATTAAAATATGATGGAAATTGAGAAAAATGAAGAAAATTGTAGGGTACGAAGTAAAGTTTCGAAAAAATGAACAGCGAGCTAAAATATGAAAATGTTATTGGGCCAAAAGCCCACTAATCTCCTTTTCTTTTTTTTTTCAACTATATCATTATTTTCACTTCCAAAATAGCAACCACATTTCATTATTTTTTGAAAATTTATGATATCGCAAAGAACCACAAACATTACAATGTTGAAAATTATAGAAATACGACACATACTTTTAAAATTTTTGGAATATGAAATCATTTCTCCTTCGTTCCCTTTTTGGTCGGATCTCGTCCCCTACACCCGCTGATAGCCTATTCCTACCTCCTCGTGGTCGTACTCCGTTCCAGGCCGATAGGGTTCCCCGCTGCCGCTAGTGATAGCCACTGGATATAGGCATATGGTGTGCTTCGCCTTCACGAGCTATCACTGTCGTCTCGCATCCTGTCCTTGCTCACGCGGTTCAATCAAAGTTGTCACGGCGGACGGAGGCGTGGCGGGGTAGGGTGGGGAATACAGGTGGGGGAGGGTGAGATACCGGGCGATTGGCGGCAAGGGAGTGATGACGGGTATAGGGGAGTGCACGACATCGGGAAGATGTGATCTGGAGGGCAGAGTGGATGGAGACAAGAAAGAGGGCCAACGACGGTGGTGTCAGAAAATGATCTCGGGCTATCTCCCGATTGATTTTAAGCCGATCAGTCAACAATCGAAATTCTCCAGGAGCAAACTTCTAGGAGATCGAAGGCTCCAGAGTTCAGCACTCGAGACGAGGGTCTCCGACCACCAACAATTATATAGTCACCATGAAAAGTTAGGATGTTACTTAAATCTCGATAAATCTCGTAGTTAATTAGAGCGGTTATCTCCTGAGTTATTATCCACACGCTGATTAGTTTTTAGTCATTAATAGGTCTAATTACTCATGATTTGTAACCCCTAATCTCTCTCTTATAAAGATATTAGAGGAATCATGAAAAGAGAAATCAAACCATTTTCATGATATCATACACATACAGGAGTAGGGTTATTATCCTTAGGGAGGCGCGAACCTGTCTAAAAACATTTGTCTCTGTCTCATCGTTTGAGATAACCATTGGATCATAGCATACCACCTCTTTAACCTAATCAAACATCTCTCCGGGTACACCTATTGAGAACTACTGTTGTATACAACTACAGTTGGCACGCTGGGTAGGGGGCGCGTTAGTGTTTTTCGACTAATTCAATGGCTGTCATTTGCAAGGTTGACAAAAAGGTTCTTGTTGGTGCTACAATCTCTTTCAAAAGTTTGACTTTTGTTGGAGATTGCATGCATCAGCTGGTTTAGACCATCGCCCCGCTGAGGACGAAAACTTCATGTACCCCAGTGGTACGATCATCAATTCCTCAAGCGTATGAGCTCGTAGCTCCGCCTAAGGAACTTTCAAGGGCCCCTAGGTGTTTGGGCGATTGGCTTTGCCCAAGGCTCGACCCCAAGTCGCCACTGACTCACCCACTGATTACGTCATCTTCACCAAGTCAGGCAGGCACACAATTCAATGACACCAATTCTCTACGATCGTGTCAACACGACCTCACCAACCGACCATTTTGGCCAAACAGAAATCGCCTCCACCGATAATCATGATGATGATAGGGACTGTCTCTAAATATGATCCCTTCAATGATGCTAAATCCAGCACCCATCGGTGTGAGCACCAGAGGAGAAACACTACATGAGTCAACTATCATGCGGGGGCTCAGAGGGATGCCGAAACCTCCCAACAAGGTGCGCGGGCCAAGTACACGATGGAGTTTGTGAAGGTTACGCCCAAGAAAATTCAATGGATCGGAAGTTCTGATAGGAAATATCAGAAGTTCCGGTTAATTTCTAGTCTCGATACAGAGCAATTGTTGCTTCAGAAGTTCAGATATGGTATCGGAAGTTCCGATGAGCCAGAAGTTCTGATCCAGAATCGGGGAATTTTGTACTGATCGGAAGTTTCGATATGGTATCGGAAGTTCAGAGGTGGGCGAAAACAGATTGGATCTGTTGCGTGTCATACTGTATCAGGAGACCTAAAATACCTTGTTGGAAGTTCTGATATAGGATCGGAAGTTTTGACGTGGGCAAATAGATTGGATCTGTTACGTTTTTTAGGGTTTCAAAATAAGCACGACCCAAGGGCCCTCAGCACTATAAAAGGAGAGGAGGAGGACGTCTTGGGTACAACAATAAGCCTAGATTAGACCTAGTCACCCAACAGTTCTCTCCTCCCCTTCTTGATCTCAAACGTTGAGGTCAATGATCTCCGTCTCTCACGTGCGGTGCTAGCACGTTATCGTGGGAGGTACTCCATCCCTGTACGTGTGGACTTCGTGGAGGCGTTGCTCCAACAACGACACTCGTGAACGTCTACATGTGAATGATTATGTCGTCTTCATCGATCGGATCGGTAAAGTATAACAAGGACGAAGCGAGGAGAGGCTAGACGCGCTGCTCCAACATCTTCTTTCATTGCGCCTAGCACGTCAAGTGCTAGAAGGTACTGATCTATGATCTCACATGCGCATGAGCCTAGGGCCATAGGGCGGAAATTTTGAATTTGTCGGCTAGCGTAGATCCCCCATAACCCAATAGTGGTATCAGAGCCTACGTGCGTAGTGTTCGATCTGGATCCCTCATGTATGGAGATACATGGTGGAAAACAAATTAGATCTATTTCTGTCCGTGGTAGATCAGAAGTTTTGATATGATCGGAAGTTCTGATGGTGATCATATGTTCTGATGTCGAATAATGATTCGATATAGAAGGAAATTGTTGTGATGCGGGATTGTGATATTGATCGGAAGTTCTAGGGATCATAAGTTCCGACCCGCGTGATTTTGAAAATCGAGCTTGCTGACCCGTGTTTTTTAGATCCAGAATCCAGTCATTAGTATATTGCTCACCTAACTTTGTTTTGCAGAGAATGTCGTGACTGGCATGGCCTTGGTTAAATGTGATGTATGAGAGGAATGCAATGAATGTAAATTAAATATGGCCTACGTGTCATGGTCATTTACAACCCAAGGCTAATGTAAAATTCATTACGACTTGCATGTCATTTTCACAGTGCTTCAGCCCATGTAATTAGTATAGCCTATTGCGAGATGGACTAGCACTCTTCATGGAGGCCGGGAGCACGCATATATCGACCAGTTGAGGTGGAAGTCAGACTTCTGCACGCATATTGTTGTTTCACTTGACGAGGCTATCAAAATGGTTTTGGGCCTTGGAGCATAGGAGTTGGGGTCGAGCATTAAATGCTTCTCCAACAACAAGAGTCACATATGATGTGATTAGAAAGGAGTTGATTACCTATGTCAACTAGCTTCTAGCAGTGATGCCAAAGCTCACTAGGAGATAGTGTGACCATGGATCTTGCACCACTATTAGTCATGAGAGGGAAAGTGGCTGGTTTAGATAGTGGAACATCTTTTATTAGATAGAAGACACTACTACAAACCGCCACTGTAGTGGCGTTGGGCAAAAACACTGTAGTGGCAGGCTATTAGAGGCCCGCCACTATAGTGGTACGAGGCGCTGCCGCGCTAGTGACCGCCACTAGTATAGCCACTAATAGTGGCGGTCGCTGATGATGTCAGCATCGACCGCCACTACTATAGTCACTAGCAGTGGGGGATAGAAAATTGCTCACCACTGCTACGCTGTCCGCCACTAATGTATTGATGGCATCACTTGCGACTGCCACTACTATTCTGGCTATAAATACACAACTTCTTCCTCCCAAGCCCAAGGCTACCGGAGTTCACATTTTGGTCCGTACAATGGCGACAAAAATCTAGAAAAAGAGGGGGAGACTTTGTTTTCGTTTCTTTCGAAGGATTTCGTCCTAGGAGGTAAATCCATGCTGAATATCACAATTATTTTCTATTTAATCATGTATATAATGAGTTATTAGCTTTTTACTAATTTAGGGTTTGTGAATAGAATTTTTAAATATTCTTCCATTTATAGTGTTTCTTTCTTCCAAATGAAGAAATATGCCCCTCCTCACAATTATTCATCACTTGTATACTTTTTACGTCGTTTTAATCTCTTTTTTAATTTGATTTGTGATTATGTTGTTTGGAGAGAGAAACCAATGTAGTTAATTTATTTAATAATTTTTTTACTTAATACATAGTTTGAATTAAAGCATTTTTAGTTAATGTTGTTATGAGAGATAAATCAGTATATTTTCAATTTGTAAATTACTAAAATTAACAATAATGAATTTATTAACATTTTTTAAAATAATATGTTTTAGATGGAGCACAGGTCCTGGATGCACTCGTCCAATGACGGAGATGTGGTGGAATATTTTAACAGAGTAACTAAATTTACTAAAGCTGCCGCACAATATGCTTCCCGTTAGAGTTAAGCGGCAATATATTGTCCTTGTAAAGTTTGTAAGAACAAAGCGATGTATTCGTGTTCAGATCGTGAAACCATAGGATTTCACTTGTTGAAAATGGTTTCGTGAAGAACTACTATATATGGATGAAACACGGTGAGATGGGTGAAAACCCTCCTGATGATTCTGATGTGCCGCAAGATGCTCATCAACATAGAAAAGGCTGTGATCATACATCCGACATAACACATGATGTTGATCAACATGATGATGATAACACCTTTGATGTGGAGGAACTGATGCAAAATGTTGCGCCTGAGTTGTTGTTGCAGAGAACTACAATGAAAGGCTATGATAACTTTGAAGCACTTGACAAAACATCAAAAAACCTTCTTTACGAGGAACATCACGGTTGCGATGAGCAGTATACTATGTTATACACAACTCTTGAGCTTATGAAACTGAAGGCCAGCAATGGATGGTCTGACACTAGTTTTTCAGATCTTTTGCAGCTCTTGAAAAAGGTTTTGCCGAAACCCAATGGTGTGTCATCTGATACGTACCAAGCAAAGAAGATGCTTTGTCTGTTGACTTTGGGTGTTTAGAAGATTCATGCATGTCGAACCACTGTATCCTATATCGAAAAGAGTATGAATTGTTAGAGAGTTGTCCGCAGCGCAACACAAGTCGATACAAACATACAAATGACTGTGTGGAGAACTACAATGACCACTGGAAGAAGACTAAGAGGTTGTAGAAGAGGAAGAAGAATGTTATTGCAGACCAGCACAGATATAATACGGAGAGGAAAGTTCCAGCCTTAGTAATGTGGTACCTACCGGTGATTGATCTCTTGAAACATATGTTCTCTAATCCTAGAGATGCTGAACTATTAATCTGGCATTTCGCTAGGCGAAAGAAGGACGAAAAACTTCGGCACCCTGCGGATGCTAGGCAGTGGAAATCATTTGACCTGGCCCATCCAGATTTCTCGGAGGATCCCAGAAATATCAGGATGGGACTTAGCACGGATGGAATGAATCCCTTCGATGAGATGAGGAACCCACATAGTACGTGGCCGGTCTTTCTGTGCTTGTTCAACATTCCATCATGGTTGTGCCATAAAAGAAAATACCTTATGCTCACTACTCTAATTTCCGGTTCAAAATAACCTGTCAATGACATTGATATCTTTCTAGAACCTTTGATGGAGGATATGAAACGTCTATAGGAACATGATGTCCATGTGTGGGATGAGCACAAGAAAGAGCACTTCAATCTAAGAGCCATGATCTTTTGCACCATAGCTGACAACCCAGGGCGTATATCCCTAGCAGGACAGGTTAAAGGAAAGACAACATGTGTAGTGTGTGTGGACCAGACAAAATCTACGCATCTTCCATCATTCGTTAAGACGATATATATGTGACACCGCAGATTTTTACCAAGAAACCACAAATATCGAAGAAATAGGAACCATTTCGATGGTATAATCGAGCTTGTACGCCTACCACGACATCGAGACGACAAATTTCTATTCAAAATGGTGAAGAATATCAAAATTGTTTTCGTAAAGAAGAGGAAGAAATCTGAAAAAATTTCAAAGGACGCTCCATTTAAAAAGCAGCCAATCTTCTTTAGGTATTTGCCCTATTGAAAGGAGTTGGAGATTGGTCATACTATCGATAAAATGCACGTTGAGAAGAATGTCTTCGAAAGCACCATCGGTATTTTGTTAGACATACCGGGCAAGTCAAAAGATGGACTCAAAGTACGAAGGGACCTTTAAACTCTCGGAATTAGACCCGAGCTTCACCCACAGGAAATGGCCAATGGAAAATTTTTCCTTCCGGCTGCTAGCTATAACCTCACAATTGACGAGAAAAGATCAATCTGCAGGTGTCTACATGGTGTTGATAGAAAAAAATGGCATCAATGGTTAAGATTGTCAAAATATCAATTTTGGCAATTTGGGCCAAAAATACACATGTCCCAGGTCAGGCCGAAGCCCTACAGGGCCGAAGGACCATTGGGCTATGGGCTCCCAAAGCTTCCAGCCAGCCCACGGCCTTCGGCCAGGAAGCCTTCGGAGGCCCATGCCACCGAAGCTTCGGCACGAGGAGCGGGCTTCGACGGGCCTGGCCAAAGGCCCACTTCGGCAGAGATAGAGTTAGGCATGATTCCGGCTAAGTTTTTTTCTCTAACCAGCCAAATTATAGAAGATTAGATCAGAGGTTTAGCCCCTATAAATAGAGAGGCAAAGCTAGTTCAGAGGCCCCCCAACACAAATCAAACACAAAGCCCTAGCTTTGATCACATTTACTTTATCTTTACTTTTCTGTACCTCTTCGTGGGTTTGCTTGGAAGCCCTCCGACGGCCACTTCGGAACTGTGGTAATCCTTGTTACTTCGCTTGTGAAGTATCCGTTAATCTACGTAATAGATTGCTACCGCCTTGTTACTTCGCCTGTGAAGTATCCGCTAATTTGCGTAACAGATTATTATCCCCTTGTTACTTCGCCTGTGAAGTATCCGCTAATCTGCGTAACAATTGCTACCTTCGCCACTAGTGCAACACTTAGCAGCATTTGGTCCTCATGCCGAATTAGTATTTCGTATCTTCTTTGTTGCAGGTTTCCACTTTCGGAGCTACTTCGTCGGACACGTCCGGAGCTGAGAGATCGGTTTCGGAGGTTGCCAGAACACCCTTCGGTGAGACTACTACTTCGACTGCACGCTTCGCTAGCACACTTCATCATGACAGGCTTCGCCACGCTCGCACTCCGCTCTGGACGAAGTCACGCTCATGCGTTGCGCTCGAGTCTTTACTCTGTGTCTTACTGTATCGGAGACTTCACGCCGAACCCCGCTGTTCGGAGGTGACTGTCGCGTCCAGATCCGTTCAGAGTTCATCTTCGATCAGATCAGTCTGAATGCCGAAGGTACCCTTCGGCGGGACACTTCACACTAGACGCCGAAGGTATACTTCGGCGACCCCTTCGCACCATACTCCGAAGCGAACAGGCTCCAACCGGTTTGCTGATTTATTTTGTTTAATATATTTCTTTCGGCTAATTGGATTATTTTGTGTGATCTGATTGCCTGGCGACTCCACCCCCCTTACCATGGCTAAGGGTAGTCGGAAGACGACGTCGGTGCTATGTTACGCTTAGGCTTGTCCCTAAGTATCTGCACACTTTTGGATCGTCGAACTGACCCAAGTGCGGGCGCACATTTTCATGTCAACACACTTTTGGGCAACTCCGCTAGGGAAAGCTACACCAACATGACGGGTACGTCTACATCGGCCATTGGTACATCTACAACGACTACTCCGCCTAAACCACCGATGGACACAATAGGAGGCGCGGATATCGACAACCACAACATCCTAACACCTACTCTTGAAGATATCCCCGCAGAAGACCGAGCAGAGATTGAGGCAAAGTTGAAGGCGCTCCAAGACATGATGCTTGGGGGCTACGTTAAGACACGTGCATGCTTCATCAAGCGCGACATCATCGCCCCCGACCTCGCTTGGGTTCAGGTAACACCAGTATCGCCTCGTTTGTCTTCTTTAGAGATTGAGCAAAAAATAGCCGCATCAGTAGATCAGGCCGTTAGCGCTTCGCTAGCCAACCATTTAGATTTGGCAGTTAGTTCCCAAGTAGAGGCAACTCTTAGAAGGTTCAGCTTTACTGAGGTTGTACCCCCAGTCCCTATTGCTAGTGCACCTCCAGTAAATCATGTGTACAGCAGAACTGACGGTAACACTGGAACGACTGTTACGTCTCTGGTCCCAACACTTATGGTCGAGACTAATCATTATGCTTACGGCCAAACTAGCACTGCGTACCATGCGCCACCACCTGCGCCGGTACCCGCACTGCCCACGCCACATTCGCAGGCGCCCAGGCACGAGCACGTCATATAGGTAGCGCATAGGGAAGAGACCTATGGCCGACACGCCGATATCCCACCAAGTGTCGCGCCCCCGCACGAGAGACGTGCGCAGGTAGCAGGCCAAGATGACCTAGAGGAGCGGATCCGCGCACTATTCAGGGAGTGTGCCGGCTTCGTGCCTAAGGGTCGGGTTAGGATTTACCGTAAGCCATATCTCGATCATCTCGATACAATACCCTACCCCCACGGCTATAGAATCCCTGAATTCACTAAATTCGATGGCGACGGTAGCAAAACCACACTAGAGCACGTTAGTCAATTTTTAGCACAGTGTGGGGAAGCTAGCGGGATAGATGCTCTAAAAGTTAGACTATTTTCTCTCTCGCTATCTCGCACCGCTTTTACTTGGTTTTCGGCGCTCCCGCCGAACTCCGTTCAGACGTGGGATGATTTAGAATGGAAATTCCATGATTACTTTTACACAGGTGAGACAGAGCTTAGGCTTTCACACTTGACATCGGTTAGGCGGAAATCTAACGAGAATGCCTCTGAATACATCAAGTGTTTTAGGGATACTAGAAACCGATGTTTCAGCCTTAACATTTTAGAAAGGGACTTGTTGGAACTAGCTTTTAATGGGTTGCATTCCGAGATTAAAGAAAAATTAGACAACCAGAACTTTTTATAAGTTAGCCAAGTTTTACAGTAGGCTCTGGTCCAAGAAGGCCGAACCAAAGATAAAAAGTTCATTAAGACGTTTAACAAGCCTAGGGCTGAAATCCACATCATGGAACGCTCCGACGAGGAGGAATCAGAAGAGGAGGATTCAACCGACATGTACATGGTCGAATGGGTTTGGAACGCTAAGAGAAAACCTATCACTTGCTCCTAACTACGGTCATTTCCCACAAAGAATCGGCCTAGTGAGGTCAAGTACTCATTTGACATAACTAAGTGTGATAAAATATTCGATTTTCTTTTAAAGAACCAGCTTCTCAGGTTGGCTAAAGGTCAAGTCATTCCCTTTGTCGATGAGTTGAAGAAGCATCCATATTGTAAGTGGCATGATTCACATTCACATAATACTAACGACTGTAATGTTTTCCGACGGCAGGTCCAATCGGCCATAGAAGAAGGATGATTGAAGATAGACCATAATCCAAAGATGAAGCTGGACGAAGATCCTTTTCCCATCAACGCCGTCGACCTCGTCGAGAAGAAGGTGTTGATTCGGCCAGAACAGGCCAAGTCGACTAAAGGGAAGGATGTAATTGTTGGCGAGTCGTGCACTCGCACGCTCATACCAAAGAACCCCGAGGTAGGAGTGTGGAAACAAAACGTTAACATCCCTTTGGCTAAGGCTCACAAGAGGCCGACTGTAACGTACAAGATTTTGTTGAACAAGCATCAGAGAAAAGCCAAGGAAGCAGGTCCCCACGCTAAAAAGTTAGGTCAGCCGAAGGGCCTAAGGCGTTCGGAGGATGGCTTCAGACCACAGTGGCCGAGCCCTCCTCATGATGGCTCCGAGCCACCATGGTCGGACCCCCGCACAAGGACTTTGGGCCACAGTGTCCTAACACTCCGCACGGTGGCTTCGGGTCTCAATGGTCGAACCCCCCGTCAGTAACTTCTACCCCCAATGGTTGAACCCCGTACCACTTTAGGCGAACCCTTCGACAGGAGGCTTCGGCCCGTACTGGACGAATGTACCTCTGGCCTGGCAGGACCCCTCACTAATATGGTCCAAGGCACCGTCGAATCTGCCGAACCCCTCTCTAGTTAACGGGTTTGGTTGGAAGTGGGCGAGGCCACTGGAGCCGCCGATGCCTCCGCCGTAAAATTGGGAAGGAACTCCATGGGCTCCGTACATGTCATAGCCAGAGTACCCTCCGCAACTTAACGCTATGCCTTGTTTTCCTTTAGAGTATTATGAATGGCAGGGACAAGCAGACGCAGCGGAGGGAGGCATCCTCCACAGGCTGTCCATGGTACCTCCGAATCAGACCATGCAGGGTGAAGTTTAGGAGTACATGCGCGTGGAGGCCGAAGATAGGAAGTCCAAAGCAATCACAGTCAGAGTAGGGTCTCAGGAAGTCCCAATCCCGAAGGCCTTATCACCAAAGTCTAATGAAGGTAAGCCCGATGCTTCGGATAGAGCCTGCGCCGAAGCCTGGTTCGATCGGCCGAACAAGGCCGGTCCGATTGCCGGGGTCCACAGCGAAGATCCCTCCGTGTACAGAGTGCACGAAGCCGAAGGGAGCAGTACCACTTCGGCTAGAGTTGGTAGGAACTAGGCAGTAGCACTTGGCACCAAGCCACAACCATCTTGGGCACCTCCAGGCATGTCCAAATCACAAAAGAGACGTCTACAACGACTACGGGCACAGGAGATGCGCGAGAAGAAGTCCGAGGATGAGCGCGACACTATCTTTGAAGAAATCAGCCCCCGACTGACCATAAAATAGGTGTGGAGGATGAAGCCGGTTGAGATGACCAACCCAGCTACTAGTCCGAGCGACGACAACGACGACATGCTCGACGATGACTACTCGCACGTCTCCGTGGGGCCCGCACCCAGTCGATGGACATCAACATCGTCACGCTGTCCACCGAGTTCGCCCTGCCGCAGGATGAGGCTGAGGTCGCTCAATTGAACCTCGGCCCACGCAATGCTATTTTCGAGAAGCCTGAGGACTCGGCTTGCCATCTAAAGTCTCTGTACGTCAGAGGTCACATTGACGGAAAGCCGATTTCCCGGATGCTCGTTGACGGTGGCACCACTGTTAACTTAATGCCTTACTCGTTATTGAAGAAACTTGGCAGGGATGAGGATGATCTGAAGAATACTAACTTGATGCTCAATGGCTTCAACGATGAGAGTTCTGAGGCCAAGGGCGTGCTCTCCATGGAGTTGACGGTGGGCAACAAGACATTGCCAACAGTGTTTTTCGTCGTCGATGTACAAGGTAACTACAGCGTGCTGCTTGGGCGCAACTGGATTCACGCGAATTGCTACATTCCTTCTACTCTGCACCAGTACCTGATTCAGTGGGACGGCGATGAAGTAGAGGTCATTCCCACAGATACTTCGGCCCAAGTGGCATTGGCCGATGTATCAGTTGACACCGTTCACAACAAAGTAGAGTGTCTGTCAAGTAGAGATCTTTCGGATTACGATTTTGTTAGTGTATCCGGAGGGCGTTTTGTACCAGTGTCTGTAAAGCCAGCTGGTGTAGCACGACTGTTTTTGTATTAGTAGTCATGTCTAGTAAGAGTAATCTGGATTGGCTAAAGTCTTGGGTAGAGTAGTATTGGTCTAATAAAGACGGTATTGCCAAGGCCATCAAAGACTTTAGTGAGGTAGAGAAATTAGGACAAGGTTTTGTGTCGACCGATCCCTTAGAAGAAGTTGACATAGGCTATGGTAGCATCCCGAGGCTGACTTTTATAAACCAACATTTACAGCCTGACGAAAAGGCCAAAATAATAAAGTTACTTCAGTCGTATGTCGATTGTTTCGCGTGGGAGTATAGCGAGATGCCGGGACTAAGCCACGAGCTCGTAGAGCATTGGCTACTTATCAAGTCCGGGTTTAGGCCTTATAAACCACCTCCTCGTTGCTTTAACTCGGCCATCTATGACCGAGTTATAGAAGAAGTAGAGCGACTGCTCAAAGCTGAATTTATTAGGTCATGTAGGTACGCAGAATGGGTTGCTAACATTGTGCCTGTAGAAAAGAAAGGGAGTGGCAAGATACGGGTATGTATTGATTTCAGAGATCTGAACAGAGCCACTCCGAAGGACGAATATCCAATGTCGATAACCGACATGCTAATCAACGATGCTTCAGGACACAAGGTATTAAGTTTTCTTGATGGCAATGCTGGTTATAAAATCAATCTAATCAAAGATACACGAACCTGATGGTAAACCAAGCTCTGATACCACTTGATGGAGGAGGGGGTGCCCGATCTTCCATCAGGTGGGGGATAAACAACGATTTGTGGAGAACTCGACGCTGACGATCTAGCTTCCGATACACGAGATCGGCCCTTGCAATCGCTACACCACTGCTCCGTTGGTTATAAATCAAGCACAACCTGATTGACCTCGCCAAGAAGGCTAATCCTTGCCTGCGAATCGAAGAACACAAGCAAGAACGCAGAAAACGCAATCGAACTGAAAAATCTATTGGAATCTGTGAATTGGGGTTCACTTACAAATCCGGCGAAGCGGCTATCAAAGAAACGTGTAAACTAAACCCAAAAACCCTAGATGGCTGTAGAAACACCTTATATAGTAGTTTGGGACGTACCCCTAATGGGCTCAACTGGATACACGGCCCAAAGGCCCAGTAACGCAGAAAACAGCATGCTGACAGATTTTGGACTCTATCTTGTTTTGACGATTCCCGTTGATCTAGAATGAATTTTAAGATGAAACCAGCGGCATTGGAACGGTTATGAAGTTATCTTTCCGTGGATGGATGGAACGTCAAAAACGGAGTCTGTATGCGGCCTGGGTGATGATTTTAGTGCACGCTGCTCTTGGAATCCAAGTTGGACACGAATTGTAGTTGGATTGGACTCTCAAATTGGCTTGGACGTCTTTGTTCTTCTCCAACTCTTTATTTATCTCCAAGTGATTTTCATCATCTCCATGGTTCTTAATAATAATAATAATATTTGTAGTAATTTATTCCAAAGATAATATACTAAGATACTTAGAAACCAGTTAACATGTAGATTTAATCGTCGTGCTCGAACTCGAATAATTGGATCTTGGTTTATCATTGGTAGGAATGTCCTCATCATCCTCCCCTTCTTTATTTGGAGTCGTCCTCGACTCAATGTCTATTGGTCTCCAATCAACTTCCATGGTAATACAAGAGTTCCATATACATCCATTTCTTCTATTAATCCAAGAAGGTATTTCTGAAATTGAAAATGAACGCATCTCATGGTGTAGCATCTGAAGTTCAAATATATAAAAATTAAATATAACATAAAAATCATGCACCTTAACTTGTTTCCTCATAATCATGATCCTATCCCAACCGGTGATGTTCTCATCATTAATGAACCTTTTTGTTCTGGAAGCGAACTTTTGATTCTTGCACATTATGGGTGGAGAAGTATTCACAACATTCATGTCGGAATGGAAACCCAAGAAACAACTCCTTCGATACTATTACACCATATTAGAATGATTGGGCATGTTAATGAACCTTTTTGTTCCGGAATCGAACTTTTGATTCTTGCACATTACGGGTGGAGAAGTTTTCACAACATTCGTGTCGAAATGGAAACCCAAGAAACAACTCCTACGGTACTATTACACCATATAAGAAGGATTGGGCATGTAAATGAACCTTTTTGTTCTGGAAGCGAACTTTTGATTCTTGAACATTACGGGTGGAGAAGTATTCACAACATTCATGTCGGAATGGAAACCCAAGAAACAACTCCTTCGGTACTGTTACACCATATTAGAATGATTTGGCATGTTAATGAACCTTTTTGTTCCGGAATCAAACTTTTGATTCTTACACATTACGGGTGAAGAAGTTTTCATAACATTCCTGTCGAAATGGAAATCCAAGAAACAACTCCTTCGGTACTATTACACCATATAAGAATGAAATTATCTTTCCGTGGCTGGGTGGAACGTCAAAAACGAAGTCCGTATGTGGCCTGGGCGATGATTTTAGTGCACGCTGCTCCTGGAATCCGAGTTGGACACGGATTGTAGTTGGATTGGACTCTCAAATTGGCTTGGACGTCCTTCCTGGTTCTTCTCTAACTCTTTGTTTATCTCCAAGTGATTTTCATCATCTCCATGGTTCCTAACAATAATAATAATAATAATAATAGGTAGTAATTTATTCCCAAGATAATATACTAAGATACTTAGAAATGAGTTGACTTGGAGATTTAATCGTCGTGCTCAAACTCGAATAATTGGATCTTGGTATTCATGTATGGTTGTATCATTGGTAGGGATGTCCTCATCAACGCGTTTGTGGAACATTTGTGTTTATCACTTTACTACGCGTGCACCAAATTGTGCCACTATCTTCTTCCTACCACATGTGTTGTCGTTTGCCAAACCGATGTTATAAAACACATGTTGCAAAAGCCGATTATAAGTGGAAGAATCGGAAAATGGGATTACGCTTTGATCGAGTATGATTTGGCCTATGAACCCCTAAGAGCTATGAAAGGCCAGATCGTAGCCAACTTTATAGTTGATCACCATATAGACGTCAGTTGGAAAGATGATTTTACCCTCAGGCACTAAGAGTCCCAAGTTTGGTAAATGGTCACCTAGTTGGGAAGGCCCTTTCAAGATAGCCAAAATCGCTCCCGGCAATGCGTATGTATTAGAATCTTTGCATGGAGAGCAGTTTCGAAGGGCTTTGAATGGTATATACTTGAAAAGGTATTTCCCAAGTGTGTGGCAAACAGCGTAAAAGGTGTCGAAAGGCCGATATGGGAGGTATTGTCTTGAGCTCATTGTGCTTTTAGTTCACTTAGTTCACTAAAAGGCAGGGGGACTTGTGTTGATAGCAAAAAATGGCATCAATGGTTAAGATTGTCAAAATATCAATTTTGGCAATTTGGGCCAAAAATACACATGTCTCGGGTCAGGCCGAAGCCCTATAAGGCCGAAGGACCATTGGGCTATGGGCTCCGAAAGCTTCGAGCCAGCCCATGGCCTTCGGCCAAGAAGCCTTTGGAGGCCCATGCCGCCGAAGCTTTGGCCCGAGGAGCGGGCTTCACTGGGCCTGGCCGAAGGCCCACTTCGGTAGAGATAGAGTTGGACACGATTCCGGCTAAGTTTTTATCTCTATACAACCGAATTATATCAGATTAGATCAGATGTTTAGCCCCTATAAACAGAGAGGCGAAGCCAGTTCAGAGGCCCCCCAACACAAATAAAACACAAAGCCCTAGCATTGATTGCATTTACTTTATCTTTACTTTTCTGTACCACTTCGTGGGTTTGCTTGAAAGCCCTCCGATGGCCAATTTGGAACAGTGGTAATCCTTGTTACTTCGCTTGTGAAGTATCCGTTAATCTACGTAATAGATTGCTATCGCCTTGTTACTTCACCTTTGAAGTATCCGCTAATTTGTGTAACAGATTGGTATCCCCTTGTTACTTCGCCTGTGAAGTATCTGCTAATCTGCATAACAGATTGCTACCTTCACCACTAGTGCAACACAGTAGAATTCGGTCCTCAGGTCGAATTAGTATTTCGTATCTTCTCTGTTGCAGGTTTCCACGTTCAGAGCTACTTCATCGGAGGCGACCGGAGCTGAGAGATCAGTTTCAGAGGTTGCTAGAACACCCTTCGGCGAGACTGCTGCTTCGACCGCACGCTTTGCCAGCACACTTCATCATGACAGGCTTTGCCATGCTCGCACTCCACTCTGGACGAAGTCACGCTCACGTGTTGCGCTCGAGTCTTTACTCTGTGTCTTACCGTATCGGAGACTTCACGCCGAACCCCACTGTTTGGAGGTAACTGTCGCGTCCAGATCCGTTCGGAGTTCATCTTCGATCAGATCAGTCCAAACGCCGAAGGTAGCCCTTCGGTGGGACACTTCGCACTAGACGCCGAAGGTATACTTCGGTGACCCCTTTGCACCATACTTCGAAGCAAACAGGCTCCGAACGGTTTGCCGATTTATTTTGTTTAATATATTTATTTCGGCTAATTAGATTATTTTGTGTGATCTGATTGCTTGGCGACTCCACCCCCTTACCACGGCTAAGGATAGTCGGAACGCGATGTCGGTGTTGTGTTATGCTTAGGCTTGAACTTAAGTATCTGCACACTTTTGGATCGTCGAACTAACCCAAGTGCGGGGGCATGTTTTCGTGTCAACACATGGAATCAGAGTTCCAACAAGATTCTCAACAAACATAAAGAATATTGTCTCCATAGTAGATCTGAGGATGAGCGGCTACAACACTCATGATTGTCATGTTATGCTTGGGCTATTCCTCGCCATCGCAGTATGAGGAATCAAACATTCATTTATGAAGATGGTGATCACACACATGTGTCACATCTTCAATGTCATATCAAAGAAGGTGATCGACACTGAAGAGTTAAATGAATTACGTAAACAAATGAGAGAGACTATGTGTCAGCTTGAGATGTGCTTTCCTCCTTCATACTTTGATATTATGGAGCACTATATGATACATATAGCAGACCAAATCTTTATTCTCGGTCCAACGTACCTGCACAATATGTATGCATACGAGCGTCTCATGGTTATCTTCAAGGGTTACGTACGAAATCGTGCTTATCCAAAGGCTTCCATGATAGAGGGCTACACAACTGAGGAAGTCATTGAGTGCTACGCAGATTACATAAGAGATGGAAAACCAATAGGAGTTCTCGTGTCTCAGCACCATTTAAGACTCATCGATAAAGGAACTAAAGGTAGGAAAATCATACGAGATAATAGCTACCAAACAGTAAGAGAATCGCATTACAATGTCATGCATTAGTTGGCGATTATGAGACCATATGTTGAGCAACACCTACAAGAGCTTCGTGAAAAGAATGAAGATCGCGATGAACAATGGATTATGAAAGAGCACAAAATTCATTTCACATCATGGCAGAGGGATCTAAACCTTTCGATTGGAGAAACCGATGAAGAGATGATGATAAATAAATTGTCTTACGGTTCATTGAGTATGGTTAAAACATGGCAAGCGTATGACATCAATGCTTTCACATTCTATACCAAAGCAATGGATCAAAAGAGTCAGCGCCAAAATAGTGGTGTCAGAGCAGATGCATAAGACAACATTGGACAAAAGAATGCTTACTATGGATACATCGAAGAAATATGGGAACTTAACTACGGGAACTATATAGAAATCCACGTATTTAAGTGCCAGTGGGTCATACATCCAAAAGGTGTGGAGGTGGATGGTTACGGGTTTACGATAGTTGACCTTAATAAGGTGGGTTATAAAGATGACCCTTCGATACTCGCTCAATCCTTAGCACAAGTATTTTACATACTTGATCCTAAAGACGAGAAGAAATACATCGTTGCTCCAGGAAAACAAAGAATTGTTGGAGTTGATGGAGTCGAAGACGAAGAAGAATACAATCAGTTTGATGAGGTGCCGTTCTTTGTTGACATATCAAGGATCAATGTGGTTGAAGCAAAACTGTCAATTGGCAGTGTGATTCCTTATCTACGCACCGATGGCAATGGAAAATTAGTGCAAGGCTAGATCATTTATGTTTAGATTAAGAGATTGTGCGTATTAGTAAAATCAATTATGTCATTTGGTAGTGTCATTTATGTTTAATGTGTATAAAACTAGCAGGTCACCAGTGTCATTTTGTTTAAGATATTGGTAATATAGGTTATTATTTAATTATAGTCAATATATGTCTAATCTAATCAAAAAATTCCATAAGAAAATTAATAATAAAAATAAAGTATAAAATATATTTTGAAATATTTTTTTAGTCGTGGCGGTCGGGTGTAATCAGTGGCGGGCATGCTGACATCACCAGTCCACCACTGCTATTCCTTTTAGTAGTGGCGGTCAGGTGACGTCAATGGCCCGCCACTACTAAGAGGAATAGAAGTGGCGAGCGGATTAGTAGTGGCGGGCTAGTGACGTCACCGCCCGCCACTACTAAGAGAAATAGCAGTGGCGGGCAAGATGACATCATCTTTCCCGTCACTAGTAATACACCTATATATAGTTTTTGGCTCCCGTCCCAGAGCCCTTCACCGCGCGTCGTCTGCGTCGCCGCCCCGGAGTCCGAAACCGCCCTCGGAGACCGCCGCCGCCACCGTTTTTCGTCGCCATAATCGGAGCCGTGCGCCATCCCCGTCACCGCCCAGAGACTGCCGCCACCACCGGAGACCGCCACTGCCCTTGAAGACCGCAGCCACCCTCGGAGACCATCGCCGCCACCATTTCTCATCACCATCACCGGAGCCGGCCCGTTGCCACCGTCGGAGCCCCCCGCTGCCCCCCGGAGCCCTACGCCGTGCGTCGTCCCCATCACCACCGCGGAGACCGCCGCCATCACCAGAGACCGACGCCGCCACCGAATCCCATTGTCGACACTGGTATGACATCAATCTCGAAGTTAATGCAAATGCATGTCTCCTTCGAAGACGTCCAATAATTCATGATATGATGGCCAGGAAATTGCAGCACATCATAGCTAGCTCGATGCATGTATGCATGTTGACATTTGTAGCTTAATTTTCATACATTTGTATGCCTGACACGAAATGGGTAGCCGGTAGGAAACTAAAATATCAGGCTAGAAACCTTATTAGTATTAGTTTCAGATAGGAACACCATTTGGTACTAGACACAATAATATTTCTCTCTCCCGTGTGCTCAACCTACAAGGCAAATGCTTCTTTTTTCTGAATTTTGGTAAATATGGGGGTGTTGTACTGCTGTTAGGGAAATGTTGATCTGAATTTTATGCATTTGAACCGTGTTGGGAAATGTAAAGGGATTTGCATTAAAAGATCTATGTTGTGGAGTGTGGGCTATTAATTTGAATTGTATTTTTGGTTGTGCTCATACATATTATTGTGTTGCATTAAAACTTACAATGTATTTGCACAAATATCATGAATGGCAATTAATTTGGTGGATATTGCATACATACCTCTTATTGCCCAAATATTCTCGGAGCTCACCAATGACACCCCTTTCACTTAGTGCTCCTTTAAGCTCAATTAGGATGTCCTTGAGAACTTGCGTGATGTTTGGGTTTCGACCGACCGAAACAAAATCGTAATAATCAAATTGAAAATTGGATTCTGCAATTTTTTTTAGAGGCCTATGATGCAAATTGTTATTGAGTTATCTCATGTATGTCATCAAGCCATGTGACACGCCCATTCCCTTCAATAGCTTCTTCTTTCTTGTGCTGCTGGCAGGGAATGGATGTGACCATGGTTCCATGGCAGCCATGAACATATTTGAAAAACAACACAAAATATGCTAAGGCCTCAACAACACTAGAGAAAGAGAACAACTAACAGTAAACTAGCTAGTTGTTATATGATGCATACATAACACAAGCACTATACTAATCCTCAAGTGCATCGGCATGTGGAGTCATGTGATGATTTTGTAAATAAGCTCAGAGATTTGAAATGGCTGAAGACCAACATTGGATTCTGCAATTCCTTTTAGAGGCGAATGATGCAAATTGTTATTGAGTTATCTCATGTATGTCATCAAAGCCGTGCGACACATCCATTCTTTGCAATAACTTCTTCTTTCTCGTGCTGGTGGCAGGTAATGGATGTGCTCACGGGTACCATGGAAACCATGAACATATTTTAAAAACAACACAAAATATGATGAGGCCTCAACAATTTTGTGCATGGGTGGTGCTTGCTACTGTGGATGCAGACATCTAGTTGCAACCAGAAAAAACTAATGATTATGCATAACAAAATTCGAATACATTAGCCTCTTAACTATGAATAGTTCATCTATGGCGGAAGAAGGACGTCCCATCGAGGAGCTCATCTACGAGTCTCATGCAAAAACAAATAAAGAGGGTTCATCTGAAGGATCCTCCGATAGCGAATCTTTGTACCACTCTCCGAAGAATGAACATCCAGTGGAGCCTAGGAAGAAGAGAACGAGAGAATACGTCGATGAGGATTACATTCATGAAGCTCAAGCGGAGGTAATTATTGCGTTAGTAACAAGTCAAAGCAGCTTCTAACCGAGGATTACATTCATGAAGCTCACATTGTCTATCGCCGTAGGATCGTCCAAAGCGAGGATGCAAGCGTCGATTATTCCAAGTTAAGGAAAGAACAACTATTGTCCCCGCTATTGAGTCATCTAAGACAACAGCTGTTGAGCCCGTTTCCACTACATCCTCTGCAAATGTGAAGAAGAGAGGAAAATGGGAGAAGAACAAGCTGCATACAGCTATCTACGAGATTGAAGAAGTGTATGTTGATGGGGCTCCAAAGAAGCTGAAATAAATCACATCTAAGTGGTGCAACGACTATGGATGTCTCGCCAGAGAGCGATGTAAAATAGTTTGGAAAAACTGGAAGAGTGTCCCTGAAGTTACAAAGAACGAATTGTGGCAGCATATAAAAGCGCATTATAAATTCCCGGAAGATCGCTTAGAAGACGCTAAAGCTGCCACATTGAAGACTATCGGGAAATCTCTTCGTACATTCAGGACTAAATTGAACACCCATTACCTTCAAAAAGGAGAGTCACCGCTCAACAACTATGGCTTTATCATGCCAAATGAATGGAACGAATTCAAATTGCAGCATTGCTCGAAAGAAGCCAAACAAGAGAGCATTATGTTCAAAGAGCTTAATAAATAGAATAAGTTCCCACATAAACTTGGCCTAGGTGGATATAAGGCCAAGGAGGATGAGTGGAGTAGAAAGGAGGAGGAGGATCGTATGGCTAGGTTACCTGAACAGTTTTCAGGTGCTGATTAGTGCACTAAGAGATGGCTCCTAGGTCGAGCTAAAAAAACAACCAGGGACCAATATATCCTCAACTCACATACTAGTGAAGTATTTCAGAAAGCGAAGGAAATCGTTGAGTTGGAGAAGGCTGGAAAGTTCAAGCCCGACGGATGTAATGACCAGCTTACATCTGCTATCGGAAAGGAGGAACATCGAGAGCGCACCCAAGGTGTCTCTTCTATAGCACCCTGGAAGAATACTTTCAAGAAGCAGGATGGTGCCAACAAGAATCATCAAGCACGCACAGACGACGCCGCAGAGCGCCGTGCAGAGTGGGAGAGACACTTCTTTTAATTTATTAGTAAGAATCCAAACATCATGCAGGCTGCAGTGGGACAGATAGTTGTGCCAGAGGTACGACTTGACGTACCAACTGTGTTGGATCAGTACAAGAGAAATTTCCTATAAATTATATCAAAGAGGACACACCATGTAGTCTGCATGTACCAATTAGACGCAAAGGACATTCCCAATGGGCTACACGAGGCATTTATATGCCTAGGGATCTATTTCACAATCGACCTATTCCCGCAGAGTATACCAAGGTTAAGGTCAATGAGATCACCAACGATAGATTTATCAATGACCCTCTGGATATTCCAATGCCTGATGAGGGGATTGAGACAATTGGAGATGCATTGAATAACTTTGTCTTATGGGCGAACCAAGATATCAAATACTCTAGAGGCAGTCTCCGACAAGTTCTTAGAGTAGATCGCATATTTTCTCATCGCAATCCCCCACATATCCTTCATCTCATGATATGCAAAATATAGGATATTTATCACCTGTTGATAAGAGTGAGATGGACGAAGAGGCAGAGAAGGAGCTAGTGTCCGATAAAGTGGCAGATTGTCAAATGGCTCAAGAACTCGAGGAACACGTGCCCGAAAAAGTGGCAGATCCACAAATGGCTCAACAACACGTGCCGGAGGAAGTGATAGATCCTAAAGTGGCCGAGCCTGATCAAGTGGAAGAGTCAGTTCTAGCGGTCGAGCCTGATCAAGTGAAAGAGTTAGTTCCAACGGCTGAGCCTCAAGTGACAAAGCTAGTGGACAAAGCTGATCAAGTGAAAGAGTCAGTTCTACCAGCCGAGCTTGAGCCCGAGAATCAAGAGGCACGCCCAAAGCCCACAATCCACAAGACAATTGTTCAAGTTGGGCAGTGTTCTGAGCCAAAGTATGAAATGCTTAAATTCTTTAGTACTATGGGGAAAACACATTCTATGCCCGTAGAGGCTCACTTAAATGCTCTAGTACAAAAACATGGCTCACTTTCTGCGAATCAATGGACCTACGGAGACAATGATTTTATCGAGTACGAACCAGGCAAACCATTCTTACCCAATTGAGTACTTAAGAGTATGAACTAGGAGATGAAATCATTTCATGACTGGTATCTTGGGGCATCTTCGTTAGGAGTTATGCAAATAGAAGTGAAGGTTCCAAATGAAGTATTCAACTACCTAGAGTTTAATCTTACACTATTTTTAGATGACTTCCACCGGATGTTCCATCTGAAGCGAACCGACATCACAAACATGATGCTCTAGTGCCTGTAAGTAGTTTTTACTTTGTCAATACAAAGCAAAAATCAATCATGTCTTATATTGACTAGTGTTTCATAACATATGTAATTTGAATTCATGTTCTGATAAGTCTAAACAATATGGGTACTTTAACCCATCATTAATAATTCAAAGTACATTGAACCCAGTACTAAACCAGAACGATGCAAAGTACTGGAGTGAGGGTCGGAAAAAGTTTCAAAGGAAGATTTTCAATAAAGACCAAGATGCAATTAAGAAGAATAAAAGGAATTGTGCCATGTTGTATATTGCGTGGTGCATGTTTTAATGGAGGGACAGAGAAATGATAAGCAGGGAATATAACTTTAATTAAGTATACCCACTATATCCACTTAATCATGTTTTATCGATTATGAAACTAACATAATCACATATTGCTTCTTTCAATAGTGATCATTGGATTGCACTTCTGATATACCCAAAGAACTCTAGGGTTTGGGTGCTCGACTCTCTCGACAAACCCAGAAAAGAATATCAAGATATAATAAATGTTCTTCAGAGTGCATATAAATATTATGTGGAAAAGTTACATGTCCCACATGATCCACAAAGGCCAAAAGAAATGCATATTATAAATAATCATACAATAATATTATATTTTGAAATTTCTTAATTCAAATAATAAAGCCAAACTATATATCGTTTTAACTTTGTTTATTTTGAAGTGTCACAAACAACTTCCTGGTTCATGCATTGCGGGTATTACACTGTAATTTCATGAGCAATGACTTAGGAAAATATGCGTGGACATTATCTGAGGATACTAAAGAAGTAAGTTGATTTATTGTGTGTTAATCTAATATAACCTACAACGTATGTACTTATATGTTACGTATGTAGATGTCACATCTATCAACCGTTGCCGAGAAGAGCCAACTTTATGAAGAAAAAATGTATGGAATCGAATCAAGGGTGTGCCGCTTCACGATGCATGAAATTATTCATGAGCATGGAGTACTCTTCGATCCTAAGGGTGAAGTTGCCAAGCATCCAACTCTGAGACGTTGGGACAGAAGACCTAAAAGGCTTGAACAACAAATTTCCAAGAATTTTGAAGCTCAGAAGCAAAAAGAAGATGCGCAAGATAAGAGTTGGCCTTCCGAGAAGAAACATTAAACAAAATGAGCATGTATTTGTGAACAATTGTTAATTTTGAAGTTTTGATAGATGTCAACTTTGTAAACTTGATGTGTGATAAATGTAAACTTTGTAAATTTGTAAATTGATGATATGGGTTGTTGTTGTATTGATGTTGTGTTGCTACTGTGGATGGCTGTGGGAGCTGATAATTTCTGTGGTTGTGTTGCTGCTGTGGATGTGGATGGTTGTGTGAAGCTGTATATTTCTGTGTTTTTGTTTGTGGGGCTGATTGAATTAAGGTTTATAACATTTCTGTGTAATGGGGAAAAATAGTAATGGCGGGCGTGCTGACGTCGTCTACCCGCCACTACTGTTAGCCATAGCAGTGGCGGGCAGATCATGTCAGCGAGCCCGCCACCACTGTGTCAACAACAGTGATGGGCACGCTGATACCATCTGCCCGTCACTACTATGGCTAACAGCAGTGGCAGACAGATGACGTCAGTGTTCCCGCCACTACTGTTGACACAGTGGTGACGGGCACTCTGCCCCCACTGCTAACCAGGGTTAGCAGTGGCGTTAGAGCAGTGGCAGACTGGTTGCCCGCCACTACAGTACATTTTTGCCCGCCGCTACAATGTCACTTTGTAGTATTGAGATAAATATTGCATAGTGCTAAACCTCACATTTAATCTTTTGTAGATCATGTCACCTACTATGTCTACTATTATGAGCACTCCATTTTTTAATTTACGATCTATTCTTGAATGAGATAAATTGTCTAGAACAAACTTTATGGATTGGTATCGAAACTTGAGAATTGTTCTCAAACAAGAGAAAAAGGATTATGTTCTACAGGAACCACACCCTTATGAACTAGGAGAGGATGCTTCTCCAGTAGATAAGCGTGCTTATGAGAAGCATGCTAGTGATTTCGTGGATGTCAGCTGCCTGATGCTTTCCTGGATGTCCTCTCAGTTTCAAAAACAGTATGAGGAACGTGATGCTTACAATATGATCGTAGGGCTTAAGGGCATGTTTTAGGACCAAGCAAGGGCATAATGATACAATGTGTCTAAATGCTTGTTTGGTAGCAGGCTGGCTGAAGGGAGCCTAGTGAGCCCTCATGTTATCAAGATGATTGGTTGCATAGAAACTCTAGAGAGACTAGGCACTCCACTAGATCCATACCTCGTTATTGATGTTATTCTCCAGTCGCTCCCACTTGCTTTGAGTCATTCATCATGAATTACAACATATTTGGACTGGAGAAGACACTAGCCGAGTCACATGGGATGCTAAAATCTGCTAAAGAGAGTATTAGGAAGTCTCCAAACCATGTGATGTTTGTTCACAATGAGGGCAAGAAGAGGAGGAGGAAGAAGGGTAAGACTACAGATGCGATCTCTAGTGTAAAGTCTAAACCGACTGGAAAGTCCAGGTCTGGTCCCGCCAACTTTGATGTGTGCCACCATTGCCACAAGCCTGGGCATGGGAAGTGCTACTACAAGGTGTACCTGGAAGAGTAGAAAAAACAAGAAGGGAAGTGGGACTTCCACTTCAGGTATTAATGTTATTGAAATTAATCTTGCTACTCGTCTAAATGATTGATGGATATTTGATACTGGATCGATGATTCATACTTGCAAATTATTGTAGGGGCTGAGTAGAGTAAGAAAGTGTGCATGTGGCGAGCTAGATATCCGCGTCGGGAATGGTGCAAAGGTTGTAGCATTGGCCGTCGGTGTCTATTCACTATCGCTACCATCAAGATTAGTTTTAGAGTTAAATAATTGTTATTTCATTCCCACCTTAGGCAGAAACATTATCTCTTCTTAATGTTTAGAGGAATATGGTTTTGAATTCGTAATAAAGAACAAGAGTTGTTCAATATTTTTGAATGACATGCTCTATGGTGTTTGTCCATTAGTGAATGGATTGTATATTTGAGTCTTGATGATGCACATGTTTATAACATTAGTACTAAGAAACAATGACTCAATGATTTGAATCCCACCTACGTCTGGCATTGTTGTTTGGGTCATATAAATGAGAAGCGTGTACAGAAGCTCCATAGTGATGGACTTTTGGAGTTATTTGATTTTGAATCATATGACACATGTGAGTCTTGTTTACTTGGCAAAATGACAAAGACGTCTTTCACTGGACAGAGTGAGAGGGCGAGTGAGCTATTGGCCATAGTGCATACTGATGTGTGTGGTCCAATGAGTCACATGGCTAGGAATGGATTTCAGTACTTTATTACTTTTACCGACGACTTTGGTAGATATCGCTATGTCTACTTGATGAGGCATAAGTGGGAATCCTTCGAAAAGTTCATGGAGTTCCAGAATGAGGTACAAAATCATACAGGCAAGACAATTATTTTTTTACGATCAGATCGTGGGGGTGAATATTTGAGCCATGAGTTTAGTGATCATCTGAAGCAGTGTGGAATTGTTCCACAGCCAACTCCACCCGGCACGCCTCAATGGAATGGGGTGTCTGAGTGGAGAAACCGCACTTTGTTGGACATGGTGTGGTACATGATGAGTCACACTGATCTTCCATTATCCTTTTGGGGTGACGCTCTAGAAACCATAGCTTTCACGATTAATAGAGTCTATCTAAGTTAGTAGAGAAGACGCCATATGAGATGTGGTCTAGGAGGCATCTAAGTTTGTCTTTTCTAAAGATTTGGGGATATGAGGCGTATGTCAAATGTATGACGTCTGACAAGCTCAGTCCTAAATCTGATAAAGTGCTTCTTTGTGGGGTATCCTAGGGAAACCAAAGGATACTATTTCTATAATAGAGAGGAGGGAAAATTGCTTGTCGCTCGAAATGGTGTGTTCCTTGAGAAAGAGTTTCTCTCAAAAGGAGTTAGTGGAAGGACAGTGCATCTCGAAGAGGTTCGAGAGCCGCTAGAAATTGTTCCATATCCCACTAATCAACAATAGGATGAGAAAAATATTGCGGAGACTGTTGAAGATGCACCAGCCCCACAGAGGTCTAGGAGAGTAGTCCATGCGCTAGAGAGGTACATGTTCATGACCACTGGGCATCGTGATGTGTTTTTGTTGGACAACGACGAGCCCAAGACCTATGCGGAAGTAGTGATGGGACCAGACTTTGAGAAATGGCTTGGAGCCATTGGATCCGAGTTGGAGTCCATGCGTGTCAATCAAGTTTGGAACTTGGTTGATCCACCCGATGGTGTAAAAACTATTGAGTGTAAATGGATCTTCAATAAAAAGATAAACATTGATGGAAATGTTCACATCTATAAGGCACGACTGGTGGTGAAAGGTTTTAGACAGATTCAAGGTGTTGATTATGATGAAATATTTTCGCCCGTCGCTATGCTCAGGTCTATTCGGATCATCCTAGCTATTGCCGCATTTTATGATTATGAGATATGGAAAATGGATGTTAAGACGGCTTTTCTAAATGGAAACCTAAGTTAGGATGTGTACATGACACAGCCTGAAGGTCTTGACGGTCCAGTGAATACTGGGAAAGTTTGTAAGTTGCTAAAATCCATTTATGGATTGAAGCAAGCTTCTCAGAGTTGGAATCTTCATTTTGATGAGGTAGTCAAAGGGTTTGACTTCATCAAGAACGAAGAAGAGCCTTGTGTTTACAAAAAGGCTAGTGGGAGCTTACTTATGTTTCTAGTCCTATATGTGGATGACATATTATTGATTAGAAATGACATTCCTTTGTTGAATGATGTCAAGACTTCACTGAAAAACAGTTTTCGATGAAAGATCTTGGAGAGGCAGCATACATTTTGGGCATAAAGATCTATAGAGATAGATCAAAATGGTTAATTGGAATAAGCCAAAGTATGTATATTGACAAGGTTTTGAAACAGTTCAAAATGCAGAATTCTAAGAAGGGATTCCTACCAATGTCACATGCTATTTCTCTTAGTAAGACTCACTGTGTCATGACACCTGATGAGCTAGAGAAGATGAGTGTAATCCAGTATGCCTTCGCAATTGGATCCATCATGTATACCATGCTGTGTACATGCCGAGATGTGTCATATGCTCTAAGTGTTATGAGCAGGTACCAATCGAACCAGGGTGAAAGTCACTGAGCTGTAGTAAAGAGTATCCTCAAGTACTTGAGAAGGACTGAGGAAATGTTCCTGGTATACGATGGTGAAGAGGAGCTCTTTGTAAGTGGTTACACGGATGCTAGCTTTCAGACCTATAAACATGATTCTCGATCGCAATCTGGTTTTGTGTTCTACCTCAATGGAGGCACAGTGAGTTGGAAGAGTTCCAAGCAAGAGACGGTGGCCAATTCAACAACAAAAGTTGAGTATATCGCTACTTCAGAAACAACAAAGGAGGTCATTTGGATCAGGAAGTTTGTTTTTGAGCTGGGTGTTGTTCCTAATGCATTTAGTCCAGTGGACCTCTATTGTGATAATAGTGGTGCCATTGTGCAAGCCAAGGAGCCTAGGTCGCACAAGAAGTCCAAACAGATACTTTGATTATATCATCTGATCCGTGAGATCATTGAGAGAGGTGATGTGAAGATTTGAAAGGTGCACACGGATTTGAACATGACAGATCTGTTGACGAAGCCTCTTCCACAACCCAAGCATGAGGTGCATATGAGCTCCATGGGATCTGTTGACGAAGCCTCTATGCTAATGTATGATGATAATTGTTATCTTGTTTATTGAGTAAATATCATTTGCATTTAATTAATAAGTATGACTTGTTATGTGAAACTTTTTGTTTTATGATGATGTTTTTTAAAAGGGTCCCTAATCTTGTCATCATGTGGGACAGCGATGATACATGGATTAGCACATCCGACTGATTGCGTGGTAAAGGGACTAGTGCATGAGTATATCAAGGTTCATGAAAATTTGATTTTGTATGCTTTCAGGGGTCAATATGTGCTGCTAGGTACCGCTATTGATCAGTGAGTCTGATGAGGACATCTCAGCACATGGTCCTATCACTGGTCCGATTACCGTGCATACAGATCCGATCGCTATCACCGGTTATAAAGGTTCGATCACTCGCAGTCGCTCAAAGACGCTACACCATCAGGTTAATTCGCTCCTTCACACCGTTGATGTAACTAATGAGAATTGTTTACTACCTAAATCATGTACTTTGATCTTGCTTAGGTTCACACATGAAGCTATGAAGCACCAAGACCTGATTGAAGAGCACGGAGCACAGTAAGAGCCGATCGGAAATCTAGGCTAACAGAAGGCCCCACTTGCGAGCTTCACCACGGTTATAATACTGAGAGACGGGGGATCTATGACCTATGGTTGGAAAGGCCATCAAGTCAGCTTTCACACCCAACAAACCGTTCATCTTTTGGAGTTCCCAAGGTTGAGTTATGGCTAAAACATTGAAGAGTGGTCCAGCAGTCAAACAGACGCGCGAGTTCACAAGACAACCTCTTGAATACTCCACCAGCTGGTTTCACACCCTCCCTGTGTGGAGAGCACGACTCATACTCATCTAGAAGGGTTGTTCCTAGTATAAATACCCCCCTCTAGGCCTCTCAAACTCAACTTTTTGATCATTTGATAAACCTACCTCTATGGTATATTGCAGCCGAGCTGCTTGAGTGTCTACTCACCCTTGTTCTTGCAAGTTCATCGTGCGCTTGTGAGAAAGATCTCTCTGAGATCCCCCATTTCGTGCTTACAGCTTCCGGTTCGGCCGCACCATATTGTGTGGATTGGTCCCGGCTTGTGGTTCTGCGATCGTTCGAAGATCGAGTCGAAGTCCTCGTGGTTTCGGTGCCTCTCTCCCCGTCGCTTGACTGCAGCCAAACCTTGAGACAGGTATAAAGCTCCCCTAATTCGTGCTTGTCGGCTTCCAGTTCGGCTGCACCGGCCTGTCGTATTAGTTCCCCGCTGTTCGCAGCAAGTTATCCGCTATTCGTAGCAAGTTATCGTGTTTGAGATTCTATTGCCGTGAAGATCGGGCCACCCCAAGGTCGAGTCCTCACCATTTGGTATCAGAGCTTCAGTTGTCATGGTAGGATCTTTACCCTTGATTATCTCTGATTTGATTTAAACATCACTTGTTCGCTTAGTTTTTTTTCCCATCCTAGAGTCCACAAAACCGCCACACAAAAAAAATTCTGAGCCCTTGTTGGTACTGTTTTTCTTGTGTTGCTTGCACTCATCTTGTTGTTGGTCACTGTTGGGGGAAAATATCTCATCTTCGAGGTTATTACCGAAGCAACATAAAGGCAGACAGCGGATTCGAAGGTTCCCAGACGATCATCTTCGAAGATACCCGGAACCCAGTTCGAAGTACGAAGATAGGCATTGGTTCGAAGTACATCTTCGAACTAAGGCTTTTCAAGATCTTTTCTGCCAGCTAAGATGGAAGACTTATCTTCTTTCTCATTAGATTAGTCTTTTACCATTTTAGCCCTATTAAGGGAACCGAATAGTTTCCACTATGTCGGTTGTAATAGAGGGGTAAATAGGTCTTTTCCTTAATGTTTGAGCCTATAAATACCCCCCATTTCACCCTATAATAGGGACCGAATACAAGTTATTCAATACACACATTCGAACTATTCTAAGTTATTATCCTTTCGGAGGCTTAGAACAGTTTGCTTCACAAACACTTCGTTTGTTAGTTTCTTTTCCACAGAAACTGTTAGCGTAATCTTTTACGCCAACAGTTGGCGCTGTCCGTGGGGAACCTAGTCCGAAAAACTTCGTTCTCTACCAACTTCTTACATCATGCCTCCTAAGCGGAGCGCACCCCGCAATCCCACTCGGAGGTCCTCTCGGATCTCCGGAGAGATACCCTTCGACACAGTTGAAGTCGGAGGGCCTTCGACTTTCCCTCCACAAACTCCGGAAGGGGCTTCAATCCCTCGAACATACGAAGCTTCTCCGCCAACCCCTTCCATACTCCGACCGCCCGGAGTCCCTTCTCCACCCTCCATCCCGATTCGAACTGATCCTACCAATTCTCAAGACCCGGAAGATCCTTCCGGAGGAAATGAAAATAATCTTGGAGATATGGCCACTCAAATGGCCAACCTTCAAGCTGAAGTGGCAAGGTGGCGACAGGAAGCTGCGAGCAGGCTTCGCTCTCAAGCCACCCCAACCATTCCAGAAGTGCCCGAAGACGATGATCTCGATTATCCCGAAGCCCCGGAGAACGCCTCCTTCGACAATGAATCTCCGCTGCATCCTGAGCTGTAGAAGGTTCGCTTTGATCCGAAGTTTAAAACTTCGAAGCTCTGCAAGTATGCCGGAGATGAAGATCCCGGAGAGTTCGTTCGTTCTTATGCCCTAGCCATTGAGGCTAGCGGAGGAGTTCGAGACACCATGGCGAAGTGCTTCCCTTTAGCTCTTCAAGGAGTGGCATTGAGATGGTTCTGGTCCTTGAAGCCATGATCAATCAATTCATGGTCGCAGCTGAAGAAGAAGTTTATAAGCAACTTTCAGGGCACCTTCGTGCCTCCCATGTCAACAGGAAGCCTTTTCCAGGGGAAACAGCTCCCCGGAGAAACATTGAGGCAGTACTTTAAGCGCTTCGCTCATACGAAGTCGCAAATTCGGGGGCTGTCCGCATCTTCAGTAGTTGATGCAGCTCGGGAAGGCGTCAGTCATCAAGGCCTTCTGGATAAGCTTCATCGGAAAAGCATCTCCTCGGTCTCTCAGTTGATGTCATACTTCGAGGAGTATGTGAGGTCAGAAGAGGGTTGGCTTCGGAGGACTGCTGCTACTTCGTCCATATTGCAAGAAGTCAAAGTAGAAGTGAAAACTTCGGCACAGCCGCAAGAACCAGTCTTCGAAGTACAACATGACCGAAGAAGAGGGTAGAAGCACCCTCGTTCTGAAGTTATGAATATTGCACCCCCACAGAAGTTTGCACCAAGAGCTCCACAGTCTACAGGGAACAAGGCCAGCGGCTGGAGGCCGCCAGGGAAAACGGCTGGCAAGGGCCAGACCCTTTTCTGCTGCATTCACGGAGAAAATCGAAGCCATGCAACTGATACTTGCAAGGCTATACTTACCCTAAGGGGAGAGTACTTAGAGAGAACTTCGGGTCGAGGCAGTACCGACCGAAGTCTAGCTGCAACGCGCCCAGAGCCGGTCCAGGCTGTGGCGCGGATAGAAAATTTTGATGCTGCAAGGCACCCTCCGGTGGCCAATGTTATGCCACCTCCGAAGCAAGAGGAAGGGCAAGATAGAGGAAAAAGAGTAGTTCTCCCTATCTCCGGAGGAGGTACCCTCGGAAGCATGTCCAAGAGACAGCGAAGAGAGTACGTTCGGGAAGTAGGTCATATTGGGACTTCGTCATCTGCAGCTGCAATGCCGGAGTGGTCTCACATTCCGATATCCTTTTCTGCGGAGGATGCAGCTGGTATTAAGTTCCCGCACGCAGATCCATTGGTTATCACTGCTGATATTGCGGGTACGGAAGTTCGAAGGGTGCTGATTGACGGAGGTAGTTCGACAGATATCATTTTTGTTCAAGCCTTCGATCAGTTATGCATTTCCAGGAAGCATCTCCTTCCAGCGGCTCGTCCTCTGCAAGGCTTCGTAGGACCTCCGCTTGATGCACTTGGCCAAATAGGCCTGGAAGTTACCTTCGGAGAAGGTTTATTGGCCCGGACTGAAGAAGTAATCTTCGATGTGATAGATGCCCCGTATGCTTATAACGTCATCTTCGGGAGAGGCATGCTAAATCAGTTCGGAGCTGTGGCGCATCACAATTACTTGTGCATGAAGATGCCCACACAAGCAGGAGTCCTTACAATCTTCGGAGATCAAGCCATTGCTCGGAGGGCGGAATATGGTCATGGTCCCCCTCTTGATCCGAGGCAAGTAAACAGTGTGCAGGATAATGAAGAAATTTTTTCAGCCTCCTCCGAAGCTTCGAAGAAGTCCTTTCCGAGACCAAGTCCCGAAGGAGAGATTGCAATGAAGGTCATTGTTAAAGATGGTAAAGAGTATACTTTTCAATTTGGTAAAGATTTACCTCCTGAAGTTGCAACCTCCTTGGAAAAGGTGGTGGAAGAAAATTTGGATGTCTTCGCTTGGTCTGACGAAGATATCACCGGAGTTGATCGGGATATCATTGAACACAGCTTACTTGTAAACCCGAAGGCCCGGCCTGTTCGACAAGGTCTCCGGAAGATGTCCGCAGAAAGAGCTGCTCTAGCTAAGGACGAAGTTGAAAAATTGTTGAAGGCTGGGATTATCAGAGAAGTGGCTCACACAGAATGGTTAGCCAACCCAGTCTTCGTCAGAAAGAAGTCTTCCGGGAAGTGGCGCATGTGCATTGATTTCACATCCTTGAATAAAGCATGCCCATGTGACCCCTACCCCATGCCCCGAATTGATCAATTGGTTGACTCCACCGCAGGTTCGGAGTTACTAAGCTTCCTCGACGCGTATTCTGGTTATCATCAAATATGGTTGAAGCGCGAAGATGAAATCAAGACAAGCTTCGTAACTCCTTCGGGAGTCTTCTGTTATGTAAGAATGCCCTTCGGCCTAAGAAATGCCGGGGCTACTTTTTCAAGATTAGTTGCTAAGGCTCTAGGTCATCAACTAGGTCGCAATGTGGAGGCCTATATGGATGATATTGTAATAAAGAGTGCTTTAAAGCACCAACATAGCCTAGACTTAGCAGAAACATTCAATAGCCTTCGGGCATGTGGGATCCGTCTTAACCCCGAAAAATGTATATTCGGAGCTAAGGCTGGAAAATTGTTAGGGTATTTAGTTTCAAGCAGGGGAATTGAAGCTAGCCCTACTCAAATAACTGCGCTGCAGAAGATGGCTCCTCCGGAGAATTTAAAGCAAGTGCAAAAGCTGACTGGGCGTCTGGCCGCACTTAGCAGGTTTTTATCAAGGCCTGCGGAGAGGAGCTTGCCTATATTCAAAGCATTGAAAGGGTCCGAAGATATTAAAGACTATCTCAGTAATCTTGCTACACTCACGGTGCCTACTGCGGACGAAACCCTACTCCTGTACCTTGCAGCTACAGGTTCAGCTGTCAGCGCAGTCCTTGTCAGAGAAGTGGATTTCAATGGGAAGTTGGTCCAAAATCCTGTTTATTTTGTATCCGAAGCATTATCAGGAGCGAAGATAAGATACTCCGAACTTGAGAAGTTCGTTTATGCTCTGATAATGGCTTCGAGGAAGCTAAGACATTATTTTTTGGCTCACAATGTAATTGTACCAACTTCGTATCCCTTAGGAGATATGCTCCGAAGCAAAGATTCCACTGGAAGGATTGGAAAGTGGGCAGTTGAGCTAGCACCCTTCGGCATATCTTTCTTGGCAAGGACAGCTATCAAATCCCAAGTCCTAGCAGACTTCGTAGCAGAGTGGACTCCACTTGCAAATTTGGCTCCGGAGAAGTCAAGTGACGGAGTTTGGACTGTTTACTCCGATGGGGCTTTCCAAGCATCCGGAGCAGGCATTGGGGCAGTATTAATTTCACCGTCAGGGCAAAGAGCAATGTACTCCGCAAGACTCAACTTTAAGTCTACCAATAATATAGCGGAGTACGAAGGGATTTTATTGGGACTCCGGAAAGCACGTGCTCTAGGGGCTACAAGAATAATTATAAAGACAGATTCTCATATAGTAGCAGGGCACGTAGACAAAAGTTTCCAAGTTCGGCATCCACAGCTTGCAAAGTACTTAGAAGAAATCCGTAAAATCGAAGCACACTTCAAGGGTATCTCCATTCGGAGTATACCAAAAGCGGAAAACGTGCAAGCGGACATTTTAGCGAAGGCTGCAGCCGGAGCTGTGGATGTGCCCGAAGAAGCTTTCTATGAGGAGCTCAATATACCTTCGGTGCCACAAATTCCCTCTGCGGAGATTCTTTGCATTCCTAGTGCAGATTGGAAAAATTCGATCATGGAACTTTTGCAAGGAGGAACAAATTTGCCCGAAGAACCCCAGTTGTCAAGATTAAAGCTCAGAGCCAGAAACTATCAGATAATCAACGCTATATTATACAAGGCCGGAGTATGTTCCCCTCTACTCCGATGCATATCTCAAGCCGAAGGCCAAGAAATTCTTCGAGAAATTCATGAAGGCCTTTGTGGAAGCCATTTAGCCCCTAGAGCTCTGGCAGGAAAAACACTTCGCTAGGGGCTTTATTGGCCCACAATAACAGCTGATGCGGAGAGCTTGGTCCGCACTTGTCAAGGATGCCAGTGGATGGGTCGACGGAGTCATCGCCCACCAACAGCTCTTCAAGTCATTGCTCCGGTATGGCCTATGGCCAGATGGGGTATGGATTTAATTGGTCCCTTTCCGTTAGCAAAGGGAAATTTGAAGTTCGCAGTGGTAGCTATTGAGTATTTTTCTAAGTGGGTGGAAGCAGAACCCTTAACAGCTATCACTTCGAACAATGTACAGAAATTCTTCTGGAAGAACATTATTTGCCGGTTCGGAGTGCCTAGATACCTCACAGTTGATAATGGAACACAATTCGACGCAGAACCCTTCAGGAAGTTTTGCGAAGATCTAGGCATTCAGCTATGTTTTGCTGCAGTGAGGCATCCTCAGTCTAATGGAGCCGTAGAGCGAGCCAATGGAAATATTTTATCAGGGCTAAATCGAAGAATAGTAGGATTAGCAAAGGGACTGTGGACCGAAGAGCTTCCGAAGATTCTGTGGTCCATTCGGACTACGCAAACAAGGTCCACAGGTTTTACTCCGTTCAGACTACTATTCGGAGATGAAGCTATGACTCCAACGGAGCTCAAAGGGGGATCATTTCGCAGCACCGAACCGAACATTGAAGAAGAAAGAAAAGCTTCGTTAGATTTATCAGAAGAAACAAGACTTCGGGCTGTAGCTAATTTATCAAAGTATCATCAGCAGACGAAGGCTTGGTATGACCCGAAGGTTAAGCTCAATGAACTAAGACCGGGTCATCTTGTTCTACGAAGCATTATAGCTCAGGGAAGTTAGGCAATAAATGGGAAGGTACATACCTAATTGTCCGCTCAGGGCGCCCTGGTTCATTTAAATTAGCTAATTTAGAAGGTGAAGAGTTAGCACATACTTGGCATGCGGAGCACCTAAAGCGATACTTCGCATAAGGGCTCCTTGTAATTCGCTTGTAATCATCTTCTAAATAAATAAAGCATATGATCCTGATAGTGCCTTCCCCTCATAGACTTCCAGCTTCCAAGTGGACGCACTGGAACCGCGGGGTCGACCGAGAGGGAAGTGCCATGAAGCTGGGTTGTATTTTCGGACTTCGAACCCATAAAGTCCGAAGCTTCCGACGTGGGGGCTGGCATAATCCGGAGCCCAGGCCACCGGATTGTAGGCATCCGTAAAAGAGCCCAAAACCACATCCTACGGAGTCCAAGCCATTGGCTGGTAGACTTCCGTAAAAAGAGCCGAAGGTGGCCAAAATCTGCGGAGTCCAAGCCATTGGCTGGTAGACTTCTGCAAAAAGAGCCGAAGGTGGCCAAAATCTGCGGAGTCCAAGCCATTGGCTGGTAGACTTCTGCAAAAAGAGCCGAAGGTGGCCAAAATTTGTGGAGTCCAAGCCATTGGCTGGTAGACTTCTGCAAAAAGAGCCGAAGGTGGCCAAAATATACGGAGTCCAAGCCATTGGCTGGTAGACATCCGTAAAAAGAGTCCAAAGAGACCATTGCAAACTCCGAACCATTGGTTCGACAGAGATAGCAAAAATAAGCCGAAGGTGGCTAAAGCAAAACAGAATTTGAGCCATGAGCTTCGAATGTCTGTCAACATAGTCCGAAGTGACAAATTTTTTAAGGCACTAAAGTGTCCTGAAAGTTATCTCAAGTGATTTCTTTCATAAAACAAAGGTACTAAGTTGCCATTCTTCCGACTGCAAAAAGTCGAAGACATTTTATAAGATTTTAAAAGATCTTTAAATGACAGAGGGGCTCCGAACCCCCAAAAAATTGTACTCCGAAGTTTTTTCTTTGCGCATAACCATCTTTGAATACATTTCGAAGTTGCTTATTCCCAAAGAGGGGCTAGTAAATATGGAGACAATTTTAAATCGGCATTCATTATTGAAATAAATGTGTTTACAGATTACACTATGAAGAATTGGTATCTATACCAAGAAGGAATCGGAGACCTCTTCGGTCCCTAGAGCTAGGGGTGGAATGACTAGTTCCAACATCGGAAGTTCTAATAACTTTACGTTTAACTCTTTTCCTCCCCTTCGAAGCTCTAAAATCCTTCTGCTCTTGTTGAAGCTCGGCCCAAGTTCGAAGCCGTTCAGGGCTTCTTTCCCAGCTTCTAAGATCTTTAGATCTTTTATTTCGAGCTTCACCTTCGTCTTCAGACCAATTAGTGTCTTCAGAAGATGAGGTGTTTGCGTTAACCTTTTTCTCTTCCTCTTTAATATAAGACATTACATCTTTGATTACTTCGGGCGCAATTACGCCGGAGTCATCTCAAGGAATTAGAAATCGAGGACGCTTGTAATTCTTTAGAAGTTCGAAGGTGTTCCATAATGAGCGAAGTTCGTTGTTAAGCTCTAACACTTCGATATCTTCCATAAGAGGCAAAGCCTAAAAATATGACAAACAAGATTTTCATTGATAAATGTTTACAAACATGAAGCTTTACATAGTCAAAAATCCTAAATGATTCCTAAACCTGCGGGTTCGGAGGAGGCTGACTGCTCGAAGCTTGGCTCCGAACTTGCTTCTGGCGTTGGCCTTCATCGATCCAAGCTTTGATCGCGGAACGACCTTCGGCTCTCCATGAGGTTTGAAAGGCTCGCCAGGCAGCAGTCACGCCTTCGGAAGGATTTAAAAGCCGCTCGTCGTCGAAGGTAATGGAGCCCTCTGCGCTCGGAGTGATTGTTCGGCCCAAATCCTCGTAGTAACGAAGTAGTCCGAGGGCAGACACTTGTCCGGAGAGTTCTCCATAACGAATGCCTGCCGTCTTCATTTGCTTCGCTGCTCCTTGGATCCTTTTTAGCCGACGCAGCAGAGTGACGTTGTCATCTGAAGGGAGTGATCCAGTAGTACCGAAGTACTCCAGAACCCCTAGCATTTGTTCTATGACCTCTGTAGCTACCTTCTCAGACTTAAGCTTTTCTTCGATTAATGCATCCTTGCTCGAAGTTGTTTCCGCTAGAACTCCGGAAATCCTAGCATTCTCCGTAGTTAAAATATTCTTCTGATTTAGGAGTTGGCTAGCTTCCTCTTGGAGCCTCACAAGTTCGGACCCAGCACTAGCATGCTCCAACCGCACTTTTTCAATTTCTGCTCGAAGCACGATTTTTTCTGCTTCGAGCTCTTTATTAGCAGCCTCCAAGCCCTGTCTGGCCCTACGCTCCGTTGAAATCATGTTATCCATTTGAACCACTCTAGCTTCGGAGAAAGATAAGTTGCGTTTGAGAGCTTCATTTTCTTCCCGAAGCTGAGCAATTTCATTTTCGCTCGATAAAGTTGCAGCGCGGGCCAAGACCGCTTGCTAAGAAAAGAAAAAACTGAAGTAAGAAATTATTCATGTATAATTTGCTATTGGTTCGAAGGTGCTCCGTACCTGGTAGGCTGCTCGTTCCAAAGCAACGTTAAGCTCCGAACTCTTCGCCCTGCTTAATTTTGCTACCAGCTCTGTCTCCCCGACTTCGCGACTCACTCGACCTAAAGGTTTGAGCAGAGTCCGAAGCCCTGTTCTTTGCTCCAAAAAAGGAGTTAAAAGAGGGAGCATTGCCGAAGCTTCTTGGTCATCCCTGCTTGGCGAAGCTCCGGAGCGTTCTCCTGAGGTCCTTGGAACTTCGGTAGATGGCCCCCCCTCAGTTGATTCACTTTCATCTGTTGATTCAGACGAAGTTGATCCTTGAGTAGGGAGAGGCTCTATATGTCTTTTACCCCTTCCAGGCCCCTGTTGAGTGACCTCCGGGCGCGGCTCCGAAGTTGTCGAAGGCCCTTGAATTGGATCTTCGTGATGTACTTCTACAGAAGGGGGCTCTGCAAAAGCAAAGGTATTATACATTGTATAATTTTGCAGAAAATAATAAGAGAATTATGCGAAGTTTACCTTCGACATTCTGGGGGGATCGAGCACCGGACTGCTCGGAGGATCAAAGGTGAGGTCTTCGTCTGAATCCACAGTTAAAACTTCAACTGCCGGAGTATCTCCGTGAGCAGTCCTCCCTTCATCCACAATTGAAGTTGTAGTAACTTCAACTTCATCTTCGCCCACAGGGGCTTCAATTTGCTCTTCTTCTTGAGCATCCGGAGCTCTCACTTCTTCAATATTAGCCTGGGACTCCGGCATACCTGCAGTATCTTCAATGTGAATATTTTTCTGAGCCGCATCTTCATCAATCAACCTCACTAATAGTTTACCTTCATCTTCTTTAGAACCGGAGGTTGAGGTTCTTGGGCTCGGAGATGCAGGTTTTCTAGGCTTCCGAGCCACCTTCTTCACCGGAGTCTTTGCGGAGCTCGAAGCTCCGGCTTCGGCTATCCTCTTTTTGGGTCCTTTCTCCGAAGGCACCCAGTCCATCAGAGGAGGCGGAGTCAACTCCAACATTCCCCATACTTTGTTAAACCTCTCCCAACTCCCGACCAATTTAACTCTCCATTCTTTTTCAGTCGGAGTTGGGGCACCCAAAATCTTCTCCGAAGCCTTTACAATTTGCTCTGAAGTAATAGGGGCTGAAGAAGCTAAAAAAATAAATAATTCAAATTAGTCTTTCTTCGAAGTAAATATGTATAATACATGTTGGTTTCGAAGTTACCTGCAGGGCTCGAAGTCAAGTTAATTTTGCGGAGACCGCCTTCCGAGTCATCCTCGAAGATGATAGGCCAGTTGGCCATCAGCGGAGAAATTTGCAGGCCGAGGAATTCTTCGGCCAAGTCTCGCATACTTAACCTTCGGCTAATCTTTTGAAGCAGGTTAACACGGGCTTCGAGTTGATCTTCGTTGGGCTACACTAAAGCTTCCTTCCGGAATTGAATTTCTTTGAGGGGCCCGGCCAGAGGACTGCTTGCCCCAACTTCGGCGTAGAACCATCTCAGAACCCAATCAGTATACCATCTGGCATTGATGGCCTTGGCAGGAAACTGAAGGGCATACTCATCTCGAAGCCTAAAGTTGATACTGCCGAAGGATACCACTATTTTTTCACCTCCGGGGCCTACGAAGGTTTTTGGTTGGCAAGTTGCTCTATGCAATGCAGCGAAGATCTCTGCCCTTCCTTCGCACCCTTCGGCTCTCAAGGCCCATTCGAAGATAGCTAATCTAGCTACTGCATTCGGAGATAATTGGGGGAGGGTTACATGGAACAGATCAAGTACCTCCGCCAGGAAGTCCACTGCAGGGAGGCCAAGACCAGCTTCGAAGAAGGCTTCAAATACCACTACTTCTGCGGGTCTTGGCGATGGAATCATTTCTTGGCCTGGCTTCCGGATCATAACTCCATTACCAATTTTTCCTCCCACTGCGATTGTCAGTGACTCTCTCTTGCAGGTAGAAGGCCCCAACTGGAAAGATTGATCCAAGTATTTTGTCGATGGCGGGCACAGACCTTGGTCATCGACGATTTGGGGATTTCTCCCTCCTGCCGCCATGGATGTCACCGCCGGAATCGAAGGTGCCGCCGTCAACATTGCAGTCGCTGCTGCTGCAGCCGCCTGCTGCTGGGCCAAGGCCGATGGAGGTGCAGATCCCTTAGTCTTCACCATTGCGATCGATGGATTGCTTTGGGGAAAATGGAGGCTAGGGCTCAAGAACTCAAAGGGCTCGAAAAGTTTTTGGATGCGAGAAGACGGTGAAAAGGTAACCGGGTAAGTTTTAGGCCTTCTATTTATAGCCTAGACTTCACTTTTTTACCGTTAATCCATGTCGTTTCGCATTCCTGCCGTTACTTTTCTCCGAGATTAACGCTTACTACAGTTTCCGTTGGAAACAGAAACTTAACGGCTATTTTCTCTAAGTCTAAAAGACTTTCGAACTTCTTGAGTCGGTTCTAAGGTAGTTCGAAAAGCAATTACCTTAAGACTGATTCGGAGTTTATATCTTCATGCATTTCGGAGATGAACTAAAAACCAATAACCCCTATGTTTGGTTATCTTTTCCTTCCGTATACTGCTCTCCTAACGTTACAGGTCAAACGGAGAAGCGTATTCGAGGGGCTACTGTTGGGGGAAAATATATCATCTTCGAGGTTATTACCGAAGCAACATAAAGGCAGACAGCGGATTCGAAGGTTCCCAGACGATCATCTTCGAAGATACCCGGAACCCAGTTCGAAGTACGAAGATAGGCATTGGTTCGAAGTACATCTTCGAACTAAGGCTTTTCAAGATCTTTTCTGCCAGCTAAGATGGAAGACTTATCTTCTTTCTCATTAGATTAGTCTTTTACCATTTTAGCCCTATTAAGGGAACCGAATAGTTTCCACTATGTCGGTTGTAATAGAGGGGTAAATAGGTCTTTTCCTTAATGTTTGAGCCTATAAATACCCCCCATTTCACCCTGTAATAGGGACCGAATACAAGTTATTCAATACACACATTCGAACTATTCTAAGTTATTATCCTTTCGGAGGCTTAGAACAGTTTGCTTCACAAACACTTTGTTTGTTAGTTTCTTTTCCACAGAAACCTGTTAGCGTAATCTTTTACGCCAACAGTCACCATCATGTTTTCTAGCACTGTGTTCTTGTTTGTTCATCTTCCGCACCCCCCATAGTTATCATCTTGTGTTTGCTGAAAAAAGAACAAAAAAGAGAGAGAGAGATTAAAGAAAAAGAGTAAAAAAAGAAGAGGACGTTGAAAGGGGCTAGATTGCGGATCGTGTTGTTAAAAAAATTCAGATCCAAAGGTGCAAGTTTGTGGTACTTGTGACAACAACGTTTTGCATCTTTTGAGTGCTCGCACACTGGGATTTTCAGTACCAAAAGCTCTCCTTGAACAGCCATCTATAGTTCCACAAAAACCTGAAACCGGACGTGTGTCTTGTAATCCTTTCGATCGCTTAATCACAGCTGTGGTATAACCACTTGAGCACACTCACAGGCCTCGTGAACGTGTAAGAACTCTGGGTAAGTAGGAGGTGAGGTTGTGTGGTTCCACGAATTTTACCTATTCCACTTTCTTTCCCATTATACTAACATGGCAGGATCTGAATCAAGTGTTCACGGTAGCAACCGTGGAGATGAAGAACCCCTTGTTGCACGTGCTGAGTTGCGGCAGTTGGGAGACACCCTTTTGCAGGCTATGGAGCGGATGCTTAATGAACGTCTCCTTGCAGCAGGTGGACGGGATCATCAACATCCAAATGAAGAATTTGGTGATGAAAATTCTGGTTTTGGAGATGGGTTTCATGGCCATCATAGAGGTGGTCAGGGTGGTGATCGAAGAGCAAGAAGAGGGCATGGACATGATCGACATGTTCACTTTCACAATGAAGAGGAAATTCATAGTGAATATGATGGGGGATTTGATGATAATGAGAACCCCTTTGCTGACCATAGGCGGTTTGGACACCACCATGGTCGTCGTGGAGGTGCTGGTCGTGATGTGCACCATGGTCGGCATAATCAGGATGATCTGGACAGCATTGCTCGTGTCAAGTTGAGTGTACCTAAATTCACTGGTCGGGAAGATGCTGATGCATATCTCGAGTGGGAAGAGCAATGTAATCAGATTTTTAGAGTACACAATCTCTCTAACCGAAGATGTGTTGATCTTGCTTCTGTTGAATTCTCGGTTTATGCTCTCACTTGGTGGAATCAAATACAAGAAAGTCAGCTTGTGTTGGGACGTGATCATATCAACACATGGGATGAAATGAAGAGAGTAATGAGGAGACAATTTGTGCCCTCAAGTTATCAGTGTGACCTTTGCAATAGGTTGCAAAATCTAAAGCAAGGTTCTAGGTCGGTTGATGATTATTATAAGGAAATGGAGTTACTCTTGGTTCGTACCGGAACAAGAGAAGATGCTGAATCAAAGATGGCAAGATTTCTGCATGGTCTCAATGATGAAATCTCTGGCTTTGTTGAGATGTTTCCATATCATAATATGCCGGATCTTGTTGATCAAGCTATGCGCACGGAGAGGAAAATTCAGCAAGAGGGTCATCGGAGGACTTATGGCAATCAGACACTTTCAACACCATGGCGTAAGCAGCAAGGTGGAACTTCTTATGCTACTGGTCGGTCTCAAACCACAGCAAGACCTACTCAATCTATTGGTGCTGCAAAGCCAATGGTTTCCACTACCTCTGCACCTTCGGTACAACAACAACCGCAACGATCTACTACAAAATCAGCAGCTCCCTATGTTGCATCAGCTGCTGCTTCATCCTCGCATAGCAGAGAAATTGTGTGCCACAAGTGCAAGGGTCGTGGCCACATCGCTGCTCAATGTCCGAGCAGAAGAACAATGATTGTGAATGAACAGGGAGAGTGGGAATCAGAGAGTGATCAAGAAGATGATGCTCCAAGATATGATGAAGAAATTGTAAGTGAGGGAAGTAAAATTCAACCCGAGGAAGGTGACAATAATTGCTTCATCTCTCATCGAGCTGTCAATGTGAATGTTGTGCAAGAGGATAATGAGAAACAACACAATCTTTTTCATACCCGAGGCATGATCAAAGATAAGTTATGTCGAATTATTGTTGATAATGGTAGCTGCAATAACATTGCAAGTCAGGAGTTAGTGGATAGATTGGGCTTGAAACAGAGACGACATCCCGAGCCATACAAGATGCAATGGCTTAGTGATAGTGGCGCCTTGCGTGTGAACAATATGGTAACCGTTCCTTTCTCTATTGGGAGATACCATGATGAGGTGGAGTGCAATGTGGTGCCTATGCAAGCTTGCCAATTGTTGTTGGGAAGACATTGGTTATTTGATCGTGATGCTCAGATTTGCGGTCGATCCAACAAAGTTGTGCTTACATACAGAGGAGAGAAACTCACTTTGCTTCCTTTGACACCGAGTGAAATCTTGAAGGATGATCTGAAAAGAAAACAGTGAGAGAGCGAGAAACAATCTTGTGAGAGCCACCAACATCGTGAGAAAGAGAGTCCAAGGCCAAAGAAAACTCCACAGCCAAAAAGAACCAAGCCAAAGGGAACAGAGCGATTAGTCATGATGGCTAGGAAAAGGGATCTAAAATAATTGAGTGAACCCGATGCCATGTTCTTTGTACTGCTGTACAAGGACACTCTTCTTTCTTCTAACAAGTTACCATCTACTTTTCCTAGTGCTGTTTTGGATGTGTTGCAGGAATTTGAAGACGTGTTTCCAGAGGAAGTACCACCTGGGCTGCCACCAAAGAGAGGAATTGAGCATCAAATTGATCTTGTTCCTGGTGCTTCACTTCCTAACCGTGCTCCCTACCGCACCAACCCCGAAGAAACAAAGGAAATTCAGCGTCAAGTTCAGGAGCTCATCAACAAGGGTTATGTAAGGGAAAGTCTCTCTCCATGTGTTGTTCCTGTTCTTTTAGTTCCTAAGAAAGATGGATCATGGAGAATGTGTGTGGATTGTCGTGCTATTAACAACATCACTATTAGATATAGGCATCCCATACCGAGACTTGATGATATGCTTGATGAACTTAGTGGTGCTATCATTTTTACTAAAATTGATCTAAGAAGTGGCTACCACCAAATTCGAATGAGAGAAGGAGATGAGTGGAAAACAGCCTTCAAAACAAAATTTGGGCTTTATGAATGGTTGGTAATGCCTTTTGGATTGACAAATGCTCCTAGTACTTTCATGAGATTGATGAATCATGTGCTTAGAGCCTTCCTTGGAAAGTTTGTTGTGGTTTACTTTGATGACATCTTAATTTACAGCAATTCACTTGAAAAACATGTTGAACATGTAAAATGTGTGCTTGATGTTTTGAGGAAAGAATGCTTGTACGCTAACCTTGCAAAGTGCACCTTTTGCACCGATAAGGTAGTGTTTCTTGGCTTTGTTGTTTCAGGTCAAGGTGTGGAGGTAGATGAAGAGAAGGTCAAAGCCATTTGGGGATGGAAACCTCCACAAAACATGAGCCAAGTGCGCAGTTTTCTTGGTCTTGCTGGTTTCTATCGCAGATTTGTGAAAGATTTCAGCACTATTGCTGCTCCAATCAACGAGCTGACCAAGAAGGACGTTCCCTTCCACTGGGGTGATGTGCAAGATAAGGCATTTGATAAGCTAAAAATGAAGTTAACAACAGCCCCACTCCTTGCACTTCCAGACTTTGGTAAGACTTTTAAAATTGAATGTGATGCAAGTGGTGTAGGGATTGGTGGCGTGCTTATGCAGCAAGGTAGACCTATTGCTTACTTCAGTGAAAAGTTAAGTGGTCCTGTTCTGAATTACTCGGTTTATGATAAGGAACTATATGCGTTAGTAAGGAGTCTAGAGACTTGGCAACACTACCTTTTACCTAAAGAATTTTTGATCCATTCTGACCATGAATCTTTGCAACATTTAAAGGGCCAACTTAAACTGAATAGAAGACATGCAAAATGGAGTGAATTCATTGAATCTTTTCCTTACATTGTAAAGTATAAGAAAGGGAAAGAAAATGTTGTTGCCGATGCTTTGTCTAGGCGTCATGCTTTGCTGTCACAACTTGATTCTAAAATGCTTGTGCTAGAGAGTATTAAAGAATTATATGCCACTGACCCATCGTTTGCAGAACCATTCTCTAAATGTTGTGATGGTAAAGGCTGGGAGAAGTACCATTTACATGACGGGTTCTTGTTTCGAGCTAACAAACTTTGCATTCCAGATTGCTCTGTCCGTCTCATGCTCTTATAGGAAGCTCATGCTGGAGGACTTATGGGTCACTTTGGGGCCAAAAAGACGGAACAAGTCCTGGCTGATCACTTCTATTGGCCCAAGATGAGGAGGGACGTGGAACGATATGTCCTACGATGTGCAACCTGCCACAAAGCTAAGTCCCGCTTGCACCCGCATGGTTTATACACCCCTCTACCTATTCCTAGAGTTCCGTGGGAAGACATTTCAATGGATTTTGTTCTCGGTTTACCTCGAACTAAGAAGGGGAGGGATTCAATCTTTGTTGTGGTTGATCGTTTCAGCAAGATGGCTCACTTTATTCCCTGTCATAAGAGCGATGATGCTTCACACATTGCTGAATTGTTTTTCAGGGAAATTATACGGCTACATGGAGTACCCCGAACTATTGTTTCAGATCGCGACGCCAAATTCTTGAGCTACTTTTGGAAGACCTTGTGGGGAAAGCTGGGGACTAGACTGTTGTTCTCTACAACTTGTCATCCACAAACGGATGGACAAACTGAAGTTGTGAATCGTACCTTGTCAACGCTGTTGCGAGCTGTGCTAAAAAAGAACTTGAAGCTATGGGAAGAGAGCTTGCCACATGTGGAATTCGCTTACAACAGGGCGGTAAACTCTACCACAAATTTTTGCCCATTTGAAATTGTTTATGGCTTCAAACCCCTTGCTCCCATCGATCTATTACCTTTACCTATGCAGGAACGCACCAACCTTGACGCAAGCAAGCGTGCTGATACTGTCAAGAAGCTCCATGAACAAACAAGAGCGAACATTGAGAAGATGACCAAGCTGTATGAAAAGCGTGCCAACAAGGGACGCAAGAAAATGGTGTTCGAACCAGGAGATCTGGTTTGGGTTCACCTTCGCAAGGAGCGTTTTCCAGATCAGCGCAAGTGCAAGCTGCAACCACGAGCAGATGGTCCATTCAAAGTACTCCAAAAGATCAATGACAACGCCTATGTGATTGACCTTCCGAGTACATATGGTGTGAGTGCAACCTTCAACGTCACTGAACTTTCACCCTTCCATGGGGAAGAAGAGTCGAGGACGACTCCTTTTCAAGAGGGGGAGGATGATGAGGACATCCCAGCACATGGTCCTATCACTGGTCCGATTACCGTGCATACAGATCCGATCGCTATCACCGGTTATAAAGGTCCGATCACTCGTAGTCGCTCAAAGACGCTACACCATCAGGTTAATTCGCTCCTTCACACCGTTGATGTAACTAATGAGAATTGTTTACTACCTAAATCATGTACTTTGATCTTGCTTAGGTTCACACATGAAGCTATGAATCACCAAGACCTGATTGAAGAGCACGGAGCACAGTAAGAGCCGATCGGAAATCTAGGCTGATAGAAGTCCCCACTTGCGAGCTTCACCACGGTTAGAATACTGAGAGACGAGGGCTCTATGACCTATGGTTGGAAAGGCCATCAAGTCAGCTTTCACACCCAACAAACCGTTCATCTTTTGGAGATCCCAAGCTTGAGTTATGGCTAAAACATTGAAGAATGGTCCAGCAGTCAAACAGACGCGCGAGTTCACAAGACAGCCTCTTGAATACTCCACCAGCTGGTTTCACACCCTCCCTGCGTGGAGAGCACGACTCATACTCATCTAGGAGGGTTGTTCCTAGTATAAATACCCCCTCTAGGCCTCTCAAACTCAACTTTTGATCATTTGATAAACCTACCTCTATGGTATATTGCAGCCGAGCTGCTTGAGTGTCTACTCACCCTTGTTCTTGCAAGTTCATCGTGCGCTTGTGAGAAAGATCTCTCTGAGATCCCCCATTTCGTGCTTATGGCTTCCGGTTCGGCCGCACCGTATTGTGTGGATTGGTCCCGGCTTGTGGTTCTACGATCGTTCGGAGATCGAGTCGAAGTCCTCGTGGTTTCGGTGCCTCTCTCCCCGTCGCTTGACTGCAGCAAAACCTTGAGACAGGTATAAAGCTCCCCTAATTCGTGCTTGTCGGCTTCCAGTTCGGCTGCACCAGCCTGTCAGATTAGTTCCCCGTGTTCGCAGCAAGTTATCCGCTATTCGTAGCAAGTTATCGTGTTTGAGATTCTACTGCCGTGAAGATCGGGCCACCCCAAGGTCGAGTCCTCACCAGAGTCAGAAACGGTTTCCGGTGAACATACGTTAGTGTATGAACCTATGGAGTCAGAAACTTAAGGGGATGGATTAAAAACATCAAAAGAATTGGTTCTTGTGCAAGTGGGAGATTGAAGGTTATGCCCAAGAAAATTCAATGGATCGGAAGTTCCGACAGGAAGTATCGGAAATTCCGGTTAATTTCTGGTCTCGATACAGGGAGCAACTATTGTTTTGGAAGTTCTGATATAGTATCGGAAGTTCCGATGAGTCGGAAGTTCTGATTCAGAATCAGAGAAGTTTGTACTAATCGGAAGTTCCGATATGGTATTAGAAGTTCCAAGGTGGGCAAAAACAGATTGGATCTGTTGCGTGTCGTACTATATCAGGAGACCTAAAATACCCTGTCGGATGTTTTGATACAGGATCGGAAGTTCTGATGTGGGCAAACAGATTGGATCTGTTACGGTTTTGAGGGTTTCGGATAAGCATGACCTAGGGGCCCTCAGCTCTATATAAGGAGAGGAGGAGGATGTCTTGGGTACAATAATAAACCTAGATTAGACCTAGCCACCCAAGAGTTCTCTCCTCCCCTTCTTGATCTCAAACGTCGAGGTCAAGGATCTCTGTCTCTCACGTGCGGTACTAGCATGCTGCCGTGGGAGGTACACCATCCTTGTACGTGTGGACTCCGTGGAGGCGTTTCTCCAATAGCGATGCTCGTGAACGTCTACATGCGAACGACTAGCTAGGAGAGACTAGACGCGCTGCTCCAACATCTTCTTCCACTACACCTAGCGCGTCAAGTGCTAGAAGGTACCAATCTATGATCTCACACGCGCATGAGCCTAGGGCCATTGGGTGAAAATTTTGAATTTACCGGCTAGCGTAGCTCCCCCAAAACCCAACAGTTTGAGGGCCATGATGTGTACCACACGCCTACGGCAAACCTGATCGCCATCGAGAGAATGGTCACCACCTTCCCCGACATGCCTGAGCTCCAAAGACCACGGGCCATGACTTAGGTAGACACTGCTCAACTCATTGACATGGCACCTCCTCATCAACCGCGGTCTCCAAACTGTAGCTCTCACTCTCGACTGTCCTAGAGGCCGGTACGCTCGCGTACAAGCGAGCACCGAGGGAGCTCTTACACGGGCGATGCCCGAACCATCATCAATGACATGTGTGATGTGCACAACTTCATTACTTATCGATGCAATGAATGGGAACGTGTAGAGCTTCGTCGTTGTGAATAGTACGACCAGAGTCATGACACGCCGGGAATCAGTCAGCCATACACCGACATCTCAGGCCACAATGGCTTCCTAGCCTTCTCTGAGTACCTTCATCGAGTCGTATGGCCTCATAATTTCAACTCGTCCAGAATCACGCCATACGATGGCAAGACCGATGCCTACCAATGGTCGCGGCTGTATTACATGGCTATTCACGTAGCTAGAGCAGACCAAGATGCCATGATCAATTACCTCCCCATCATGCTTTCGACAGCTGCCATTAGTTGACTGTCTTCGCTTCTGGAAGACTCCATCAACTCTTGGAGTGAACTATGCGATGTTTTCATTGCTAACTACTAAGGAACTTGGCAAAGGCCTGCCTCTCGGCATGACTTGCGCTAAGTATGCTAAAATTAAGGAGAGTCCCTTCAGGACTACATTCACAGCATCTCCGAGCGTCAAAACACCATCACCAACATCTTTGAATCCGACGTGATGTCCATCTTCCATGATGACTTACGTAAACCTTTGAAGCAATTTCTCTATCTGGTAATGTATGAGTCGACCGACCCTGGTGACATGATCACCATCGCCCAACAATTCGCCAACATCGAGGACGCTGAGCGGGAGCAGATACATCTGAACACCCGAGATTATGGCGTTAGAATAAAAAGGATTGTCACTGTTGTCCCTCACGTACCTATCGTGACAAGTCTGAGTCCTCTACTCGGCTAAGGAATAAGAAGAGGAAGGACAAGGAGATCATGGTCGCTGACAAGGACTCCCAATCATAATAACTCGATGTTGTAGGAAATATTAGATAAACCCTACATAATTCATCTCAATAGCAACCACACCACCCATCAGTGTTTTATGTTGTAGAACAAGAGGATGAAGGAGGCGGAAGAAAACCCTCGACAAGACAAGCATCGTTGGGATGACAAGAATAAGAAGTCCGACAAGGACGAAAATGACGTTGGAACATCCCCAGTGGAAAACAACTTCCAAGAGCCCACACGAACGGTCTCCATGATCTTCGACGGTGCAATCGCCGCCGAGTCCAAGATCCAACAGAATTTGATGTTTTGTTGCATCAATACCATCAGCGTCGAGGTGACCGAGCACTTGAGGCGGTCGAAAATTCCAATCACCTTTAGCCATGAAGATCAGTGGTCAGATATCCCCAAGCCAGGATGATTCCCACTGGTCATTGACTCAGTCATCCTCAAAGTACACCTAAAGAGGGTGTTGGTTGACGGCGGTAGAGGCCTTGATGTTCTATTCAAAGGAACATTAACCGCACTCGACATCGATGACTCTGTGGGATCGGAATGGCGACTAGAGGGGGTGAATAAGAGTCTCGACAAATTCTCGTGAATAAGATGGCCTGTTCAGAACATCTCAACGCTCCTCTAAAAATTATAGAATCACAATTGAGACTCTCAATTCAAATTCAGACCAGAAATCAAACCAGTTTCAAAATTACTTCTAAATCGGAGATTGAAGTGCCGAAATACTCTGTCGGAGTTTGATTCTCCGAAACAGAAAGTCTAGTTCAGCAATTGGTTTGCTGACAAGAGTCTCTCGGTATTTGAGATGCCAATAGGGTTCAGAAAATTCAGAAAAAACGACTACTTCAATTTCAGATTGAAAACAGAATTTGTTCAGATCAGAATTAAAAGGAACATTCAGAATATGACACGAAAACTGAATGCAACCATTAGTAGCTTTTAACTCTGCCAAATTAAACCAGAATCTTTTGAACCAATATAACTCTGACTATGTAGAGCAGAACTCCAGAATGAGGAATAGAAATATGCATTCCTGTAGCATATCAAGATTTTAGCAATTCAACACTCCTGTAGCCAATCCAGCAATCAAGGAAACTATGATCAATAGTGCAAAAATGCTGTGCACTGATCTTGTACTGGTTATGCGGGTAAAAATCACAAAATTAATCTAGTAAATGATGTAGCAAAAACAGACCATAGATTATCTCATGGATAATTCACTTAATGCAACAGTAGACAGCTGTATGTTTCCCCTGATGATGGATACATGAGGCACCTGAGCTTTCTTAGTAGAAACACAGCCAAACACTACAACTTCATGGGAAAATTTGTGCAGCAAATACAAATATGATAACCAGATCAAGATGGCTGAACCGGAAGAAGTAAATTTATTGCAGTATTCTCACGCACTAAAACAAACAAGAACTGAAACTTAAATCAACTCAAATAAGAAAACAATAGGAGGTGGCAAGAAACTGGATTCAGCATGTAAAAATAGAAGCACATAAGAACAGTTTACAGAAAACTTCTACGGCAACTATTTCTCCTAGCGTTGTAAAATATTCGGCAAAGAGCCTTTGGGGCTAAGAATATCTCATGGCAGAACTATAGCTCATCAAATGGTAGCCAAAATCAATCAACAAGATATAAGGTAAAGTGATCAATTAAGGTTCAGATGAATAAACCTGAAACACAAGAGAGATGGAGAATTCCTGAAAGAAAATCAACACACTACTGAATTTTTAAAAACAGTGGCGCTGCTGTTTGCTGAACACGACTACTTCCTATAGCTCGTCCGGGACACCACCACACGATTTGTGCGATGAACAGTGGTTGTGAAAGAAAACTGCAGAGAACACTATGGAAGAAATAAAATTTTGGAATCACTCAAATAAGAACAACTTAATCAGATTCTTAAACTGACCTAGCATATGTTGATCACTTAGGACCTATTGCTTCACGGTGATGTGTCACGGCAGTGAACAAAAATTCACAGCAGTGAAAAGAAACCACTCAGCAGTAAGAAAATTCATAGCAGAACAACAGGAACCAGAAATCACTTTTGTTTTCTCTGAACAATTTTCAGCCTCTAGAGTTTTCAGCAACAGAACACTTCTTAGAATTTTTTTCAGCACATTTGGTGAACCAAAAACTCTATGAAGAAGTAATCAAAAACTTTTGCAAAAACTTGAACAACAAAAGTTATGATGAACTCAGATGCAAAAACTACACCAAAACTGCTCAAAAATCATCTCAAAACTTGAATCCAGAATGAACAACTACTTGCGCTCGCGCTAGAGGACTCACATGCGCCTAGAACTCCTGTAGCCGACGCCTAGAACTTTTCAAGATGGTGAACTATTCTTGCACTACATAAGGAGCAGAAAAAATTGTAGAACTAAACAAAAAATTTTTGTGGTTGGTAGCCCCAAAATGACAGCCAAAAAAGTCCCCTAACCCTTGAGCATGGAGTCCTTTTTATAGGCAAGCCCATTAAGGAAATCTCCAAAATGCTATTAGGGTTAAAGTTCTAGGTTTTTACCTAATTGCCATTATGTATTTTCAGAATTATCAATTCTAAAAAATACAATAATGTATACTCCTAATTTATTACATCATTTAAACTATTCTCTTAATATTTTTCAGAATTTTAAAATTCCAAAAATACTAAAAGATTGCACTTAATATAGTCAACTAAACAGAAAAATAAACTCATATTTACTGAAAATAAAAACATTTTCTGATGTGATGGTTTTCAGCAAAAACCGATAAAGCCTTCTTGATCGTCGACATGTGACGCCAATCCGCGAACTCGACCGCCAGCAAGTCTCTCCCGCTCTCAATCCCCTCAAGACACTTGATCACTTGCACTGGCCTCCCTTTTGCTGACTTGATCGTCACGTTGTCTCAACCATCTGTTCGTTCATGTCTTGCTCTATCTCCTCATGCACTCTTGAAATCATCTCCAACTTCACCCGGTGAGGAACCATGATGAAGATCATGGGCCTCATGGCTCTAGAAGTGATGAGTGATTGTCAACTGAAGTCAAAGAGAAGACGTGAAGAGAAGATGAGATCTACCATGTTTGGGCCGCGTGTGACTCAGGTACATGGGCGGCGAGCGACTGCCAGGCAGAGGGGCCACGGAGTCGGGCCGGCCCAATCCGAGTACATGGGCTAGGAGCAGCAGGAGATCCACTGGTCTATTGACCAGGATTGACTCAGGTACATAGGCGACGAGCGATTGCCGGGCTGAGGGAGCTGCGGAATCGGGCTGGCCCAATCCGGGTACCCGGTACGAAGACGGTGGACGTTTTGTCGGTTTCGGCGCAAAACCGACAACCGCTGATCTTGGATCCGACCGTTCTAAAGCGAAGTCGTAGCTGCTACGAAAGCTTCGCATCAGGACAAATTATCATTATTTAGGATTTTACTATTTTGCCTTTTAGGCCCATAGTGTGTTAGTCGAGTCTATAAAAATCCTAAGGGCATGTTGGTCCTTTCCATTTTTATTTCAGCGTATGTTTAAACCCTAAGGGTAGTTTTGGTTTTTCCTAGTCTATTGGGCTGCCTATAAATAGGGCCCCAATCCCCTAGGGTTAGGGTCAACCCACTTTAATCAGAAAATCAAAGTTCACTTTCTTTTTCCTTGTTGTGCGTCGCTACTGTTTTTTGCTCTACGAAGTCATCGCTAGAATCTTCTTCATTCTGATGTCATCTTGGAGTGCGGTGCTCTTATCCAAGTTCTTTCACGTTTGTTTTTCCCTTCTCTCGAGAACCAATCGCCTGGTCCTTCTCCTTTCTGTGATTTTGGCACTGGTTTTCTAGAGGAGTTCTTTCCGTGTGGCGGCGGTTGGCATCGGGAGCAGCAGGCCAAAGCTGCGTGTGTTGCAGCGCTGGTTGCCACCACTTGGAGGAAGCGCTTGGAACCGAAGCCCACTTGGCTTTCAAAGCCCACGAGGCTGCCTAAGCCTACGCAGTTAACGGAGTCCACGCGAAGTGCATGCGAGGCTTTGAAGTCATGTCGTTCGAAGCCTGATGTGCTAGGTTGTGCGAGGGGCGCACTGTTGATCCTTACATCGAGGCCTGCAAGGTGTGGAGGTTGATGCGAGGCATGTGCGTGATTCGGAGGTAAGCTTGACTGGGGCTTCAGAGCCACTCTGCTCGAAGCTCAGGCTTCGGCTTGCCGAAGTTCTGACTTCGCTGTGGCTTCAGCAAAGCAAGCTTCGGAGACAAGGCATACAGGCTTTTGCATAGGCTTCGGCAAGTACTAAACAAGAGACAAATTTGTGAACAGTAAACTTTCTTCTCATTTTGCATGCACTTGAATTAAATGCTTGTGATGGTTATGTTTGTGATGATTGAAATGCTTGTGAGTTAAATGCATTGTTAATCTGCCTTTAAACACTTTATTGGTTTTCTTTTCAACTAGGACATCAGTCGTTTTTAGGCTAGATTATTTTAGTACCTGTGATCTGTTTTGCTTCTGTTGATTGTCTGTTGAGGTGTGTTGGGTATTGGGAGAAGGCCATTGATTCGAATGAATTTTTAAAGGCGTCCATTCACCCCCCCCCCTCTGGTTGCTACTTTCGGTCCTACAAGTGGTATCAGAGCCTGGTTAGGGTTTTTCCATAGCTTAACCGGTTCTAACCCAAGGTAGTGATCATGACTTCCTCTGGCAAAGTCCTGTCCCTTGAACCTTTTGGCTACAATTACTAGAAGACTCGCATGTGAGCCTATCTCATGAGCCAGAGCTCGGACATTTGGGATGTTTGTGTTCATGAAACTTTTACTGTGCTTCCTATTGTTGAGTGCACTTCCCCCGAGATAGTCGCCCAGCATCAAAACAACAACAAAGTTGTGAACATTTTATTTTCTAGTCTAGGTCCCACTGAGTTTGAGTGTGTGAGCCATCTCAGCACTGCTAGAGAGATCTGGGCTACCCTCCAGGCACATCATGAGGGGACAGCCCAGGTCAAGGTTCGGCTCTATTAGACCTACCAGCGTGAATATGAAAATTTCACACAGAAGCCGGGTGAATCTGTGAAGCATTGTTTGGTTGTTTTCAATCGATCATCAACAAGCTTCGGTCCAACAAGGCCGATGGAGTTCAGCTGGTCTCAGATCATGAGCAGGCGCTCAAGGTTCTTCATACCTTGGACCCTAAGATCTGGGAGATCAAGGTATCCTCTATCATTGAGAGCACGTCTTACGATACCTTGACCATCGCAGAGCTTTTCAGTAAGCTCAAGGCCACATAGGTTGATATCTAGTTGAGATCAAATCTCACTGGTTCTAGCTCAAAAACTCTGGCCCTTGTGACACCTTCTGCTAACTCCTCCTCTTTGAGTTGTGTTGCATTCTCTTTCATGTCTATCACCGAGGACCAGCTTGATTCATTAAGAGATGATGATCTGTGTCTTTTTAACAACCGGGTGCATCGTGTTTATGATAAACGAATGTTCAAAAGACACGGCACAAAATCCAGATGCTTTGAGTGTGGTGATCCAGGTCACTTCATCGCCGACTGTCCCAAGCGGAACAGTCACAAGAAGGGCACCAGCGGTGGCTCCTATGACTCCGGCAAGCACGACAGCTCCATCTTCACAAAGGGCAAGCCCAAAACGAGGTTCTTTCGAAAGTCTCCGAAGGACTACCGACATGAGAACAAGAAGCTAGACAAGGCCTTCTTCGCCGAGATGGAGAGAAGCTACTCCAAGAGGTCGTCTTCTTCTTCCTCTTCATCAAGCTCAAGTGATGAGGAGACCATGATCAAGAAGGGGAAGGACAAGGATGATCCGGTGGGCCTCTGCTTCATGGCCTTTGGGGACAAGCCGAAGAGTCGTTTGCACCACAGCCAAAGATCCCGCAAAAGCTTCTGCTCAATGGCTCTTGGGGATAAAGAAGAGAATGGCTCCCCTAACAACTCTGACGACGATGACGATGAAAAGGTATCTTCCTATGAACAAGAAGTCGTTGATTTACTAGAAGAGAACCGTCAAGAGTTGAGGTATTGGGAGAAACTGCTTAGAGGGGATAAGAAGAGGATAGATGAGCTTGAGAGTGAGCTTGCCATGGCCAATGGCAAGATTGAGAGTCTATCTTCTTCCCCTTGCTTGGGTGGTAGCAGTGAGTGCCCTAACTACGAGGTGCTATTGTGTGACCTGATGACTCTGAAGTCTAGGTACACAGAGATGGTAGATGAGAGAGACGCTTTGGCCACTGAGATTGAGAGCGCTCAGCTGGAGCTTAAAGATGCTCATGCCACTGTCTTCGTGCCATGTGTGGACTGCCCATACCATTTAGCTGGTTTAGCTGAGTTGAGAGCCAAGAGTGATGAGCAGTTGGGCGAGTTAGCGAGAGTCAGAGCTGAGCTAGAGCAGACTAAGCTTGAGCTTGAGACACTGTCAATTTCACCCACTGTTTGTGAGAACTGCTTGTCCCTAAGATTGGAACTAATCAAGCTAAAAGCTGAGAAGTCTGTCCAAGTTGATAGAGAGTGTGAGATCTGCTTGTCTCAGGTGGAGGTACTAGCTGCCTTGAGAGAGGAGCTAGCTGATGCTCAGAATGAGAACTCTTACCTCCGTCAGATCCTGAGTTGGGTGAGTGCTAGAGATCCATAGCTCGGCATGATGATCCAGCAGTTCAAGAGGCGGGATGGGTTTGGGGTAGGTTACACCCACACCAAGGCTGACTTTGAGAGTGCCATTAGCCGTGAGTGGAGTGGAGTAAGATTACTCCAGAGCAAAGATATCCCAAGACTCACTCCACTGAGTCTTTCTAGGCATGTCAGCCCAAGAATGGAGTGTTCCAAGAACAAACTAAAGCTCCACCCAAGAAGCCTGTCTGGGTCCCAAAGCCCAAGCATCTCCACACTTCTCTTGACTCTCTACCTGAACCCTCTCACACCAAAGAGTCTTGTTGACACAGAAATGCGCCCCCGCACTTGGGTCGGTTCGACATCCAAACATATCGCAACGATACCGACGTCGCATTCTGACTACCCTGGATAGTGACAAGGAATTTGGAGTCGCCAGGCAATCAGATAAATAATTAATATTTTAATCCAATTGGCCAAAAAGTATTAGTAATAATGTGAACAGTAACAAACTAACCAAAATACATGGAATCTGCCGATTCAGAGGCCGGTTCGGAGTTACAGCGGAGTCTGGTCTGAAGGGTCCCTAGGGCACCTTCGGCCTCAAGCCCAGTCAGACCGTAGGTACAACCTCGGTTGGACCAAAGGTTGCGAAGGGGTTTCGGGCACGTCCCGAAGATAGCTGCGATGTAGACTCTCGCATGGTGCGAAGGGCTCCGGTCAGACCAGCGAAGCCCTCTCGGTCGGACCGGCGAGGTAGTCTTCGAAGTACGTAGGCTCCGGCATGTGAAGCTCCAGCGAAGGGCTTCGGCGCAGTGCGGAGTATCCCGGTCAGACCGGCGGGGCACCTTCGATCTGACCGGTCGTTGCCGACAATAGCCTGACGAAGGGCTTCGGTCAGACCGGCCTTGTACCTCCGGTCGGACCGGTGACGACAGATCCAATCTGTTAGACCCCGGACGGCCTAGCAAACAGGATCCGATCGGCTCCAAATTTTGCAGAGGTGTTCAGAGAGACAATTGACCTGCAAAGATAATAAGAGATCAAATAAAATTTGGCCAGAGGGCCTAATTGCCGAGTAAGGCGATAAAAACCGATAAAAAGGATAGCAATCCATTATGTGGATTAGAGGGAGGTTCACAAGCGAACCAGCAAGGGTTACCGTGATTACAGACACGGCAGACGGAGGGCTTTCAAGCAAACCCACGAAGATGTGGAAAGTAAAGAAAATAAATGTGATTCAAAGCTAGGGCTTTGGATTTTGTGTATTGGGAGGAGTCCTTGAATCGGCCTTGCCCCTAGTATTTATAGGGGGTGAGTTGGTTATCCCTGGCTAGAGATAGAGTTAGATGTGGCCAAAACCCTGTTGAGATACGTTTTGGGTGAAAATAACTCGAATCCTCCTCAGATCCATAATCTGGACCCTGGCCGGTTTGACCGAGCCCATGGGTCCGGTCTGACCGGACCTGGCCGGTTGGACCGACATACCATAGTCGGTCAGACTGGCCTTTGCCAAGTTTGACATATTTTCGGTCAAAAAAACCATTTTTTAGTATTTGCCTAGTTTGCCCATTAATGCCATTTTTTGCTATAAACACATGCCCCCTGCCTTTTAGCAAACTTTGTGAGCTAAAAGCACAACGGGCCTTGGGCGATACTTGTAATATCAGCCTTTTAACACTTCAAGCGTTTTGCCACACACTTGGGAAGTACTTTTTTAAATATCTACCATTCAAAGCCCTTAGAAATCGCTCTCCTTGTAAAGACTTTAGGACATATGTGTTGCCTGGAGCGATTTCGACTACCCTAAAAGGTCCTTCCCAACTAGGTGACCATTTACCAAATTTTGAGCTCTTAGTACCTAATGGAAAAATCGTCTTCCACACCAAGTCGTTGATTTGAAACGATTTTGCCTTGACCTTCTTGTTGTAGGCCCTAGCTACTCTTCTTTTATCTTTCTCTATTGCCTCTAGAGCCTTCAACCTCTTATCGGTCACCTCTTCTAAATTATCCTTTAGAAGCATCTCATATTCGTCGACCGATAAGCCATCTTGCTTAAGAAACTTAAGCGAGCCAAGATCCACCTCTACCGGTAGAACGGCTTCTTGTCCATATACTAACTCATATGGACTGACTTTAGTGGCACCGTGCCTTGCAACTCTACTAGCCCATAGAGCTTCGGAAAGTATCTCATGCAACCTTTTTGGAAACTCTTCAATCTTTTTCTTGATTAGTTTAATCACAGTTTTGTTACTAGACTCGGCCTGACCATTGGCCTGAGCATAATATGGGGAAGAGTTTACCAATTTGATCCCATAGTATTCGGCAAAGTCCCTCACCTCTTTAGCAACAAACGAAGTACCTTAGTCTGTAGTGAGAGTTTGGGGAATGTCGAATCTGTGTATAATGTGTTTCAAGATGAAATCAATTACCTCATTGTGAGTCATGTTCTTGAGCGGCACGGCCTCGGTCCATTTGGTGAAGGAATCCGTTGCCATCAACACGAACTGATGCCCTATCGAAGATGGAGGATGAATTTGGCCGATGAAGTCTAAACTCCAACCTCGGAACGACCATGGTTTGATAATAGGATTAAGCATCGACGCGGGTGCTAGCTGAATATTTCCAAACTTTTGACAAGCTTCGCATCCTCTATAGTATTTAAAACAGTATTCAGTCATAGTCGGCCAGTAAAAACCCGCCCTTTTAAGCATCCAACTCATTTTCGGGGTTGACTGATGAGTACTGCAAAGCCCTTCATGTACTTCGCCTGCAGTAACTCTAGCTTGATCGGGGTCCAAACACTTCAAAAGTACTCCATCAATAGACCGGCGATACAACACATCGTCGAGCAAAACAAATTTGAAAGCTTGTCGCTGAACCTTCTGATCAACCTTTTGGCTTGGATTTCTCAAATATTGGATGATTGGGATCCTTCAATCGTCCTCACTAATCGAAGGAACAATGGCCAAATTCCCACTAGAATTGGCCTCGAGATTTCTCGTTTGGATCTGCCCCCCAAGCGCCAAACCTTCCTGACAGCAGTCGGTCGGACCAGCCATGTTGGCCCGGTTCAACCGACTATTGTCGGTCATCTGGCATAGTTCGGTCTGACCATCTTGACATGGTCGGTCAGACCGGGAACGCATGGGCGGTCTGACCGTGCTTAGAAGGTCGGTCAGACCGACATCAGTACCCTTGGGTGCTACATCGTCTTCAAACATCGGCTTTTCCCGTGTGCAGAATTTACCTCTCCTAACTTGATATCCTGATGCTTGTTGAGCCAAGTCATTTGCAAGTGAGTTGGCCTCTCTAGACACATGAGTAATCTCAAAATCATTAAAGGTAGAAATTAAGTCTAAACACTTATCCAAGTAGCTATTTAGTAAACCGTTAAAACATTGAGCAAGCTTGGCTACTTGTTGCACGACTAATAAAGAATCACATATGCATGAACATGTTTCACACCCATGGAGTTTAACAACTCTAGACCTAGCAATAGGGCTTCATACTCGGCCTGATTATTAGTTGAATGAAATATCAAACGGGCTGAGGTTTCAAAGTGCATACCACTTGGTGATACGAGCACCACTCCAACACCTCGGCCATTTTTTGCAAGCCGAACCATCAAAATAAAGTTTCCATGGTAATACTTCAATCAAAGCAACTTTATCTCCCCAATTGACATCTACATGGTGATCCACTATAAAATTAGCAATGACTTGGCCTTTCATAGCTCTCAACGGTTCATAAGCCAAATCATATTCAATTAACGCATACGCCCACTTGTCGATTCTACCACATAGAATCAGTTTTTGCAACATGTATTTTATGGCATCCGCCTGGCAAGTGACAACACATGTGCTAGGGAGAAGATAGTGACGCAATTTGGTACACGCATAATAGAGGGATAAACACAAATGCTCCACAAACACGTACCTTGTCTCGGCATCCAGAAGTCGGCGACTCAAGAAGGTGAAGATGTACTCTCTTCCTTCGATGTCCTGAGTCAACACGGCTCCAATCACACTCTCCTCCGTGGCAATATAAAGCTGAAATGGAATCCCGGCGTTCGGCGCCCTTACCACTGGTGGCGTCTATAAGCACTCTTTGATTTTATCGAACGCGCGTTGCTGGCTTGCCCCCCAAGTGAACTCGGCTTCATTTTTTAGCCGGAGTATTGGGACGAAAGCATCAATTTTTCCAGACAAGCTAGATATAAAGCGTCGCAAATAATTAACCTTGCCTAGCAGTTTCTGCACATCTTTCTTACATGTCGGCGCTACACATCCTCTAATTTTCTCAAGCCTCTTAGGATCAATTTCAATGCCTTTTTCATGAATCATGAATCCCAAGAACTTACCCACCGACACACCAAAAGCACACTTGAGCGGGTTCATTTTTAAGCCATACTGACGCATTCTTTCGAAAGCAACTCTCAAATCGGCGAGGTGGTTTTCCATAGCGTATGATTTGACCACAACATCATATATATAAACTTCTAACATAACTCCTAGCAAGTCATGAAAGATTAAGTTCATGGCACGTTGGTATGTGGCGCCAGCATTCTTTAAACCAAACATCATTACTACCCACTCAAACAAGCCGACAAAACCCGGGCAGCGAAAAGCCGTTCTAAAAACGTCTTCTTCGGCCATAAAGATTTGATTATAACCAGCGCTGCCGTCAAGAAAACTTAGTACCTTGTGTCCCAAGGCATCGTTGATCAACATGTCGGCTATTGGCATGGGATATTCGTCTTTCGAAGTGGCCTTGTTCAAATCCCTGAAGTCGACGTAGATGCGGATCTTGCCACTCTCTTTCTTCTGGACAGGCACGATGTTAGCGACCCATTCCGCGTACCTGCATGGCCTAATAAAACCTGCCGCTAATAGACGTTCAACCTCCTCTTTAACTCGGTCATAAATGGCTGAACTGAAGTGGCGCGGTGGCTGTTTATAAGGCCTAAACCTAGGTTTGATGGGGAGCCGATGCTCAACAAGCTCTCGGCTTAACTCGGGCATCTCGTTGTAGTCCCATGCGAAGCAATCAACATATGATCGAAGCAATTTTATTACTTCGGCCTTTACATCATTATTTAAATTCTGATTTACAAATGTCGGCCTCGGAACACTACCATCTCCTATGTCTACTTGTTCCAAAGGGTCGGCCGACGAGAAGCCTTGAGCTAATTTTTCTACCTCGCTAAAATCTTCAATGGCTTCAGCGATACCGTCTTGAGAAGACCGATATTGCTCCACGCGAGATTTTAGCTAATCAAGATTAGTGCGAGACATTCTACTATCTTAGACACAACCGAGCCACACCAGCTGGCTTCACGGAAATAGGAACAAACCTCCCCTCTGATACACTGACAAAATCGTAATCCGAGAGGTCCCGCCCCAACAAGCACTCTATCTCATCATGGGCGGCATCACCGGATGCATCGGCCAAACTAACGTGGGCCGATGTATAGGCGTACACTATCTCGACTTCATCGCCATCCCATTGTATTAGGTACTGATGCAAGGTGGACGGCACACACTAATTTGTGTGGATCTAGTCACACCCTAGCAATACATTATAATTGCCTTGTACGTCGACGACGAAGAAAGCAGTGGGTAGCGTCTTGTTTCCCACCGTCAGTTCCAGGGACAGTACCCCCTTAGCTTCCGTCGTGTCACCGTTGAAGCTGTTGAGGGTGGCGTTGGTCTTCTTCAGGTCATTGTCATCCTTGCCGAGCTTCCTTAGAAGGGAGTACAACATTAGGTTCACGGTGGCGCCGCCATCGACAAGCATCCTCGAGATAGGCCTCCTGTCGATGTGCCCCCTTATGTAGAGGGGTCTTAGGTGATGGTTCGAGTCTCCGGGCTTCTCGAATATGGCGTCCCACGGGCCAAGGTCTAGCTGAGCGAACCCGGCCTCCTCCTGTAGTGGAGCGAACTCGAAAGGCAACATGACGACGCCAATGTCCATCGCCTGAGGAGCGGGCCCCTCGGAGACGAGAGTGTAGTCGTCGTCAAGCAAATCGTCTTCGTTGGAGCTAACAACGGGGGTTGAGTCATTGACCATGACCGACCTAGGTCCCCAGACTTTCTTCGCCGTGGGCCGAGGATGGATTTCCTCAAAAAAAGTGTCACGTGCCTCCTCGGCCTTCTCCTCTCGTATCTCTTGCACCCTCAAGCACTGCAATATTCTCTTTTGTGATATGGACATCTCCGAGGGCGCCCACAATGGCTGAGGATGGGTGTTGGGTGCCACGGTCTGGCTCCTGGCATTTTTGGCCAAAGGGGACTTGTTTGTATCGGCCTCGGATATCTTGCGCTTGCCATGAGAGGTCTCCTGCTCCTGGTCGGTCGGGCCATCCATAGCGGGCCGGTCGGACCGGTCTGTGCTAAAAGCTGTCGTAAGGCCGGTCGGACCAGCCATAGTAGGCCGGTCAGATCGGGCTTCAGCTAGGTCTTCGCGCTGTCCCATTAGGGCACTCTTCAGGATTGGGACTTCCTGGGATCCAACCCTAATGACTATAACCTCTGAGGCGTCTTCACATTCATCTCCTCTGGTGACATCTCGTGGAGCCCGGTTCTGAGGTACTACGGACAGGCAGTGAATAATACTATCATCCTGTGCGGGCCCCCGATCCTGCCACTCAGAAACACTAGAAGGAATGTGAGTGTTAGTAGCCAGACACTACTCGGAGTTCTCCGACGACGGAGGCCAAGTTGGAGCCATCGTCCAGCAGTAGGGTGGCGGCATCGGAGGCTCTAGCGGTTTTGCCCACTAAGTGTCGAACCCGTTGGCCTGTTGGAAGCCTGGCCACATCGATGGTTCCTCGGACCAGACCAGCGAAGGGTCCTACCAAGCCGGAGGTAAATTAGCCCATGGTGGAGGCGGGCCCGGCCACTGGAGGCCGAGTCCATCCGGAGGCTGCAGCCCGCTCGGAGGAGGTGGGTTTGGCTACTGAGGCCTGAATCCTCCCAGAGGCTGGAACCAAGCCGGGAGAGGGTTCAGCCACTGAGGTCCGAACCCTACCGGAGGTTGGGACCAACCCGGAGGGGGGTTCGACCACTGAGGTCCAAACCTTGCTGGAGGCTATATCCACTCTGAAGGGGTGTTCGGGCCTTACGGTCCGAACTCGACCCTCGCGAGGTTCATCCTCCTCGGGGGCTTCGACTGCCCCGGAGCTCGTGGGTGAACACCTCTTCTTTCGGACCTTCGCTGGTGCTTGTCCAAAAGCATCTTGTAAGTCACCTTCGGCTTTCTGCGATGCTTGGACGAAGATGATAGCTTAATATTTTCTTTCCACACTCCTACCTTCGGATTCTTTGGTACAAGTGTGCGTGTGCGAGTGTCTCCTATGATGATTTCTTTCCCTTTAGCCGACTCGGCCTGCTCTGGCCGAATCAACACCTTCTTCCCTTCTAGCTCAACATTGTTCATGGGAAAAGGGCCTCTGTCTAATTTCATCTTTGGATTTGCTTCTGTTTTCAATCGTCCTTCCTCTATGGCCTATTGTACCTGTCGACGAAAAATGTTGCAATCGTTAGTGTAGTTAGAATGTGAATCATGCCACTTTCAGTAGGGACGCTTTTTTAATTCGTTAGCGGATGGCATGACTTGCCCTTTCGGCAGCCGTAGGAGTTGATTTTTTAATAGGAAATCAAATATCTTATCACATTTAGTTATGTAAAATGAATATCTAATTTCATTAGGCCGACTCTTATAGGGAGACGGCTGCAATTCGGAGCAGGTGATGGGCTTGGAATTCGTGCTCCAAGTCCATTCGGTCGTGTACATATCGACTGGATCTTCTTCCTCTTCGGATTCTCCCTCGTCAGAGTGCTCCATAGTGTGGATTTTAGCCCTTGGTTTATTAAAAGTTTTAACGAATTTTCTATCTTTGGCCTGTCCTTCCTAGACCAAAGCTTGTTGCAATACTTGGCTAACGTCCAAGAGGTTTTGATTATCCATATGTTCCTTAATTTATGCCCGTAGGCCATTGAATGCTTGATCTGCTAGGTCTCTTTCCGATACGTTTAGGCTAAAACATTTATTCCTGGTATCTCTAAAGCATTTAACATACTCAGAAACACTTTCGCTAGATTTTTTCTTAATCGCCGTGAGGTGTGATAGCCTAAGCTCGGTCTCGCCTGTGTAGAAATAATCATGAAACCTCTGCTCTAGCTGAGCCCAAGTCTGCATGGAGTTTGGCGGAAGCACCGAAAACCAAGTGAATGCGGTGTCGGACAACGATAGGGAAAATAACCTGAGTTTTAATGCATCCGATTTGCTAGCTTCGCCACATTGTGCTAGAAATTGGCTAATGTGTTCTAATGTGGATTTACTATCCTCGCCATCAAATTTTGTGAAATCTAGGACTCTATAACCGCAAGGGTACAGAATGGTGTCAAAGTGGTCGGGATATGGTTTTCGATAAACCCTAGCTCTATCCCAAGGTGCAAAGCCGGTGCATTCCCTAAATAGCGCGCGAATACGTTCCTCAATATCGTCGTGATCTAATGCTTTCACGCGTCTTTCATATGGTGGCGGGACACGTGGCGGTACATCGACATGCTCTGGCCTATGTTGCGGTGTGGGAGTGTGCAGTGTGAGCAGCGACGGCAGAGCAGGCATGGGCGCAGGCGGCGGTGGTACTTGATAAGTTAGGTTTGCCTGGCCATAAGTGTAGTTATGTGTTTCGGCTATGGATGAAGTAGCCGGAAATGTGATGGTTTTTCCAGTATTACCGTCAGTTCTACTATAAATATGTTGTGCTGATGGAGTACTAGTGATTGGTGCTGGTGAATCAGCCTCAGTAAAACCGAATCTTCTAAACACTGCCGCCACTTGCGAGACAACTGTGGGTTCTAGTTTATTGGCTAGCGAGATGATAACCGCCTGATCAACAGACGCATCTATTCTACGGTCGACTTGTGAGGCAGATAAAGGGGGTGATGACGGGCGTACCTAGGTTAAGTTGAGGTTGTCGCGCATGACGAAGCCCGAGCATGTATTTATGCAATCTCTGAGCATCCGTTCCTCGAGTTCCTTCTTTTTCGCTTCAATCTTTGCTCGGTCTTCCTCAGATATGTCCACTATGGTGGGCATTATAATGTTGCGGTCGTCGATGTCCGTGCTCCCCATAATGTTCATCGGCGATGCAGTGGAAGTAGACGTAGTAGAGGTACCCGCTACCGATGTAGAGGTAGCAGTCATTGTTGGCGTCTTCCCCAGCGGAGTCACCAGAAAGAGTGTTGACATAGAAATGCGCCCCCGCACTTGGGACAGTTCGACGTCCAAAAATATCGCAACGATACCGACGTCACATTCCGACTACCCTGGATAGTGATAAGGGATTTGGAGTCGCCAGGCAATCAGATAAATAATTAATATTTTAATCCAATTGGCCAAAAAGTATTAGTAATAATGTGAACAGTGACAAATTGACCAAAATACCTGAAATCGGCCGATTCAGAGGCCGGTTCAGAGTTATAGCGGAGTCTGGTCCGAAGGGTCCCTAGGGCACCTTTGGCCTCAAGCCCGGTCAGACTAGAGGTACAACCTCGGTCAGACCGGAGGTTGCGAAGGGGTTTCGGGCGCGTTCCGAAGATAGCTGCGAAGTAGACTCTGGCATGGTGCGGAGGGCTTTGGTCGGACCAGCGAAGCCCTCCCAGTCAGACCGGTGAGGTAGGCTTCGAAGTAAGCAGGCTCTAGCACGTGAAGCTCCGGCGAAGGGCTTCAACGCAGTGCGGAGTATCCCGGTCAGACCAGCGGGGCACCTTCGGTCTGACCGGCCATTGCCAACAATAGCCTGACGAAGGGCTCCGGTCAGACCGGCCTTGTACCTCTAGTCGGACCGGCGACGATAGATCCAATCTGTTAGACCCCGGATGGCCTAGCAAACAAGATCCGATTGGCTCCAAATTTTGCAGAGGTGTTCAGAGAGACAATTGACCTACAAAGATAATAATAGATCAAACACGATTCGGCCAAAGGGCCGAATTGCCGAGTAAGGCGATAAAAACCGATAAAAAGGATAGCAATATGTTACGTGGATTAGCGAGAGGTTCACAAGCAAACCAGCAAGGGTTACCGTGATTACGGACACGGCAGACGGAGGGCTTTCAAGCAAAACCACGAAGATGCGGAAAGTAAAGAAAATAAATGCGATTCAAAGCTAGGGCTTTGGATTTTGTGTATTGGGAGGAGTCCTTGAATCGGCCTTGTCCCTAGTATTTATATGGGGTGGGCTGGTTATCCCTGGCTAGAGATAGAGTTAGATGCGGCCAAAACCCTGTTGAGATAAGTTTTGGGAAAAAATACCTCGAATCCTCCTCGGATCCATAATCTGGACCCTGGCCGGTCTGACCGAGCCCATGGGTCCGGTCTGACCGAACCTGGCCGGTTGGACCAGCCTACCATAGCCGGTCAGACCGGCCTTTGCCAGGTTTGACATATTTTTGGTCAAAAAATACCATTTTTTAGTATTTGCCTAGTTTGACCATTAATGCCATTTTTTGCTATAAACACCTTCATAATATAATCTTGTTACCTCGGCCTTAATTTCTGGGTATATTTCCACTTTGAATCGCCGAGGTGACTGCTTGAATGACTGATAACCCTATTTTATTGGCAGCCGATGTTCCACAATCGATCGGCTTAAACATGGCATCTCGTGATATTCCCATGCGAAACAATCCCAATATTCTTGCAGTAATGTGACTAACTCACTCTTTATCTCGTCAGGGAGGTGAGCACTTACAAAGGTTGGCCTCAGTCTGTCGTCGGGCCCAATTTCTACTTCTTGAAGTTCATCAACTACAGCGAAACCTTGACCGAGTTTCCCCTCCGTCTCATCAATGTGGTCTTCAGAAGGTGGATTCGGGCTGTTCGTTGTGGGTTGGTTTAGTTTCATCGTCTGTTCTTTTCTCGGTGTGTCGAGCATGATTGGGATGATTGGGCTGAGTTGCTGAAAATGGTCCCACTAGGCGTGCCAAAAAGCATGTTGGTGCGTTTTTTGGTCACACTTTGACACACGCGTGGCCTGGGAGATCTAATTAACTCTAGTGCAGGTCCTACGTTCTCAGAAAAAGGGTTCAAGGATAATATTATCAGTGGTATGGCCTATCGTCTATCGAGGCGATGACTGCAGTAAGGATAGAAAAATCGTGAAGCATTATGTCGATCGCCCATAGGGCTGATGACCATGGCTGGAGCTATCAGGCAAACATGCCATCAGTCGATGAGATGGGCAGTGCACACGTATGGGCCGATGGATGCTCTCGGATGGCAAATAAGATATGGATCTGAATTGAAGATAACCTACAAGCTTGCACTCCGGTAGAAATAAATAAAACGCACCAAATAACATGTCTATATCGTAAAAATCATCACAATAACTAGATCGGACATAACCAAGATAGTATCTAATCACGATGATCTTAATAATATGTTCAAATATCGGGCATGCTTTATTTAGATGAACAATATACAACATGAAAAAGATACAATAGCCAGAGATGTCGGACTTAATCGATAAAGCCTCAAACTACTACACCTAGATCAAATCAATTTAATAGATCAATCTGATGCAGCCTTAGACCTAGCTAATACACTGAGAACAACCAGCGATCGTACTGTTTCAGCATTCTCCTCAAGAGGTCAGGACTGATGCAATCATGAGGATACTGACCTAGTCAATACGGACGTTAGGGGTGGCAGGACTCACCTCTTCGCCAGAGATCGAAACGATGCAGCCCAGCTCCGAGTGCCAAATCCCATCGGGATAACCTTGGAAGCCAAGGGTGGCAATGTGCCAAGTAGTTGTTTGACAAAGTTGTGCATCTCTAATCTAACTAGGGTTACATATTTATAGTATGGAGACTTTTCATCCAAGTAACTTATCCTTAACTGATGCTAGATAATCTTCGTCTTCTTTCCACTCTTATCTCCATCGACTCTTCCTATCCGATCATTCATACCTCACGGACTGGCTTCCTTGACTTTCCTTGACCAGACTTCTTTTACTTCTGTTGACCGCGCGACATCCTTGGTAGGCTTGGGCTTCTACCAAATCTTGGCGTTATTAGTTTCAGAAAAAATATGAGGAACAAGATGCTTACGATATGATCATAGGTCTCAAGGGCATGTTTCAGAACTAGGCGAGGGTCCAGAGATACAATGTGTCTAAAGCTTTGTTTGGGAGTAGGCTGGCTGAAGGGAGCCCAGTGAGTCCTCATGTGATCAGGATGATTGGTTACATTGAGACTCTAGAGAGACTAGATTCTCCACTAGATCCATACTTGGCTATTGATGTGATTCTCTCTGGTCGCTCTCTTTGAGATTTGAGTCGTTCATCATGAATTTAAACATGGTTGGACTGGAGAAGACACTAGCTGAGTTACATGGGATGCTCAAAACTGCAGAGGAGACTATCAAGAAATCTCCAAGTCATGTGATGATAGTTTATTAGGAGAGCAAAAAGAGGAAGGGCAAGGCTAAGACCACAGATTTGATCTTTAGTGCGAAGCCTAAACCAACTAAAAAGTCCAAGTCAAGTCCTACTAGGTCTGATGTGTGCCACCATTGCCACAAGCCTGGGCATTGGAAGCGCAAGTGCAATGTGTATCTAGAAAAATAGAAGAACAAGAAGGGAAGTGTGACTTCTGCTTCAGGTATTAATGTTATTGAAATTAATTTTGCTACGAATCTAAATGATTCATGGGTATTTGATACCAGTTTGATAATTCATACTTGCAAATCATTGTAGGGGCTGAGTAGGACAAGAAAGTGTGCAAGTGGCGAGTTGGATGTACGTGTCAGAAATGGTGCAAAAGTTGCAGCGTTGGCCGTCGGTGTTTATTCACTATCACTACCTTCAGGACTAGTTTTGGAGTTGAATAATTGTTATTTCATTCTCACCTTAGGCAAAAAACATCATCTCTTCTTCATGTTTAGAAGAAGATGGTTTTGAATTCGTAATAAAGAACAAGTGTTGTTCAATATTTTTGAATGGTATGCTCTATGGTGTTTGTCCATTGGTGAATGGATTGTATATTCTGAGTCTTGAAGATGAACACGTTTATAACATTAGTACAAAGAAACAACGACTGAATGATTTGAATCCTACCTACATCTGGCATTGTCGTTTGGGTCATATAAATGAGAAGCATGTGCATAAACTCCATAGTGATGGACTTTTGGAGTCATTTAATTTTGAATCATGTGAAAAATGTGAGTCTTGCTTACTTGGAAAAATGACAAAGACATCTTTCATTTGTCAAAGTGAGAGGTCGAGTGAGCTATTGGCCATAGTACATACTGATGTGTGCAGTGTGAACCAATGAGCCATGTCACAAGAGGTGATTTTCAGTACTTCATCACTTTTAGCGACGACTTTAGTATATATGGTTATGTCTACTTGATGAGGCAAAAGTGGGAGTCCTTCAAAAAGTTCAAGGAGTTACAAAATGAAGTACAAAATCATATGGGCAAGACAATTAAATTTCTAAGATCTGATCGTGGAGGTGAATATTTAAGCGATGAGTTTAATGATCATCTGAAGCGGTGTGGAATTGTTCCACGGCTTACTCCACCCGGCACGCCCCAGTGGAATGGAGTATATCACAACTTCAGAAGCTACGAAGGAGGCAGTTTGGATCAGAAAGCTTGTTTCTGAGCTGAGTGTTGTTCCTAGTGTGTCCAGTCCAGTGGACCTCTATTGTGACAATAGTGGAGCCATTGCGCAAGACAAGGAGCCTAGATCACACCAGAAGTTCAAACATATACTTCGGTGATATCACCTGATCCACGAGATCATTGAGAGAGGTGATGTGAAAATTTGCAAAGTGCACACGGATTTGAACATAGCAGATCCGTTGACAAAACTCTTCCACAGCCCAAGCATGAGGCGAACCTGAGCTCCATGTGTATTAGATACTTGCGTGAGTGAGTCGTGTGTATGTGAAAGATGTTAGTAGTGTCTATGCTAATGTAAGAGGATAATTGTTATCTTTTTTCCTTTAATAAATATCGTTTACATTTAATTAATGAGTTGATGACTTGTTATGTGAGACTATTTGTTTGTTGGACCGGAAATGACGACCAGAGGGGTGTGAATGGGAGCTTTTAAAATTTCAGACTAAAAATAGCCTTCTGTTTTAATTCTGTCTTCTACGGGACATGCTTCAAACACACCCTTCAAAGTTCTGGTTTGGAGGTATTTTACAACTCCGAAAACAGGCTTCGCAAGGAGCAAAAGTTCGAAGCCAAGAAGACTTCGCTCCACCCACAACCCTGAAAATTCAGCTCTGCTAAGTCAGTACAGGCTCCGCACACACGGTGCCTTTGAGTAGGCTTCACACTTCACCCTTCGCAAGAGCGGACTTTCCTCTGAGGACTTCGACCAAATACTCAGCAACAGCAACTGGTGTTGGGATTCGCACTTCGAAGGTCTAAGCGCACACTGAACAGACTTCGCCGAGGACTTCGACACGGGAAGAAAACAGGCTTCGAACAGTGCTTCACTAGTAATCAGAGAGGTCTAGCCTCTAGTTTACACAGAGCGAACAAACACTAAAAAACACACACTTCTCACAAACAGACTTCTCACACACTTCTCCAGACAATTCAAAACACAACTTCACTCAGGAAGAAGAAGGTGTACAGAGGAATCAAATCAAGCAGTGCAACACAGAATACAAGTTCAAGCACAAATGAGAACAGAATCAAAGTTTCATTACTTGAACAGGGAACACAAAAAGAACTCACAAACTGAATACAACATGTGTGGTGGCTAGCACAGTAGCTCAAAAATGACTGCTCAAAGTGTTGATGTGACCTAGCCAGCCTCCACTATTTATAGGCACTATTCAGCCCTGTAAATAGACTACTTTACCCCTAGGGTTTACACTATTTTTGTCTCATCAGAACAAGGGGGTACAACTGGTAGTCTACTTTATTTGGAGGCTTCTTTTGTCAGCTTCGCAGAGGGGACAGCACAAGCTTTTGCAGAGCAGACGCTGTCAGCCTTTGCAGTTTTGGACCCTTCTGAAGCCCCCCTTCGCACGCGAGGGGTGTGGTAGCTTCGATGAGAAGCCTTGAGCCTGATGGCCTTCGCTTCACCGAAGTCAGCCTTCGATACAGTGACGGTTTTGAGCTGAAGCCGTCAAAGCCCTTGGGCCTTCGCACCAACACCTTCGGAGTGGACCACCACGTCTTCGCAGCTTCTCCCAGCTCGAACTCCGTCAGTCCATGTACCGAAGCCATTCATGGCCGAAGTACCTCAAGTCAGCCTCACTCCGGAGTCAGCCTCACTCCGGAGCCGCCTCACTTCCGAATCCTTCCTCACTCCGGAGCCAGCCTCACTCCAGAGCCTGCCTCACTCCGGAGCCAGCCTCACTTCCGGAGCCTGCCTCACTCTGAAGTCAGCTTCACTCCGAAGTCAGCCTCACTCCGAAGCCCCACCTTCGGAGTACCACCCTTCGAAGTCCCTCCTTCGTCCAAGGCCTCCGCATGAAGCATTCCATGAGCACTTCGTCGCAGTGTCTCTCCTCGAGCACACTCCTCGACAATCCTCACTCGTACCATGCCTTCGATGCACATCGACTTTTGAGACCTTTGTCGGGTATACCTTCGAGTGGCTCCCTCCGGAGCACACTTCGAACGCATTGCCTCATTGCTGAGGACTTGGTCCACCATACTCCGAAGTCACTCCATTCAGAGTACCCTTCGAAGTGCCTCGCCTCCGAGGACTTCGTCTCGGAGTACCTTCACCCGGAGCCAGGCTCCGCACTTACTGCCTTCTCCTGGCGCACCTCGACCCGAGGTCCGACCTCGACCCCTTCGCAGCCTTTGTGATGGAGCTCCCTGCTCCCCTGGCATCAAGCCTCCCGCTTGACCCTGGTTCACTTGCTACGAACCGTCTGTCGCCTCCGAAGTCACCTGCGCACCACAAACAAGCAGACAAGTGTATCCAGTACCCCGGAGACCTCTCCGAGTAAACAGCCTTCGATACACACTCTGGTGTACCGCCCAAAGTACCGAGCCCTTTGGTACAACTCATTCATCGTGTACTGTCGGACCCCTCCGACAGGCACACTCCGCTGCAACAGCTGCAGCAACCAGAGCCCCAAACCCTTCGGTGAAACAACCTCCGAACCCCTTCGGAGGGACCCCTTCGAATCAGAGGGTAACATATGTTAATCACTCATCACAGACTCTGAAACCAACCCTTGGTTTCTCAATCTCCCCCTTGATGAGTGCATTGACAACCAAATTCAAGTTCAAGAAAATTTGAAAAATTTCAGCACACAAGTGACCATAAAAACTCAGAAACGAGCCAAATCATGTTACTTTGACAAAAGAATTTTCCTTCCCCTTTTCAAAAGGGTAAAAGCCCCTTCGGCAAATCTCCCTTTTGCAAGATAAAAACTCCCCCTGAGTTATTTTACCCCCTTGCTGCAGAGAACTCAAAAATTTCTCCTCCTTTGTCAATGCAAGCATCAAGGAGCATGTAAAAGATGCATAGCTTCGAAATGGGAAGAATTGCAAGGACACATAAAGAAACAAATATGCTAACATTAATACCAATTATCATGTACTCAGCTCAATTTAACATTCTCTAAAAACATGATGACAGCATGTGATTTTATCATTTTAAAATAAAAGCATCACCACTCAATCAAGGTAACTAGACCAATAAAAGCTGGGACTGTGCAAAGCTAGTCAATTTCTACTCTAGACAGACAAGTCTAGTTCGAGTGGAGCATTGAAAGCAAACTTGATAAACAATGAATTTTTGTTGTTCTTTTCATAATGCCAGGGGTTATTTGTTTGTCCACCTTATACTTTCCAATCAGGCCAAGCCTAGGCATGAAAGCCATCAGAAGCTTAAGGCATTGATTTTAGCATACACTACACTATCCCAGTTCAGACCAATGTGCAATGGTAAGCAGTCTAGAATAGAGTAGTGCGACAAACAAACCCACCTGGATCTTTTCACTTGTAGCATGCAAATCATGGAGTTTTGGATTTTAATTAAGTGAACAATTTGTTTAGCATTTGATGAATACCCACGAGTAAGTAGAACAATTTTCAAGGTGCAATGTTTAGCATCCAGAGAAAAGGTGTCTTGCTATCAAGCAGATAAAAGATAGCTAAAGCAGTCCTGACTAAACATGCTAGATTCAAGACTAAGCAGTGAGCATGATTTGATTTTGGAAAGAAAAATCATGCACATAATGTTTCAAATATATTAAATAGAGCTGAGCTGACATGATTACATGAGTTATAATCAGGCATATAAGCGCAAAAGATGTAAATGCAATTTCACACATGATGAGCATATGCAAGACAATTAAAATCTGCTCCCCCTCACAAAATGCCATAAAGGTGACAAACACCAAGTTCCCCACGCAAGTAGGCAAAACGAGAAGCATCGAGGGGTTTTGTGAAAATATCGGCTAGCTGGTGTTGGGTATCAACATATTGAAGTTCAATATCTCCCTTCTCATTATGATCTCTGAGAAAATGATATCGCACATCAATGTGTTTGGTTCTGGAGTGCTGAACTGGGTTGTTTGCAATACAAATAGCACTAATGTTATCACAGAAAAGTGGAACACTCTTATAATCTAACCCAAAATCCCGCAAAGTGGAAACCATCCACAAAATCTGAGAGCAACAGCTAGCTGCAGCAACATATTCGACCTCAGCCGTCGATTGTGCAACACTAGACTGTTTGCGAGAAGACCAGCAAACCAGCGAAGTACCCAGAAAATGACAAGTACCGGAGGTACTTTTCCTATCAATCCTACACCCAGCAAAATCCGCATCGGAATAACCTCGAAGACACAAAGAGGAAGATGCAGAATACCAAATGCCGAATTCTAAGGTATGTTTGAGATACCTGAGAATGCGCTTGACCGCTTGGCGGTGCGAAGCTCGTGGTGAAGCCTGAAAACGAGCGCACAGACACACAGCGAAGTGTATCTCTGGCCTCGTAGCAGTCAAGTAGAGGAGGGAGCCGATCATGCTTCGGAACTCCTTCTGATCTACGACTTCTCCATCTTCGTCAGGATCCAATGCTACAGATGTAGCCATTGGAGTGGCGAGTGGCTTCGCATCAGCCATGTCGAATTTCTTGAGCAGGTCCTTGGTGTACTTTGTCTGGTGGATGAAAGTACCTTGTTTGCTTTGCTTGATTTGCAAACCAAGGAAAAAAGTGAGTTCGCCCATCATGGACATCTCGAACTCCCTGCTCATGGCATCTGCAAACTCGGCAACCAAAGCATGAGAAGAGCCACAAAAGATGATATCATCCACATAAATCTGGACTAGGAGGAAATCTTTGCCATGCTTGAGAGTGAACAGGGTTTTATCAACAGATCCCATCAAATACCCCCGCTCAAGCAGAAAAGACTTAAGTCTATCATACCAAGCCCGAGGGGCCTGCTTGAGTCCATAAAGAGCCTTATGAAGTTTAAGGACTTTATGTGGGTATTTGGGGTTTTCAAAACCAGGGGGTTGTTTTACATAAACATCTTCGCCTATGAAGCCATTAAGAAAAGCACTTTTGACATCCATTTGATAGAGTTTGAATCCCCGGGATGTCGCAAATGCAAGTAAAATCCTAATGTCCTCAAGATGAGCAACAGGTGCAAAAGTTTTAGTAAAATCAATCCCTTCTAATTGAGAATAACCCTGAGCTACAAGTCTAGCCTTGTTTCTAACTACAGTCCCATCCTCCCCTTGTTTGTTTTTGAAAATCCATTTTGTTCCAATGAAATGAACATTTGGTGGAGGATCAACTAAAGTCCAGACTTGGTTTCTCTCAAAATTTTCAAGTTCTTCATGCATGGCATTGATCCAATTAGAATCAGAAAGTGCATGACTAACATCTAAGGCCTCGAAAGAAGCAACAAAAGCGGAATCAATGAAATAAGCATGAGAACGTGTTACCCTTTGATCAAGCTCACCAATGATCTACTCAGGAGGATGCATCATTTGAACATGGTGTGGAGCCTCGCGGCGAGATGCAGTCTCCCCCTCAACTTGTGCGTTGGAGTGGTCCAAGATGACCGATGTCGAGGTAGTTGCTTCGAGAGCTTGTGCCGAAGTGGTTGAAGCGGGGTCGGCTTCGGGAGTTGATGTCGAGGGTAGTAGGGGTTCATTCTCGAACTCTCTGGGATCTTCTTCTTCGAAGATGGTCTGCTCCATGTCGTGTTCATTTGCCTGTTCAAAGGTAGAACTAATAGAGGGGGTTCATTCATCAAAAGTCACATCACATGACACGATGACAGTGTTAGTTTCCAAATTATAAACACGATAAGAATGACCATGTGTAGTGTAACCCAAAAAGATCCCGTCAGAAGAACGCGACTCAAATTTGTCCAAATTACCATGTTTTAGGATAAAGCAACGACACCCAAAAACTCGAAGATGAGTGACCTTGGGCTGTCTCCCAAAACGTAGGTCATAAGATGTCAAGTTCAAAATTGAGCGCAAGAAGATTCGGTTTGAGATATACATGCAGTATTCATGGCCTCAGCCCAGCCTTTAGTTTACACAGAGCGAACAAACACTGAAAAACACACACTTCTCACAAACAGACTTCTCACACACTTCTCCAGACGATTCAAAACACAACTTCACTCAGGAAGAAGAAGGTGTACAGAGGAATCAAATCAAGTAGTGCAACACAGAATACAAGTTCAAGCACAAATGAGAACAGAATCAAAGTTTCATTACTTGAACAGGGAACACAGAAAGAACTCACAAACTGAATACAACATGTGTGGTGGCTAGCACAGTAGCTCAAAAATGACTGCTCAAAGTGTTGATGTGACCTAGCCAGCCTCCACTATTTATAGGCACTATTCAGCCCTATAAATAGACTACTTTACCCCTAGGGTTTACACTATTTTTGTCTCATCAGAACAAGGGGGTACAACCGGTAGTCTACTTTATTTGGAGGCTTCTTTTGTCAGCTTCGCAGAGGGGACAGCACAAGCTTTTGCAGAGCAGACGCTGTCAGCCTTTGCAGTTTTGGACCCTTCTGAAGCCCCCCTTCACACGCGAGGGGTGTGGTAGCTTCGGTGAGAAGCCTTGAGCCTGATGGCCTTCGCTTCACCGAAGTCAGCCTTCGATACAGTGACGGTTTTGAGCTGAAGCCGTCAAAGCCCTTGGGCCTTCGCACCAACACCTTCGAAGTGGACCACCACGTCTTCGTAGCTTCTCCCAGCTCGAACTCCGTCAGTCCATGTATCGAAGCCATTCATGGCCGAAGTACCTCAAGTCAGCCTCACTCCGGAGTCAGCCTCACTCCGGAGCCACCTCACTTCCGAAGCCAGCTTCACTCCGAAGCTAGCCTCACTTCCGAAGCCTCCCTCACTCCGGATCCAGCCTCACTCCGGAGCTAGCCTCACTTCTGGAGCCTGCCTCACTCCGAAGTCTGCTTCACTCTGAAGCCAGCCTCACTCCGAAGCCCCACCTTCGGAGTACCACCCTTCGAAGTCCCTCCTTCGTCCAAGGCCTCCACATGAAGCATTCCATGAGCACTTCATCGCAGTGTCTCTCCCCGAGCACACTCCTCGACGATCCTCACCCGGACCATGCCTTCGATGCACCTTGACTTCTGAGACCTTCGTCGGGTATACCTTCGAGTGGCTCCCTCTGGAGCACACTTCGAACGCCTTGCCTCATTGCTAAGGACTTGGTCCACCATACTCCGAAGTCACTCCATTCGGAGTACCCTTCGAAGTGCCTTGCCTCCGAGGACTTCGTCTCGGAGTAACTTCACCTGGAGCCAGGCTCCGCACTTACTGCCTTCTCCTGGTGCACCTCGACCCGAGGTCCGACCTCGACCCCTTCGCAGCCTTCGTGATGGAGCTCCCTGCTCCCCTGGCATCAAGCCTCCCGCTTGACCCAGGTTCACTTGCTACGAACCATCCGTCGCCTCCGAAGTCACATGCGCACTACAGACAAGCAGACAAGTGTATCCAGTACCTCAGAGACCTCTCTGGGTAAACAGCTTTCGATACACACTACGGTGTACCACCCAAAGTACCGAGCCCTTCAGTACAACTCAGTCATCGTGTACTGTCGGACCCCTCCAATAGGCACACTCCGCTGCAACAGCTGCAGCAACCAGAGCCCCGAACCCTTCGGTGAAACAACCTCCGAACCCCTTCGGAGGGACCCTTTCGAATCAGATGGTAACATCTGTCAATCACTCATCACAGACTCTGAAACCAACCCTTGGTTTCTCATTTTTTATAATGATATTGTTCAAAAGGATCCCTGATCTTGTCATCATGTGGGACAATGATGACACATAGATTAGTACATCTGACTGATTGATAATCATGTTTCAGAGATCATATACATAGAGATGTCAAATCAGTGATGTGGGCACATGTTGGAGAACATGGTGTTAGATAGATCCACTTGAGATACTGTTAGGATTGTTGTTGTAATGTGACATTAGTTGTAATCTCAAATGGTGTACCTATAGAGTCCTCAGACCTGATATCGTCGTTTGATTCTAGAATGCGTAGCGACACACTTAGATGCTTCCCAACGCTATTTCATAACAGGGTAGTAATAAGGGTTATTTTTAGGTGTGTTGTGAAACAAGTTGTGGGATGTGAGCTGTCAACATGGAATTTACCCCTCCTAATAATGGGAGATATGTCTCTGGCCCCCTCAAGGTAATCAGATTGTAAAAGTGCATGGTCATGCCACTATGACTAAAGAGATAGTCATGATTTGAATCTGTTGCTTGATCGAGTGAAATATCGAGCTATCCAACAAAGGTGGCACGAATCTCACCTTGATCTTGACTGATGTCGTGTGGTAAAGAGACTGATGCGTGTGTATATCAAGGTTCGGTGAAAATTTGATTTTGTATGCTTTCAGAGGTCAATATGTGCTGCTAGGTACCGCTTAATATCAGTGAGCCAGAAAAGGTTTCCGATGGACAGCCGCCAGTGTATGAACTTATCGGGTCACACACTTAAGAGGATGGATTAAGAAAACTGCAAATAATTGGTTCTTGTCCAAGTGGGAGATTGAAGTAACAGTGCCAAAGAAAATTCAGGTTTGATCGGAAGTTCTGATTTGGAATCGGAAGTTCCGGTTATTTTTTTAATTGGAAATAGAGAGCTCAAATCAGAAGTTCTGATATGCTATCGGAAATTCCAATAATTTATTGTTTATGAAACAGAGAGCTCAAATCGGTAGTTCCGATACGGTATCAGAAGTTTCGATAATGTATAATTTAGAGACAGCGAGTTGAAACCGGAAGTTCCGATGCGTATCAGGAAAAATTGCACTGATCAGAAGTTCCGATAGGGGTATCAGAAGTTCCGATGATTCCTAGAATTACAGACCGAGAGTCCCAATCAGAAGTTCCGATCTGAGGATCGGAAGTTCTTAGGTGGGCGTAACAGATTGGATCTGTTAGGCCCTAGTGTGGATTAGGGCCAGGGCTCTCGCCACTATATAAAGAGAGGAGGAGGAGGTCTTGGAGATCGGATAATTCATAGTTTAGATCAGATTTAAACCCTAGCCACCAAGAAATCCTCCTCTCTCTCTTTCTTGAACTCAAGAGTTGAGATTGAGATATCTCCTGATTCTCATGAGCGGTGCTAGCATGCTGGCATGGGAGAAATCTCATCCCTATGCGTGTGGACTTTGTGGAGGCGTTGCTCAAATAGCAATACTCATCGTCTTCTTCACGTGGACAGCGTCGTCTTTACCGATTGGATCATCGGGGAATGGGCAGAGCAAGGTGAGGATAAGCGAGGACGCGCTTCCCCAACATCTTCTTCCACTACACCTAGCACATCTTGTGCTAGTAGGTACCGATTCATGATCCCTCACGCGCATAGTTCTTGGTCTTTGGGGAGAAATTTTAGAATTTGCCGACTAGTGTAGCTTCCCCATTCCCCAACAATATGTACCATCTTGGTTAAGGTAGGCAAGCAGCCACATTCTCTCTACTGATCGTATATTTCATTGATTTGTATCTATATTTTATATTGGTCACATGGAAAGTGAAATTCAAATATTTGTCACCAAATGTATAATATGATATTTCTACATAACAATTTTTTAAGAAAAATACAATACATGTCTTAAGGAGAAATAAGATATGACTTTTCTACAATCCTTGTTCTATCAAGACGTTATGGTGACACGTGCAACATCATTTGAATGTTCAGTGGGACACTTAACTGACCGATGTAATTCATATGTTTTCCATGGTTCTTTATGATGTTCATAATGTAAAATCAAATGTTGAATATGATTCAAATAGGAGCAGACCGATAACCCATCCTTACAATTATGATGAATATTTAGTGTACCAACCTAGAAAAGATATTTAGTGTTAGGTTCTGCTTATGTTCTTGAACTGCTACAACATAAGTTGAAAGCAGCAAAAGGCCGTCACCAATCAAGCTGTCAGAAAACAAGCAATCAAACTGAAGTGTATCGAAAGCAATCGATATAACAAGATATTCAAAATTGCACAATCAATGGTTCATTAATCACTGTTACTCAGCTATAGATTCTGCCTACTAATCCATAATATAAACCAAAACTTAATCTCACCACACCATCATACTCACAACTTTAGAAAACACTAAAAAAAGAAATAGTATGCAATTTGTTTTGATCAGAATTAAACAGACTAATCTATAACACTCTATAAGACCCGAAGCAATAAAAATATCATGTGCTACTTCTCCAATTGATTTACATGCAGAACAACAAATGAGAATCAATTTTGATGTCATTTGTTTATTGTAGCGCCCGGACTTAATAAAATCCAGACATTATTGAATTTCCAAAAAAACAATAACAACAAGATGTTCATCACGTGACAATGTACATAAGGCAATCATATGTGGTTCGCATACCACATTATTACACAAGGGTAAAATTAAAAGAAAATATAAAAATAAAACCAGACGATGAACATCTCTGCCAGTCTCGCGTCCTTGACCGGGTCGCTACTCCAGACCATTCTCCTCATAGTATGCAGTCTCTAAAGTATTTGTCCAACGGGTATAAGTACAAAAGAACTCAACAAGCCGCCGGGAATGCAATAGTAATGCAGGATAATAACAAGAGAATGATAAAGGTTTAAAGTGCGGAAAAGTACATTTTTAAGTGCCAGCATTTAATGTAGTCAAGTTTAATTGTACAGAATAATAAACATGAACAATGCAACATCTTTTAACTCGAGGAGTACAGTCATCCCTCCTCACTCAATAGTCCTTACATGCCATATAATCATGCAATAATCATAAATGTAAACTAACTGTGAGATGTCACACAACCCGCCCTTGACTGTGGGCTCGACTTTTCGAAAAGATTTAAACTCTGATCAGAGGTGTACTATTGTACCCACAAGGCACGCACTCATCCCCGCAAACAAAAGTGAAACGAGATGACCCATACCATGGGAACTCGTGCCAAAACCTTTAGCATGAGACGCTCCAACCTAATAACACTCACTCTAGGTTTCGTCGGCGCGCCAGCGCACTGGACCAAAGTCGCGCCCCCTTTTGTGCCTCATCGATACAAGTCACCCGCAGGTGCTACTTTACCCATCTCCAAATGGTGCTTCAAGTTGGAACACCCCATACCCCTAGTTAGGACATACCCATTAGACTTGTGGTTAGTATGGAAGTGTATTGCAACGGATCCCACAGACTGATCCTTATAGTGCCCCGGGTGTGACTAACCAATGCCCTCGCTTGCACCTAGAACCCACCATGCTAACAATCTAAACCAAAACTCCATAACCAATAGAATTCCAGGGTTGAGAGAAATCATGGGGATCATATAATAGAATCAAAATCTTTGACTCATTTTAATCTTGTAGCGGTTGTGTCGATACATTGGACACTATCTAATAATAATACTATTATGGTGACAAGGAGTTTCAGCCTCAATATCATGGCTTGGGTTTGCCATTCAAGCTAGGTCGAGGATCTAAATAAATAAAATGTAAGGCTTTTAATTTGACTAATGCATTTATAACCTATGGGTTTTAGCGATATTTTAAGAAAACTAGGTTCAGTATGCTCAAAATTTAGTGTGGTGACTTGCCTTGCTCGACAAAGGGAGATGGTGGAACTTCTGGGAAGTACTCCGGTTCTTCGACAACGTCGTAGTCTTCCCGGCACGCAAAATGAGAACAACAAACAATTTAAACATAATAAAATAAACAGTACAATCATTTCAAATAAATAGGCTAAAGTTGTAGAAAAATAAAGAGGAACCTTTTGAAAATTGAAATGGTGAAATTTGGAGTTAAAATGGGGTAAATATGAATTTTTAAAGTTTAAAACAATACTTTTGGTTTTAATTTGGATAACAAATAGTAAAAACATGTCGAGTAAATTGGTCAAGTATGTAGAGAATAAAAATATAAATTTTCTAAAATTTGAATGGTAAAATTTGGAGTTAATTTGAAGAAGTTAAGAATTTTTTATGTTTAAATCAATTTCTAAAAAAAATTAAACCCTAAAACAGCCGCCGGTCCACGGTGAGCCAAGTCCACTGTGAACCCGCGCACTGTGCGTGTGAGCTAGATAAAGATCAACCGTAGGATCGAGATCGGGTAGCCATAGTACGCGTGGGGTGATTAAGTGGAATCGGACGATCGAGATCGCGCGATACCGCTTCGATCGGACTGACGACCCAGATTGAACCCGAGCAGGTTTTAATCTCAGCCATTCGCGTCTGATCGAGCGGCTGCGATTGAATCCATCACAGCATGGGTAATGAATCATGCCGGTTGTCTTCTCCACCGACGCCCGAGGAGCGACGATGATGATGGACGGAGGCTGGATCTAAATGCTGAAATGGACTCAGAATAGTGCGGCGGACACAAGGGTACCGGAGATGGGGCTCGGGGTCATCGGGGCGTGACTGACATCGAGCGAGTGCGGTGAAGGCGTTCGCGTCATCAGCGGGGATGGCGCTCCAGCAGTCTTCAGCGGGAATAGAGTGGTGGCCGAGGTCAGGGAGGTGATGGAGGTCACGTTGGTGCGGTCGACGGCGGTGGAGAAGGGCTCCGATGATGGCGAGCGGTGGTTGGAGGCTATGTAGCCCGGATATGTGGATACGGATACGGATACGCGATACCACAATACTTTGATACGACATTTTCCAAAACACATGGATACGGCGATACACGTATATATATATATATATATATTGAGAAACCAAGGGTTGGTTTCGGAGTTTGTGATGAGTGATTGACAGATTTTATTCTCTAGATTCGAAGGGGTTTGGAGGTTGTTTCACCGAAGGATTTGGTGGGTTCAGTTGCTACCGTTGTCACAGCGGAGTGTGACTGCCAGAGGGGTCCGATAGTACACGTTGATTTAGTTGTACCGAAGGGTTCGGTACTTTGGGCGGTACACCAGAGTGTGTACCTGAGGTTGGTTACTCAGGGTACTGGATACACTTGTCTGTTTGTCTGTGGTGCACAGGTGACTTCAGAGGCGATGGACGGTTCGCAGCAAGTGAACTTGGGTCAAGCGGGAGGCTTGATGCCGGCCGAGCGGGGAGCTCGGTCACGAAGGCTGCATGAGTTCGAGGTCAATCCTCGGGTCAAAGTGTGCCAAGCAAAGACAGAGAGTGCGGAGGATGGCTCCGGCTGAAGGTACCCCGAGACGAAATCCTCGGAGGCGAGGCACTTCGAAGGGTACTCCAAATGGAGTAACTTTGGAGTATGGCGGACAAAGTCCTCAGCAATGAGGCAAGGTGTTCGAACTGTGCTCCAGATGGAGGCACTCGAAGGTTTACCCGACGGAGGTCTCAGAATTCAAGGTGCATCGAAGGCATGGTCCGGGTGAGGTTCGTCGAGGAGTGTGCTCGGGGAGAGACACTGCGATGGAGTGCTCATGGAATGCTTCATGTGGAGGCCTTGGACAAAGGAGGGACTTCGAAGGGTGGTACTCCAAAGGTGGGGCTTCGGAGTGTGGCTGAATTGAGGTACTTTGGCCATGCATGGCTTCGGTACACGGACTGACAGAGTTTGAGCTGGGAGTAGCTGCGAAGCCGTGGTGGTCCACTCCGGAGGTGATGGCACGAAGGCTCAAGGGCATTAACGGCTTCGGCTCAAAACCAACACTATATCGAAGGCTGACTTCGGTGAAGCGAAGGCCATCAGGCTCAAGGCATCTTGCCGAAGCTACCGCACCCCTCGTGTGCGAAGGGGGGCTTCAGAAGACTCCAAAACTGCAAAGGCTGACCGTGTCTGCTCTACAAAATATGATGTTGTCTCCTCTGCGAAGCTGAAAAAAGAAGCCTCTAAATAAAATAGACTACCATCTGTACCCTCTTGTTCTAATGAGACAAAATCAGTGTAAACCCTAGGAGTAAAGTAGTCTATTCACAGGGCTGAATAGTGCCTATAAATAATGGAGGCTGGCTAGGCAACAGTAACACTTTGAGCAACTATTTTAGAACTCATGTGCTAGCCGCCACACATTCATGTATTCAAACCTGTGAGTTCATTTTGTGTTTCCTGTTCAAGCAATGAAACTTTGATTGTCTTCATTTACTGCTTGAACTTGTATGCTCATTTTGCACTGCATGTTTTTATTTCTTTGTGTTCAACTTATTCCTAGCTTGAGTCTATGTACTGGAGTGTTTCTGGAGAAGTGTGTGTTCATAGTGTGTGTTCGCTCTGTGTAAACTAGAGGCTAGTCCACTCTGATTACTAGCGAAGCACTGAGGGTGGCTTAAATCGAAGCATGTTTTCTTCCCTTGTCGAAGTCCTCAGTGCAGTGTGTGTTCTGTGAGAGTTTAGATCTTCGAAGTACGAAGCCTGGTACTAGTTGCTAGTGCAGAGTATCTGGTCGAAGTCCTCAGAGGGAAGTCATCTCTTGCGAAGGGTGAAGTGCGAAGTCTGCTCAAAGGCACCCTGTGTGCGGAGCCTGCACTGACTTAGCGGAGTTGAGTTTTTGGTATTGTGGGTGGAGCGAAGTTTTCTTGACTTCGAACTTTTGCTCCTCGAGAAGACTGGTTTTGGAGCTGTGAAATACCTCCGAACCAGACCTCCGAAGGGTGTGTTTGAAGTCTGTTCCGTAGGAGACTGTTTTAAAATAGAAGGCTAGCTTTAGCCTGAAATTTTAAAAGCTCCCATTCACCCCTCCTCTAGTCGCCATTTCCGGTCCAACAATTGGTATCAGAGCGGGTTAAGATCACCAGTTGACCTTAACTGGTTTTGTGCTCTGTTGGCGACATTGACAGAGTTAGTAAAATACCTCTGTTCGATGGGACTGATTTTGCATACTGGAAGGTGCGCATGGAGGCTTACTTGCTAAGCCAAGGAAATACAATTTGGGAGATTGTGAGGAAACACAATTTGGGAGATTGTGGACTCACAATACTCCATCCCTGAAACTCACACCTCTCAAACAGAAAAGGATCAGTATAATGCTAACTCCAAGGCTAGAAATGTATTGTTCATTGGTATGAGTCGGAGTGAGTTTGATCGGGTTCAGCACCTAAGGACAACAAGGGAGATTTAGACTACACTCACTATTTTTCATGAGGGCTCTACACAGATTAAGGCTAGGCACCAAAGCACGTACAATCAACAGTATCAGCTATTTGTGCAGGCACTTGTGAATCTATAGATACCATGTTTTCTCGCTTTGATACGATAGTGAGTAACTTGCGGTCCAACGGGACGCTTGCTTACATTGACCATGATAGGGCTATCAAGCTTCTCTATGCTCTTAATCATAGCATATGGGAAGTGAAGATATCCAACATTGAGGAGTCCACAGGTTATGACACAATGACATGTGATGAGCTCTTCAGCAAGCTGAAGTCCACAGAGATTGCCAAGGCATCTCTTGGAGTGTAGAGAAACTCCTTGCCAGAGCCTTTGGCACTAGTTTCTAGCACTAGCTGTGGCACCACTGCAGAACCAAGCTCTTCTGGCACTTGTGTTCTAGCAGGTGGTTTTGCTTTGTCCTCTCTTGTCTCCATCACTAAGGAGTAGGTGGACACTCTGGATGATGAAGAGCTTGCTCTCATTGCCAGAAGGTTCATCCGTTTTCACCATGAGAGACGGGATCAGAGGAGAAGTGGTTTTAGTGGCTATTTTGAGTGTGGCGACACTTCTCACATCAAGGACAATTGTCCTAAACTCAAGAAGACAAACGATAGTGAGCGCCCCAAATACCACAAAAAGGAGAGAAAACCTTAGACTTAGGCTAGAATCTGTTTCTACTGATTATGTCATGCTTAAGTCTAGAGTTAATGATGTTGAATATAAATCTTGCACTGTTGTCATGGGTGAGCTTGCTGAGTTGCGTTCTGTGCATGCTCAAACTCTTTCTGAGCTTGAGACTGCACAGAAGCAGCTTTTGATGGTTGATTCTAGTCCTCAAGATATAAATGAATGCATGAATTATTCTTTATTACATGAGAGCATTGATTTACGTGATAAGCATGTTCACAATTTAGAGGCTAGATTGGAGAGGGCCAGTAGTTCTAAGGATGTGCAACCTGTGTGTGACACTTGCATAACCCTTAAGGACCAGCTAGGCACTATTAGAGAGCAAGTTGAATACCTCGTGACTGAAAATGAATACCTTCTTTCTATGGTTAACAAATGCACTGAGGGAAATGGTAGAATGGACTTGCTCTTGGCCAAGACCAAGATGTGTGCTGACAGGGCAGGGTTAGCTCTGAGATTGGGTTTTGAGAGGTTTCTTTCAGACAATGAGAACAAAACTGTTTTTACCTCACCCAGTACCTTAGAGAGAGAAAGAGCCCAGTTAGACACTCCATCAGCCAAAAAGACTACCCAAACTCAAAAGAAACCCACTCCTCCTACCAAGAAAATTCCTTCCAAGAAAACCACTCAGCAGAAGCCCAAGGAGCATGTGAGAATTGCTCCTATGACCCATGAGAGTGCCCCTAGGAGTGTTTTTCATTGTTTCTACTGTCAACGGGCGGGTCATCTGGTTGGGTTCTATTTTTATCGCATCAAGGATGAGCGACGCTCTCAGGCAATGAGTTTCCAGAACATGCATTACCCATCTCTAGGTATGCATGAGTCTGAGGTACTCACGTCCTATTTCCGAGGCTCCTCATACTTCCTGGAGAGCTTTTGCTCCTCGAGGTGTTCACCATGTTCCATATTGAGAAACCAAGGGTTGGTTTCGGTGTTTTGTGATGAGTGATTGACAGGATTTTACCCTCTGTTCGAAGGGTACCTCCGGAAGGGCTTCGGAGATGGTTTCTCCGAAGGGTGTTCGGAGGTGTTTGCTTGCTGCAGCTGTTGCAGCGGAGTGTACCTGTCGGAGGGGTCCGACAGTACGCGATGACTGGGTTCGTACCGATGGCTTCGGTACTATGGGCGGTACACCGGAGTGTGTACCGAAGGTTGCTAACCCGGAGAGGTCTCCGGAGTACTGGATACACTTGTCTGCTTGTCTGTGGTGCGCAGGGACTTCGGAGGCGACGGACAAGGTTCGAGCTAGGTGAACCTGGGTCAAGCGGGAGGCTTGATGCCAGGGGAGCGGGGAGCTCCGTCACGGTGGCTGCGAAGGTGGTCCGGGTCGGTCCTCGGGTCGATGCGCACCAGGTGAAGGCAGAGAGTGCGGAGCGTGGCTCCGGCTGAAGGTGCTCCGAGACAAAGTCCTCGGAGGTGAGGCACTTCGAAGGTACTCCGGATGGAGTGACTTCGGAGTTGGATGGATCAAGTCCTCTGCGGAGGCAAGGGTTCGTAGTGTGCTCCGGAGGGAGACACTCGAAGGTGCCCGACGAAGGTCTCAGAAGTCGAGGCGCATCGAAGGCATGGTCCGAGTGAGGCTCGTCGAGGAGTGTGCTCGGAGTGAGACACTGCGACGAAGTGCTCATGGAATGCTTCATGCGGAGGCCTTGGACGAAGGAGGGACTTCGAAGGGTGGTACTCCGAAGGTGGGGCTTCGGAGTGAGGATGACTTGTGGTGCTTCGGCCATGCATGGCTTCGGTACACGGACGGACGGTGTTCGAGCTGGGAGTAGCTGCGAAGCCGTGGTGATCCACTCCGGAGGTGGTGGTGCGAAGGCCCAAGGGCTTTGACGGCTTCGGCTCAAAACCGTCACTGTATCGAAGGACTTCTTCGGCGGAGCGAAGGCCAACAGACTGCAGGCTTCTCGCCGAAGCTTCCGCACCCCTCGCGTGCGAAGGGAGGTTCCAGAAGTCAACACTGTAAAGGCTGACACTGTCTGTTCTGAAAAAGGCTGACACTGTCCCCTCTGCAGCTGACAGAGAAGCCTCCAGAATAAAGGTGGACTACCTTTTGTACCTCTTAGTTCTGAAGAGACAAAATGAATGTAAACCCTAGGGGTAAAGTAGTCACTTCCTTAGGATGAAGCCGTGGGCTATAAATATGGGGGCTCGGTAGGTAACATTTAACACTTTGAGCATTTACTGTTGAGCTCCTGTACACAGACCTCGCTGGTTTTCATCCAGAGTTCAATATATTTTGTGTTCCTTGTTCAAGCGGCGAAGCCCTGCTTCTGTGTGCTTTTGCTTGAGCTCGCGTTGCATACCTCGCTAGTTTTTAGTTCACCGAAGCCTGTCTTGGCGAAGGGTGTTTTTCTCGCGAAGTGTGTTTTTCAGTGTGCTGTCGCTCTGTGTAACACGAGGCAAGACCTCGCTGCTTACTAGCGAAGCCCTGATCGTTTCCCGTAGTGCTTCTTGTGTCGAAGCTCTTAGCGTAGTCCGTTGTGTGTGCGTGTAGACCTTCGCGTACGAAGCCCAGCACCAGTTGTTGTCGCCAAGTACTTGGTCGAAGTCCTCAGAGGGATGTCCACTCGTGCGAAGGGTGAAGTGCGAAGCCTGCTCGAAGCACCTCGTGTGCGGAGCCTGCACTGACTTAGCAGAGTAGATTTTCGAGGGTTGTTAGTGGAGCGAAGTCTTCTTGGCTTCGAACTTTTGCTCCTGCGAAGCCTGTGTTCGGAGCTGTCGAAGTACCTCCGAACCAGACCTTCGAAGGTAGTGTTCGAAGCCTGTTCCGCAGAAGACAGAACAGAACCGAAGGCTAAGTTTTTAGCCCGAAATTTTAAAAGCTCCCATTCACCCCCCCTCTGGTCGCCGTTTCCGGTCCCACAATTGGTATCAGAGCAGGTTAAGATCACCAGTTGACCTTAACCGGTTTTGTGATCTTTAGGCGATATGGATAGAGGCAGTAAAATTCCTCTGTTCGATGGGACAGATTTTGCATACTGGAAGGTGCGCATGGAGGCTTATTTGTTAAGCCAAGGAAATGCAATTTGGGAGATTGTGGACTCACAATACTCCATCCCTGATACCCGCACCACTCAAACTGAAAAAGATCAGTATATTGCCAACTCGAAGGCAAGGAACATACTGTTCATTGGTTTGAGTCGGAGTGAGTTTGATAGGGTGCAGTACCTTAGGACTGCTAGGGAGATTTGGACAACACTCACTGTCTTTCATGAGGGCTCTGCTCAGATTAAGGCCAGGCGCCAAAGCACCTACAACCAACAGTATCAGCTGTTTGTGCAGGCACCTGGTGAATCTGTAGATGCCATGTTTTCTCGTTTTGACGCGATAGTGAGTAACTTGCGATCCAACGGGACGCTTGCTTACAGTGATCACGATAGGGCTATCAAGCTTCTCTATGCTCTTGACCGTAGCATATGGGAAGTGAAGATATCCAGCATTGAGGAGTCCACAGGCTATGACACATTGACCTGTGACGAACTCTTTAGCAAGCTGAAGTCCACAAAGATTGCCAAGGCATCTCTTGCTGTGCACAGAAGCTCTTTGCCACAGCCATTGGCATTGGTTTCTAGCACTAGCCGTGGCACCACTGCAGAACCAAGCACATCAGGCACTTGTGTTCTTGCAGATGGTTTTGCTTTGTCCTCCCTAGTCTCCATCACAAAGGAGCAGGTGGACACTCTAGCTGATGATGAGCTTGCTCTCATTGCCCGGAGGTTCACCCGCTTTCATCATGAGAGACGGGATCAGACGAGAAGTGGTTTTAGTGGCTGCTATGAATGTGGCGACACCTCTCACATTAAGGCCAATTGCCCCAAGGTCAAGAAGAGAGATGAGAGTGAGCGCCCCAAATACCACAAAAAGGAGAGGAAGCCCTTTGTGAAGGGCAAGCGCGGCAAGATGGCTAAGAAAGTAGCCAAGGCCGCTTCCAGAGCATTTGTTGCTGCTCTCAGCGACATCGACACATCCTCAACTGAGGAGTCGAGCTCTGAGGAGGAGGAGTCCCCAAGGAAGGAGGACAAGAAGGACAAGAAGGGACGTGACTTCACCGGCCTTTGCTTCATGGCCGACAGCGATCACAGCGGCGATGAGCTTGACTCATCTGAGGTAAACCTATCATCTGACCAGCTTCTAATTAAATTAGATGAGCTGAATGAAGTAGTGCTTGGTCAGGATAGATTACTTGTGCAAGCCGCTAGAGAAAGAAAAGACCTTAGACTTAGGCTAGAAAATGTTTCTACTGAATATGCCATGCTTAAGTCTAAGTTTAATGATACTGAATGTGAATCATGTTCTGTTGTCATGAGTGAGCTTGCTCAGTTGCGTTCTGTACATGCTCAAACTCTTTCTGAGCTTGAGACTGCACAGAAGCAGCTTTTGGAGGTGGATTCTAGACCTCGTGATATTATTGATTGCATGAACTGCTCTTTATTGCGCGATAGCACTAATTTACGTGATAAGCATGTTCATGATTTAGAGGCTAGATTGGAGAGGGCCGGTAGTTCTAAGGATGTGCAGCCTGTGTGTGACACATGCATTACCCTTAAGGACCAGCTAGGCACTGTTAGAGAGCGAGCTGAGAACCTCATGTCTGAAAATGAATACCTCCTTTCTGTGGTTAATAAATGCACTGAGGGAAAGGGTAGAATGGATTTGCTCTTGGCCAAGACCAAGTTGTGTGCTGACAGAGCCGGGGTAGCTCTAGGTTTGGGTTTTGAGAGGATAGCTTCAGACAGTAAGACCAAAACTGTTTTTACCTCTCCTACCACCTTAGAGAAAGAGAGAGCTCTGTTGGACACCCCATCAGCCAAAAAGCCTACCCATCCACCAAAGAAAACCACTCATCCTACAAAGAAAAATCCTCTCAAGAAAACCACTCAAAAGAAACCCAAGGAGCCTGTGAGAGTTGCTCCTGTGACCCATGAGAGTGCCCCCAGGAGAGTGTTTCACTGTTCTTATTGTCAGCGGGCGGGTCATTTGATTGGTTTCTGTTTCCGTCGCATCAAGGATGAGCGACGTGCACAGGCGATGAGCTATCAGGACATGCATTACCCATCTTTAGGTATGCATGAGTCTGAGTATTACTCTCGTCCTGTTTTCGAGGCTCCTCGTGCTTCTCGGAGAGGTTTTGCTCCTCGAGGTGTTCACCATGTTCCATATGGTGGTAGACCTCGGGCGAGTAGCTTTGTACCTCGTCAGAGTAGGAGACCTCGTCATGCTTTGCGTTCTTTGCATGTAGGTAGACCTCGCACTTTGCATCATGCTGACTTTCATGTGCGTAGACCGTCTACTTTTACTGTGCCTACTACTCGTGTCACTCAGTGCTGGATGCCTCGTCATTATTTTACTCACCCCAGCACTGAGCGATCGAGACGTTTTCATCATGTGTAGGCGACAGGTCGAGGCTTGGAGGGCACGTGGATCATGGACTCCGGTTGTTCGCGCCACATGACCGGAGATGCAGCTTGGTTCTCCAGCCTCACCACAACCAAGCAAAGGGAACATATCACCTTCGGAAACAATCGAAGGAGTAGAGTGAAAGGTAAAGGTGTGGTAAGAATTAATTCGAACTTCACTCTCAAAGATGTTGCATTGGTTGAAAACCTGGGATACAATTTGCTGTCTGTATCTCAGTTGCTTGATGAGGGCTTCGAAGTGCGATTTCATCGCGATACTTCGCAAGTGCTCAATTCTGATGGCGTTATGGTGTGTAAGATCTTTAGGGTTGGGAGAGTTTTTGGAGCTGATTTTTCAGAGTCGTCTGGTTCTTCTCATTGTCTTGTTGCACATTCAACTTCTGAGCTTTGGAAGTGGCATAGGAGACTAGGGCATATGAGCTTTGAGTTGCTCGCTCGTCTGAGCGCCCTAGGTCTGATCCGAGGATTGCCCAAGCTCAAGTTTGAGAAGAATTTAGTTTGCGCTCCTTGCCGACATGGAAAAATGATTGCCGCTTCGCATTCGCCAGTCACCACAGTGATGACTGAACAACCCGGAGAACTTCTCCATATGGACACTGTAGGTCCTTCTCGGGTAGTTCTTTAGGCGGCAAGTGGTATGTTCTAGTAATTGTCGACGATTTCTCTCGCTACTCTTGGGTCTTCTTTCTTGCCAGCAAGGATGAAGTGTTTTCACACTTTCGGAGCTTGGCTTTGAGACTTTTCACTGAACTCCCTGGTGCATTAAAATTCATCCGAAGCGATAATGGCACCGAGTTCAAAAATAGTCTCTTTGTTGACTTTTGCATGGAGCATGGCATAGAACATCAATTCTCTGCTCCGCGGGTTCCTCAACAGAACGGTGTTGTTGAGAGGAAAAACCGCACTTTGGTTGAGATGGCTAGGACGATGCTTGATGAGCATAGGACTCCTAGAAAATTCTGGGCTGAGGCCATGAACACTGCTTGCTACATCTCAAACCGAATTTTCCTGCGCTCAATTTTAAACTTAACATCTTATGAACTACGTTTTGGGAGACAGCCCAAGGTTACTCATCTTCGAGTTTTTGGCTGTCGCTGCTTTATCCTAAAACGTGGAAATTTGGATAAATTTGAGTCGCGATCTTCTGACGGGATCTTTTTGGGTTATACTACTCATGGTCATTCTTATCGTGTTTATAACTTGGAAACTAACACTGTCATCGAGTCATGTGATGTGACTTTTGATGAATCAACCCCCTCTGTTAGTTCTGCTTTTGAACAGTCAAATGAACACGACATGGAACAGACCTTATTCGAAGACAAAGATCCCGGAGAATTCGAGGATGAACCCCTACTACCCTCGACATCGACCCCCGAAGCTGACCCCACTTCTACTACTTCGGCACGAGGTCCCGAAGCGACTACCTCAACATCGGTCATCTTGGACCACTCCAACGCACAAGTTGAGGGGGAGACTGCATCCCGCCGCGAGGCTCCACATCATGTCCAAAGGATGCACCCTCCCGAGCAGATCATTGGTGAGCTTGATCAAAGGGTAACACGTTCTCATGCCCATTTCACTAATGCTGCTTTTGTTGCTTCTTTCGAGCCCTTAGATGTTAGTCATGCACTTTCTGACTCTAGTTGGATCAATGCCATGCATGAGGAACTTGAAAATTTTGAGAGAAACCAAGTCTGGACTTTAGTTGATCCTCCACCTAATGTTCATTTCATTGGAACAAAATGGATTTTTAAAAATAAACAAGGGGAGGATGGGACAATTGTTAGAAACAAGGCTAGACTTGTAGCTCAGGGCTTTTCTCAACTAGAAGGAATTGATTTTACTGAAACTTTTGCACCTGTTGCTCGCCTTGAGGCCATTAGGATTTTGCTTGCCTTTGCGACATCCCGGGGATTCAAACTCTTTCAAATGGATGTCAAAAGTGCTTTTCTTAATGGCTTCATAGGTGAAGATGTTTATGTAAAACAACCCCCTGGTTTTGAAAACCCCAAGTACCCACATAAAGTCCTTAAACTTCATAAGGCTCTTTATGGACTCAAGCAGGCCCCTCGGGCGTGGTATGATAGACTTAAGTCTTTTCTGCTTGAGCGAGGGTATTTGATGGGCTCTGTTGATAAAACTTTGTTTACTCTCAAGCATGGCAAAGATTTCCTCCTAGTGCAGATTTATGTGGATGATATCATCTTTGGTGGCTCTTCTCATGCTTTGGTTGCCGAGTTTGCAGATACCATGAGCAGGGAGTTTGAAATGTCAATGATGGGTGAACTCACCTTTTTCCTTGGTTTGCAAATCAAGCAAACCAAACAAGGTACTTTTGTCCACCAGAAAAAGTACACCAAGGACCTGCTCAAGAAGTTTGACATGTCCGATGCGAAGCCCCTCGCCACTCCAATGGCTACATCTGTAGCATTGGACCCTGACGAAGATGGAGAAGCCGTAGATCAGAAGGAGTTCCGGAGTATGATTGGCTCCCTCCTCTACTTGACTGCTACGAGGCCGGACATACACTTCGCAGTATGTCTGTGCGCTCGTTTTCAGGCTTCACCACGAGCTTCGCACCGCCAAGCGGTTAAGCGCATTCTAAGGTATCTCAAACACACCCTTGAATTTGGCATATGGTATTCATCGTCTTCATCTTTATGCCTTAGAGGTTATTCCGATGCGGATTTTGCTGGGTGTAGAATTGATAGGAAGAGTACCTCTGGTACTTGTCATTTTCTGGGTACTTCACTGGTTTGCTGGTCTTCCCGCAAACAGTCTAGTGTTGCACAATCGACGGCTGAGGCCGAATATGTTGCTGCAGCTAGCTGTTGCTCTCAGATTTTGTGGATGGTTTCCACTTTGCGGGATTTCGGGTTAGATTATAAGAGTGTTCCACTTTTCTGTGATAACACTAGTGCTATTTGTATTGCAAACAACCCGGTTCAGCACTCCAGAACCAAACACATTGATGTACGGTATCATTTTCTCAGAGATCACAATGAGAAGGGTGATATTGAACTTCAATATGTTGATACCCAACACCAGCTTGCCGATATTTTTACAAAACCCCTCGATGCTTCTCGATTTGCTTACTTGCGTGGGGAACTTGGTATTTGTCATCCCTACGGCATTTTGTGAGGGGGAGCTGATTTTCATTATTTTGCATATGCTCATTTTGTGTGGAATTGCATTTACATCTTTTGCTATTATATGCCTGCTTTTAATTCAAAAGAAATCATGACAGCTCAGCTCTATGAAATATGTCTGGAACATTGATTGTGCATAATATTTATTTTCAAAATCAAAACTTGCTCACTGCACCATCTTGTATCTAGCTTGTTTAGGCAGGACTGCTTTTAGCTATCTTTTATCTACTTGACAGCAAGACACTGTTCCTTGGATGCTAAAATTTGCAACTTGAAAAATTGTGTTCATCTTTCATGGATATTCTTCAAAATATTTCATTCATCAAAATCAAAATCAAAAATCCATGATTTGCCTGGTTTCAATGAAAAGATCCAGGAGGGTTTGTTTGTCGCACTACTCTATTCTAGACTGCTTACCATTGCACATTGGTCTGAACTGGGATAGTATAGTGTATGCCAAAATCACCGCCTTAAGCTTCAGATGGCTTTCTTGCCTAGGCTTGGCTTGATTGGAAAGTATAAGGTGGACAAACAAATAACCCCTGGCATTAAGAAAAGAACAACAAATTTAATTGCTCATCAAGTTTGCTTTCAAAGCTCCTTTTGAACAAGACTTGTCTATCTAGGGTAGAAATTGTTAGCTTTGCGCAGTCCTTGCCTTCACATGTCTAGCTGCTATGATTAAGTGGTGATGCTTTTATCTCAAAATGACAAAAATCACATGCCATCATCTTGTTTCACAGAATGTTAAATTGAGCTGAGCACATGATCATTGATGTTACTGTTGGCATATTTTTGCATTATATGTCTTTGCAATTCTATTCATTTCGAAGCTTTGCATCTTTTACATGCTCCTTGATGCTTGCATTGCCAAAGGGGGAGAAATTCCGAAGAGATTTGCTATGTTCTCTGCCGCAAGAAGGCATAATTTCTAAAGGGGGCAAGATTTTTGACATAAAGGGGGAGAAAAATTTGCTTAACTCAGGGGGAGTTCTTATCAAGGGGAGATTTGCCAAAGGGGCTTTTTACTCCTTTTCAAAGGGGGAGAAAAATTCTTCTATCAAGTGACATGATTTGGCTCTTTTCTGAGTTTTTATGGTCACTTGTGTGCTGAAATTTTTAAATTTTCTTGAACTTGGATTTGGTTGTCAATGCACTCATCAAGGGGGAGATTGAGAAACCAAGGGTTGGTTTCGGTGTTTTGTGATGAGTGATTGACAGGATTTTACCCTCTGTTCGAAGGGTACCTCCGGAAGGGCTTCGGAGGTGGTTTCTCCGAAGGGTGTTCGGAGGTGTTTGCTTGCTGCAGCTGTTGCAGCGGAGTGTACCTGTCGGAGGGGTCCGACAGTACGCGATGACTGGGTTTGTACCGATGGCTTCGGTACTATGGGCGGTACACCGGAGTGTGTACCGAAGGTTGCTAACCCGGAGAGGTCTCCGGAGTACTGGATACACTTGTCTGCTTGTCTGTGGTGCGCAGGGACTTCGGAGGCGACGGACAAGGTTCGAGCTAGGTGAACCTGGGTCAAGCGGGAGGCTTGATGCCAGGGGAGCGGGGAGCTCCGTCACGGTGGCTGCGAAGGTGGTCCGGGTCGGTCCTCGGGTCGAGGCGCACCAGGTGAAGGCAGAGAGTGCGGAGCGTGGCTCCGGCTGAAGGTGCTCCGAGACAAAGTCCTCGGAGGTGAGGCACTTAGAAGGTACTCCGGATGGAGTGACTTCGGAGTTGGATGGATCAAGTCCTCTGCGGAGGCAAGGGTTCGTAGTGTGCTCCGGAGGGAGACACTCGAAGGTGCCCGACGAAGGTCTCAGAAGTCGAGGCGCATCGAAGGCATGGTCCGAGTGAGACTCGTCGAGGAGTGTGCTCGGAGTGAGACACTGCGACGAAGTGCTCATGGAATGCTTCATGCGGAGGCCTTGGACGAAGGAGGGACTTCGAAGGGTGGTACTCCGAAGGTGGGGCTTCGGAGTGAGGATGACTTGTGGTGCTTCGGCCATGCATGGCTTCGATACACGGACGGACGGTGTTTGAGCTGGGAGTAGCTGCGAAGCCGTGGTGATCCACTCCGGAGGTGGTGGTGCGAAGGCCCAAGGGCTTTGACGGCTTCGGCTCAAAACCGTCACTGTATCGAAGGACTTCTTTGGCGGAGCGAAGGCCAACAGACTGCAGGCTTCTCGCCGAAGCTTCCGCACCCCTCGCGTGCGAAGGGAGGTTCCAGAAGTCAACACTGTAAAGGCTGACACTGTCTGTTCTGAAAAAGGCTGACACTGTCCCCTCTGCAGCTGACAGAGAAGCCTCCAGAATAAAGGTGGACTACCTTTTGTACCCCTTAGTTCTGAAGAGACAAAATGAATGTAAACCCTAGGGGTAAAGTAGTCACTTCCTTAGGATGAAGCCGTGGGCTATAAATATGGGGGCTCGGTAGGTAACATTTAACACTTTGAGCATTTACTGTTGAGCTCCTGTACACAGACCTCGCTGGTTTTCATCCAGAGTTCAATATATTTTGTGTTCCTTGTTCAAGCGGCGAAGCCCTGCTTCTGTGTGCTTTTGCTTGAGCTCGCGTTGCATACCTCGCTAGTTTTTAGTTCACCGAAGCCTGTCTTGGCGAAGGGTGTTTTTCTCGCGAAGTGTGTTTTTCAGTGTGCTGTCGCTCTGTGTAACACGAGGCAAGACCTCGCTGCTTACTAGCGAAGCCCTGATCGTTTCCCGTAGTGCTTCTTGTGTCGAAGCTCTTAGCGTAGTCCGTTGTGTGTGCGTGTAGACCTTCGCGTACGAAGCCCAGCACCAGTTGCTGTCGCCAAGTACTTGGTCGAAGTCCTCAGAGGGCTGTCCACTCGTGCGAAGGGTGAAGTGCGAAGCCTGCTCGAAGCACCTCGTGTGCGGAGCCTGCACTGACTTAGCAGAGTAGATTTTCGAGGGTTGTTAGTGGAGCGAAGTCTTCTTGGCTTCGAACTTTTGCTCCTGCGAAGCCTGTGTTCGGAGTTGTCGAAGTACCTCCGAACCAGACCTTCGAAGGTAGTGTTCGAAGCCTGTTCCGCAGAAGACAGAACAGAACCGAAGGCTAAGTTTTTAGCCCGAAATTTTAAAAGCTCCCATTCACCCCCCCTCTGGTCGCCGTTTCCGGTCCCATAACATATGGTGGTAGACCCCGTGTGAGTAACTTTGTGCCTCGACAGGTTAGGAGACCTCGTCATGCATTTGGGTCACAGCATGTAGGTAGACCTCACACCTTGCATCATTCTGATTTTCCTATGCATAGACAGTCTATTTTCACTGGGCCTACTACTCGTATCACTCAGTGTTGGATGCCTCGTCATGCTTTCACTCACCCCAACACTAAGCGATCGAGATTCTCTTATCATGTGTAGGCGCCAGACCGAGGCTTGGAGGGCACGTGGATCATAGACTCCGGTTATTCGCGTCACATGACCGGAGATGCAGCATGGTTCTCCAGCCTCACCACAACCAAGCAAAAGGAACATATCACCTTTGGCAACAACAGAAGGAGTAGAGTGAAAGGTAAAGGTGTGGTAAGAATCAACTCAAATTTCACTTTCAAAGATGTTGCTTTGGTTGAAAATTTGGGATACAATTTGCTTTCTGTATCTCAGTTGCTTAATGAGGGCTTCAAAGTGCGATTCCATCGCGATACGTCGCAAGTACTCAACTCTGATGGTGTTGTGGTCTATAAATCTTTAGAGTTGGGAGAGTATTGGAGCTGATTTTTCTGAGTCATCTGGTTCTTCTCATTGCCTTGTTGCACATTCGACTTCTGAGCTTTGGAAGTGGCATAGGAGACTAGCACATATGATCTTTGAGTTGCTCGCTCATCTGAGTGCCCTAGGTCTGATCTGAGGATTGCCCAAGCTCAAGATTGAGAAGAATTTAGTTTGCGCTCCCTATCGACATGGAAAAATGATTGCCACTTTGCACTCTCCAGTCACCATGGTGATGACTGAATGAACCGGAGAACTTCTCCACATGGACATTGTAGGTCCTTCTCGGGTTAGTTCTTTAGGCGGCAAATGGTATGTGCTAGTCATTGTCGATGATTTCTCTCACTACTCCTGGGTCTTCTTTCTTGCCAGCAAGGATGAAGTGTTTTCACACTTTCGGAGCTTGGCATTGAGACTTTTCACTGAACTTCTTGGTGCATTGAAATTCATTCGAAGTGATAATGACACTGAGTTCAAGAACAGTCTCTTTGTTGACTTTTGCATGGAGCATGGCATAGAACATCAATTTTCAGCTTCGCGGGTTCCTCAACAGAATGGAGTTGTTGAGAGGAAGAACCGCACTTTGGTTGAGATGGCTAGAACGATTCTCGATGAGCACAGGACTCCTAGAAAATTCTGGGCTGAGGCCATGAACACTGCTTGCTACATCTCAAATCGAATCTTCTTGTGCTCAATTTTGAACTTGACTTCTTATGAGCTGCGTTTTGGGAGACAGCCCAAAGTTACTCATCTTCAAGTTTTTTGTTGTCGATGCTTTATCCTAAAACATGGAAATTTAGACAAATTTGAGTCGCGCTCTTTTGACGGGATCTTTTTGGGATACACTACTCATGGTCATTCTTATCATGTTTTCAATTTAGAAACTAATACTGTCATCGAGTCATGTGATGTGACTTTTGATGAATCAACCCTCTTTATTAGTTCTACTTTTGAATAGGCAAATGAACACGACATGGAATAGACCATCTTTGAAGATGAAGATCCCGAAGATTTTGAGGATGAACCCCTACTACCCTCGACATCAACACCTGAAGTCGACCCCGCTTCGACCACTTCGGCGCAAAGCCCTGAAGCAACTACCTCGACATCGGTCATCTTGGACCACACCAACGCACAAGTTGAGGGGGAGACTGCATCCAGCCGTGAGGCTCCACACCATATTCAAATGATGCATCCTCCCGAGCATGTTTTCTTCCCTTGTCGAAGTCCTCAGTGCAGTGTGTTCTGTGAGAGTTTAGATCTTCGAAGTACGAAGCCTAGTACCGATTGCTAGTGCGGAGTATCTGGTCGAAGTCCTTAGAGGGAAGTCATCTCTTGCGAAGGGTGAAGTGCGAAGTCTGCTCAAAGGCACCCAATGTACGGAGCCTGCACTGACTTAGCGGAGTTGAGTTTTTGGTGTTGTGGGTGGAGAGAAGTTTTCTTGACTTCGAACTTTTGCTCCTCGATAAGACTGGTTTCGGAGCTCTGAAATACCTCCGAACCAGACCTCCGAAGGGTGTGTTCGAAGTCTGTTCCGCAGGAGACTGTTTTAAAATATAAGGCTAACTTTAGCCTGAAATTTTAAAAGCTCCCATTCCCCCCTCTAGTCGCTGTTTCCGGTCCAACATATATATATAAATTAATAATACATAGAAAAATTACAAATTAATAACCACAGAAACATAATAACATAATCCTTAGTTCAATACTTCAACATGAAAATAAACACACATAACTAGATAATTGTTTTTAGTTAATAACATCCTCACAACAAACTGACATAATTAAGTAGCAAATGTGACAATCCAACATAATTAAATAGCAAATCAAAACAAGTTTAAATATTCAACAATCAAACTAGCACCGAAAAATAGAGAAGAACAATTCATGCATTCAAGCATTCATGACCTTGCACAATCCAACATCAAAACAGAAATAAAAAAATAACAGTACAACAATACATCAGTACATCACATATTGCACAATGCATAACAGTAAAATAAAAATAAAAAACAGGTGAAGGAACACCGGAATAGAACATAACATGTTCGGTGCCTACTCCTGCTCACTGCTCACTTGCTCAGAACTCGGGCTGCTCATGCTCGGCTCTTGCTGTTGTTGCTGCCTTCTGCGGTCGGCGGATGGAGGAAGAAGTGCGGCACTGTAGCTGCAGCGGTGGCCGGACTCTCAGGCCCCTCCAGCGGTCGGATATACAATAGTGGCCAGACTCCAAAGCCCCTCCAGCGGCTGGATCTGCAGCGGTGATCATCTAGTCGGATCTGCTCTCCAGTGGCGACAGCCCCAGCCCCCAAGCCGTAGCGGTGCAAGGAGCGCCCAAGCGAGCGAGAGACCGAGCATGGCGGCGGTCAGTGGTGACTGGCGGTGCGGCGGCGAGATGGCGATCGGCGAAGCTTTGGAGTATGGACTGACGGCGCGCGAGTTAGGGCACAACCACAGAGGTAAGTCACGGCTTCATGGGTGTAAGCCATCGGGGTGTTGGGCGGACTCCTGCGTTTCGCGTATTTGGATGAGTCCGATACGTATCCAATTTTTTTTAATTATTTGGAAAATAAAAAAAATACCGGATACGCACCGGATATGTATCCGGACATATCCGATACGTATCCGTATCTGGAGATGAATCCGATACGCGTACACGAGTTTTTGGAGTATCCGAGCTTCCTAGGTTGGAGGTGCGAGCAGAGAGGTGGCGCTAAAAACGGGAGTGCGGGCATTTGATTTCCGCGAGACAAAACTTGTAGCGGGGGCCGAACAAGGTGGTGGCCGAGGATTTTATAGAGGCAATCAGCGGCGTAAATGGCAAGCCATATACATGGAGAGCCGATGGATACTTTCCATACTCTGGCAAGATCTTTCCTTGCATGCGCACGATGATCCTAGGGCGATTACGCGTCGGTGTAAAGGGGGAAACGGTCGCCTAATTACGGGGAGTAAATGCCCGACGATAATTTAAGGTAAGGGGGTCAGCGATGAGGAGATTGCGGAGCTAGGTTTTCGGCCATCGTGATTTGGGGGTGGTGGCGACGCGGGGACGACGAAGCTGATAGTGGGGGGCACTGTCAGCGGGCGCGGGCGTGGCAACGGTCGTGGCCGATAGGTGGGGGCTCAATGTCAGTGGGCGGGTGCAGCTAAGAGGGTTGGCACCGATAGGTGGGGTCGGGCTCAGGCGCGCGCGGTGCGAGAGAGGGAGGCTGACAGGTGGGCTCCACCTGTTAGGAAGGTGCACGGGGCTTGAGTTGGCTGGGCTGGCCTCAGAGGAGAGAAAGGGGAGGATGTGGCCCAATACTGTGTAAGTGAATTTCTGAATAAAAATAATTGCTGAAATTGGTTTAAAATTTAGGGGCTACTTGCCTAGGTTCTAAAAATTTATAAAAATTCTCAAAAATATATATGGTCTTAGGATCATAATATAATTTTCTCAGACCTTGGTTTGGGTTATTTCTCTTGATTTTTATTTATTTGGACATTTTCATCTTTATGAAAAATTAAAATAATCTTTTTCCAGAAAGTATATTTATTCCCTTACAGAGAATCTCGTCCTCGAGATTCGAAAAGCTTCTCGAATAACTTGGGGTATTGGGTTTTAGCTCTTCCTCTTTTTCCCATGTGGCTTCCTCGATGGGGTGGTTACTACATTGGACTTTACAGAAGCGTACTACTTGGCTCCTGGTTACACTTCCTTGATCTCTAGGATCTGAAACGGCTTCTTGATATAGGTCAGGTCTTCTTGGATATTGATGGGTACTCGAAGACACTTCTTTAACTGAGAGACGTGAAACACATCATGGACTCCTGCCAAAGATGGTGGTAACTCCAACTGATATGCCACTTCTCCTTGCCGACAAACGATCTGGAAGGGTCCAACATAGCGGGGAGCTAACTTTCCTCTCATGTTAAACCTCTGGGTACTCGGAGGAGAGTGATTCGGAGATAGACATAATTGCCTTCTTCAAAAGCTAAGTCTCTCCGTCAGTTATCGGCATAACTCTTCTATCGGGACTGAGCTATCAGCTATCTTTAGTCTATTCCTGATGACCTTAACTTTCTCTTCAGCGTCTCGTAGAATATCTGTCCCGAATAACTGAGACTCACTAGTATGATCCTAGAGTAGCGGCGTTCTGCACTTACCTCCATATAACGCCTCGAACGGTGACCTGATAGCTGTTGTTGTAGGGGAATACATAGGGCAAACTCTTGTCCCACATCCCACCAAAGTCTAAGGTGCAGGGTGTGGATTCGGAATGGCGACTAGAGAGGGGGTGAATAGGCGTCTCAACATTTTCTTTCGAATGTGATGGCCTAATAAAATCACCCAACACACCTCTAAAAACTCAAAACTCAGTTTCAAGTTTTAATCCAATCAGTACAAAATTTGAGCTCTAGATTGAAAATCACAATTCAGCGTAGTTTGAAAATTGTTTGATCGACAAATATCAAAACATTCACACAAGAGTTTAATTCAAGTTTGTAATAGAGAGACAGCTTGTTTCAATTTAATTTCAAATGAGATCTTTGTACTTCTGAAACTTTTTAGATGATGAATAGTAACAGTGAATTTCAACAAGGTTCATCATTCATGTTTTAAACCAATTTGTGTATTTCAAATTCAGAGTAATTTCAATCCGACACACAAGTTTCAGTTCAGAAACAGATAGATTTGCTATAGATTTGCTTGCTGGAACAGTGAATACCATACGTGATACGATTACTGCTATAAACACTGTAGCACATCTGAAAACATCAAACTACTGCATCAGAACAGAAATTAATTCACTTTCAGAATAAAATTTCAGAACAATTTAGCTTCTAAATCTTCACACATTTTTCAGAATATCTCAGAGATTTGTAGTTAAAACAGAAAAGGTTTAGTAAACTGAGAAAATCCAGCACAAGAGATGTAAGTTTGATCAAATATGATTATGGATTGAACACAGCAATTTAGTCTTGGTCACACTCATAAAACTGAATAAAATTTCAAACAAAATAGAACCTATGTGCAGTTAAAAAACATAACTATAGAAGGCTTGAAGATCAGCTAAACTGCTTGAAAAGTTTGCTTTCTATCAGGTTTAAACATGTACACACAGAGTACAAAGTGATTTTTCATGAACAAATGGACCAGAAACAGATTTAGACTTGTGATAAAAATCTGGCAAAAACCTAATGCAAAACAGTACATAGATTCAAGACAGATTCAAACTGATAAACTAAAGAATGGCTTTAAACCAGAAAATTACAGTACTATTTTATCCTTGACTCTAGCTTCTAATTAATCAAAATTACCTTGAGAATCAGTTCCAAACAGATTAAGGTAGATTTGAAATTTTTTGACATACAAACCAAATTTTCAAAACAGGTTCAGATTTGATTATTTCTCCAAAATGACTTTACCATCATTCAACCATGAAATTACTCAAGAACCTACCCAAAAATCAGCCAAGATGCTGTTGAACACTTGAATAAACATTTTATCAAACATGTAAAGAGCTAAACCAAAAAACGTGAAACAATTTTTAGAGAATTTTTCAGTGCTGAGGTCCCTTGTTTGAACAGCAAAAGAATTAGGAAGGAATCTCAGAAACTTGTTGCAAATTTCAAAAATGGATCATTCAAATCATGCACAACAAAAGATGTATAAACATTAATATCAACTTCTGCACTAATTTACCAGAAATCGCAGCACAAAAACGAATTCAGCCACAAAGTGTACCTGCGCAAAACAGAATTTTCCATGAACAGTGTTGCCGGAAATTTCTGCAGAGCACTGTTCCTCGTCCAGCTTTCTTCAAACCCAAGTTTTCTCTTCAATTTTCAGTGGAAAAATTTGTCTCTGAAGCTCTGAATGGTTCAGCCCACTTGGGGGATAATATCCTACCAACTCATGTTCTAGAAGCCCCCATTTTACATAAAGACCCTTAGTAATTTCAGAATTAACAATTCTGAAAATTACCCAATAAAACCTAAAAGTAAAATTACAAAATGACTCTCCTTTTAATATAATTTCAGAGTAGAACCACTCTAAAAATTATACCAAGAGGTTACACTACAAAAATGAAAATTTAAACAAATACTAGACACCTATTTATTGAATTAACAAAAAACATTTAACGATTCGACGGTTTTCAGCAAAAACCGACAAAGCCTCTCAACTCTTTGACTTGTGACACCGCTTCGTGACTCCGAGCGCCAGCAAGCCACTTCCGCTCTCGATCCCCTCGAGCGGCCTAAATGCTTGTCCTAGCCTTCCTCTCGCAAACCCGATCGACACGCCGTCACAGTCAGCCGTTCGTCCAAGTCTTGCTCGGTCTCTTCGTGCACTCTTGAGATCTTCTCTAACTTCGCTCGGCCTCCCTGATCCTCCGGCATCAAGCTCCCCGCTTTACCCTCGATCACCCGCCATCGACAATTGGTCGGCATCTCCACCCTGCACATCCAAGACAAGCCAAAACAAGAACGCGACGCACCGCCGAAACCCTCAGCAACCAAACCTCCATTTCACATCGAAACCCTCGATGCACTCAACCAACCTCAACCACTCAAACGCTTATCCTTGTCAATCACTCATCATCCAGACCGAAACCACCCTTGGTTTCTCACAGGCTCTAAGCATATCCTCCAATACTTGGTTCACCCTTTCAGTCTGACCATTAGTCTACGGATGATACGTTGTGCTGAAGTTTAGCCTGGTGTCGAGCTCTTCCTGAAGATTCTTCCAAAACTTGAATATGAACTGACTACCTCGGTCGGACACAATCTTCTTTGGAACCCCATGTAGACACACGATCCGGGTCATCTATAGCTCAGCTAGCTTCGAACCATTGTACGTCGTCTTGATGGGGATGAAATGAGCCACCTTGGTGAGTTGATCGATGATCACCCAAATGGAATCATATTTGGCTTGGGTCATGGGCAGTCCCATGATGAAGTCTATTCCTAATTCTTCCCACTTCCATTCGGGAATCTTGAGGGGCTGCAATAATCTAGCAGGTCTCTAGTACTCTGCCTTGACTCGTTGACAAGTGTCACACCTTGCCACGTATTCAACTATCTCTCTCTTCATGTTGACCCACTAATATTTCTCTTTCAGGTCCTGGTACATCTTGGTATTTCTAGGATGTATGGAGTACAAGGTCTCATGAACTTCCTTGAGGATGACAGCCTTCAGCTCGGGCTTGTTGGGCACATATATCCTATTTCCAAACCATACGGTGTCATCCTCATCTTCAGAGAACCCTAGGGCTTTACCCCTCCTCATATTCTTCTGGATCTCTGCTATGTCGGGGTCTTCCTTCTGTGTCTCATGGATCTAGTCCATCAAGACATGTCTTGCTTCTAGTGCAGCGAGGTACTCCCTAGTGGTGATCCCTAAGTTCAACCTTTCCATCTCTTTATATAGTAGAGGGGCATGTTCTTGTACCATGATGGCGTTGCAGTATCCCTTCCGGCTTAGAGCATCTACCACTACATTCGCCTTACCGGGATGGTAATGGATGCCTAAGTCATAATCCTTGATTAGTTCCAACCATCTTCTCTACCTAAGGTTCAAATCTGGTTGGGTGAATATGTACTTGAGACTCTTATGGTCGGTGAAGACTTCACACATGTTACCCATAGGGTAATGCCTCCATATCTTCAGCGCATGAACCACTACTGTTAACTCCAAGTCATGAGTCGGGTAGTTTAGCTTGTGGGGTCTTAGTTGTCGAGAGGTGTAAGATATCATCTTCTTGTCTTGCATCAAAACACACCCCAATCCTTGACGAGAGACATCACAGTAGACATGGAAGTCCTTTCGTATATCTGGCAAGGTCAAAATCGGGGCTGACACAAGCTTCTTCTTGAGGGTCTAGAAGCATTCCTCACAATCTGGAGTCCATTCAAACTTCACTTCCTTCTGCAAAAATTTGGTCAAGGGCTTGGCTACCTTGGAAAAGTTCTCAATGAATCTGTGGTAATATCCGGACAGTCCTAGAAAACTTTGGATCTCGGACATATTTGTCGGCTGCAACCAATTGGTTATTGCTTCCACAATGGTCAGGTCCACTGCTATTCCTCCGGCGGATATGACATGGCCGATAAATTTCACCTCAAACGACCAAAACTCGCACTTATTGTACTAAGCATACAACTGCTGCTCCCTTAACTTTCCCAAGGTCAGACGGAGATGAGCTTCATGCTCTTGGTCTTGGAGTAGACGAGTATATCGTCTATGAACACCACAATGAACTTATCCAAGAACTCCATGAAGACATTGTTCAACATTTTCATGAAGAATGTGTGGGCATTCGTGAGTCCAAAAGATATCACAGTATACTCGTATAATCCATAATGGGACGTGAAGGCAGTCTTGGGGATGTCCTCTTCTCTGATTCTTAGATGATGGTAGTCTGACCGAAGATCGATCTTGGAGAACACTGAGGATCCTTTCAATTGATCAAACAGGTCGTCGATTCGAGGCAGTGGGTACTTGTTCTTGATGGTCACCTCATTCAAGGCTCTATAATATACACACATCCTCTTGGTCTTGTCCTTCTTCATGGCAAAAATGACCGGTGCACCCCAAGGTGAGGTACTCGGTCAGATATATCCCTTCTGCTCAAGATCCTCAATATTACTCTTCACTTCAGCTAGCTCATTCGCGGCCATACGATACAATCGCTTCGAGATGGGGGTGGTCTCGGGTACAAGTTCAATCCTGAACTCAATGTCCCTCTTGGGTGGCATCCCTGGCAGATCCTCCGGGAAGATGTCTTGGTATTCTCGGGCCGCAGGCACCTCTTCTAACGTCATCTGGGGCCACGGGTAGCCATCTTGAAGGTGACAGAGACTCCTTCATTGCTGGTCACAGTGACAGACTTGCTGGCGTGGTCTATCATTCTTTGTGCTTCATCAACCAATCCATACCTAGGATGAGGTCTAGGCCCTTACAAACTATGAGGATTGGGTCGGCCTAAAATAACACCCCTTGGATTTCTATCCTTATCCTTGGACTGAATAGATTGGCTAGGGTTTTCTTGCCGGGGGTGGCGATCATCATGGGTGTGGGCATAGGGAGTACTTATAGGCCATTTACTTTCACAAAATCATCAGATACGAACGAATGTGTTGCCCCAGAGTCAAATAAAACTACTGCGGGTATGAAATTTGTTGTGAACATACTGAGCACGACTTCGGGGGCCTCCTGGGCTTCTTCAGCACTGATATGGTTGACTCGGGCGTGAACTGCCTGGTTTGGTGCAGCGCCTTGGGGTTGCTTGAGATGAGGGCACTGATGAGAGTAGTGCCCCTCCTTCCAACAGTTGAAGTAGACGACCGGCTTGCCATTCTGGTCCCTCAATGTGTTGGTCTTCACGGCCGATGCTGGCGAGGTGGATGGAGCTAGTGGAGCGGGGCGAGGATTCCCGGTACTTGAGCCACTAGCAGCGTACGGTGGCCTGTAGACGGGACGAGGGTGGTAGGTGGGTGCTTGAGGTGGAGGGACGAAGCGAGGCCTCTAGACATTCCCTTGGTGATGCTTGAAGGCGATCATTTTTCTCTTCTTGAGATCCATCTTGTTCTGTTCGATCTTGAAGGATAGCCTTGTTCACCAACCGTTGGAAGTCGGCATAATCTGCTGCGATGAGATAGATGGAGAGTTCATCCTTCAATCCCCTAAGGAACTTGGCCTGGCGAGCGGCGTCCGTACGAACCTCCTCCGGCACGTATCGGGCCAGGCGGTTGAACTCATGGAGGTACTCCATGACGGTCCTATTCCCTTGCCGCAGATGCCGAAACTCCTGTTGCTTCACAACGATGACTCTGGTAGGGACGTGAGCGACTAGAAAGGCAATGGTGAACTCCGCCCAAGATACCTCGTGATCCTCAGGCTGAAACTCACGATAGTTATCCTACCATTCTGCGGTGGGCCCTTGAAGCTGGTGAGCGGAAAACGCCACTCGCTCTCAGTCCGAGCACGGGAGGAGATCCAACTTCTTTCCAATAGTTCTCAGCCAATCGCCTGCCTCCATTGGGTTTGTTGTGCTTGATAAGACAGGGGGCCTCACATGCAAAAACTCGGAGAGTTGGGGCGCGAGGGCGGGTGCGGGGGCTTGCTGGCGAGGGGCAGGCTCCATGTTCTATTGCTGCAGACGTTTCAGCTCGGCCTGCTGCTCGTGCATCTGCACTTGCTGCTGCATCTGCACTAGGAGGGCGGTGATCAGCTGGGTCTAATTGGCCATAATCTCCGCTAGAGTGGGATGATTGGCGGCCGGTAGCCCTGATTGGCATTGACCCGTTACACCCCAGTTGGGCACAACACTCCCACACAGATTGTTGGCAGCTCCCTCCCTATTGTTGTTAGAACCCGCGCTCTGGTTGTCATCCATTTCTGAAGACAACAATATTCCCAAGTATAAGAAAAGGACTTAGAAAGTTTTTTCCCAAAATAATTCATGGATTATTTTATTGAACATGGTACTAAATTGTTCATTACACTGAAGCTCTTGTTTTTCCCTTCTATAGCACAAATGGCTATAGAGGGTACCACAATCATCAAAATAAAATAAAACAATCAACGAGAACTAATCGCCTGATGTAATCTACTCGTTGCCCGAGGTAGTATCAGTGCTCTCGGAACCACGAGTGTCTTGGGGGATGCTGGGCTCGGTGAAGTTCTCGATCAGAGAGTCTAGGACGATGGCAGGCCCCGGAGCGACGGCGCTGGAGCTAGATGGGCCTGCGGGTGCTAGCGGTGGAGTAACCCTCTTAGGCCGAGGGGCGGGCTCTCTAATGGGATTCTTCCGCCTCGGAGCGAGGGGAAGCATCTCCGTGATGTCCTTGTGTAGCTGGATAATCTTGCGTTGTAGCTCGCTGTTCTACTGGATCAAGCTCTTCGTCTCATGACGATAGAACTCGATAGCCTCATGGTGCTCCTCGGTGTCGAGCGCGGCCTCGGTGTGAAGATCATCCATGGCCTGGAGAAGACAGGTGTGCCTGGCCATGACTAGGTCGCGGTCGGAGAGGAAGACGACGTATGCATCGGCACAAGGCGGAAGGAAGACTCCCGAAGACGATCATCGTAGATCATCCTCAGCTCTGTGAGGGCCTGGAAGGTGGCGCGCTGACAAGCGACGTTGAAGGTCGGGCCTCCGAGAGCCACCATGAAGAAGGGGAGGTGCTCACCGGAAGCATGGATTGTGACGGAGACATCACAAGGGCCCGCAAACTCCTCCATGTACACCCATGGAACTCAGGCTCGAAAGTGAACCCGAGGAAGGTTACCAGCATCCGGAGCTCCCAGATGAATCCCTCTCAATCTCGGCTGATCTTCCTATGTCTGTTACCTCATATGGCACTTTTGTTGATCATTCACTAATTATATGCCAAGCAAATTAATCATAAAAGAACCATGCTATCATATTATCAAAATGATAAGATATAAATAAATATGCTAACCTTCTGGATTCATCATCATCATCATCATAAAGACTCAAGAGATCCACTGGACATTGCTAAATCACGGAACCTCTGCATCATGGCAGATGGTTAGAGCATCACCGAAGTTTCGGCCGATGATGCAGTGCATGTCGGTCCGTAGTTCTTGTCAAACTCTTTCCTGAAGTACCCAGTGATGTCCTTCTCCATGGTGTGCTTCTCGAACGCCTAGTGAGAAGACCATTTGGCCCCCAAACCCCAAACGAACAATCCGTCAGTTACCAGGGCGAACCAAATAAAAAATAAGAAATCCAGATGAGGAGAGGACAAGAGGGTTGAGTATTATGACGCGGGCGATTTCGAAGGCCTATAGGCGCATCTCCTCCTTCATGTCGGCGCTCTTCAGCTGGATCTTGAGCCCCGCAGGCAAACCAGCGACGCCAGGCAATGGGGATCCAGCGCTGGGCGGCTTGCTGTCGAGGAGGTTGTAGGCGGAGGCGAGGCGGCATCGATGGACCTTGATTAGGTGATGGGGGGAGGGAGGCAGCAGTGCGGGGTAGGTTGGCGGCAGTGCGCGGGAGGGAGGCGGCTTCGTCTAGCATCGCGGTGGCAGATCTAGGAGGGCACACTGATCACGAGAGTGCATTTTGGCTCAACGGGGTGTTCGGAGGGAAGGTGTTCAGGTAGGTGTTCGGATTCACTTAGGCTATTCACAACGGTGGTTTTATGGAGGTTTCATGATATTAATTACATACATTAGATTTTTTACTGACATGACATTTAATTAATGAGGGAAGAGAAAGAAGTAGTGTTATCACCATGACATAGTGTGTTGGACCGGAAACGGCGACCAGAGGGGGGGTGAATGGGAGCTTTTAAAATTTCGGGCTAAAAACTAGCCTTCGGTTTTAGTTCTGTCTTCTGCGGAACAGGCTTCGAACACTACCTTCGAAGGTCTGGTTCGGAGGTGCTTTGACAACTCCGAACACAGGCTTCGCAGGACCAAAAGTTCGAAGCCAAGAAGACTTCGCTCCACTTACAACCCTCGAAAATCTACGCTGCTAAGTCAGTGCAGGCTCCGCACACAGGGTGCTTCGAGCAGGCTTCGCACTTCACTCTTCGCAAGAGTGGACACCCCACTGAGGACTTCGACCAAGTACTTGGCAGCAGCAATTGGTGCTGGGCTTCGTACACGAAGGTCTAAACGCACACTGACAGACTTCGCTAGAGTCACAGACACGATAAAAGCACGGGCTACGAACAGGGCTTCGCTAGTAAGCAGTGAGGTCTTGCCTCCTGTTACACATAGCGAACGCGCACTGTAAAACACACTTCGCACAAAACACCCTTCGCCTAGACAGGCTTCGGTGCACTACAACTAGCGAGGTATGTAAAACGAGCTCAAGCGAAAAGCACACAGAAGCAGGGCTTCGCCACTTGAACAAGGAACACAATAAAATTGAACTCTGGATGAATACAACGAAGTGTGGGCTGGTACAGGAGCTCAACAGTAAATGCTCAAAGTGTTAAATGTTACCTACCGAGCCCCCATATTTATAGCCCACCGTTCACCCAAGTGAATTGACTACTTTACCCCTAGGGTTTACACCAATTTTGTCTCTACAGAACAGAGGGGTACAAAAGGTAGTCTACTTTACTCTGGAGGCTTTTCTGTCAGATTTGCAGAGGGGACAGCGTCAGCTTTTTGCAGAGCATACAGTGTCAGCCTTTGCAGTCTTTGACCTTCCTGAAGCCCCCCTTCGCATGCGAGGGGTGCGGTAGCTTCGGTGAGAAGCCTTGAGCCTGACGGCCTTCGCTTCACCGAAGTCAGCCTCCGATACAGTGACGGTTTTGAGCCGAAGCCGTCAAAGCCCTTGGGCCTCCGCACCACCACCTCTGGAGTGGACCACCACGGCTTCGCAGCTACTCCCAGCTCGAACTCCGTCAGTCCGTGTACCGAAGCCATGCATGGCCGAAGTACCACAAGTCATCCTCACTCCGGAGCTAGCCTCGCTCCGAAGCCTTCCTCACTCCGAAGTCCCACCTCCGGAGTACCACCCTTCGAAGTCCCTCCTTCGTCCAAGGCCTCCGCACGAAGCATTCCATGAGCACTTTGTCGCAGTGTCTCTCCCCGAGCACACTCCTCGACGAGCCTCACCCGGACCATGCCTTCGACGCGCCTCGACTTCTGAGACCTTCGTCGGGTACCTTCGAATGTCTTCCTCCGGAGCACACTTCGAACTCCTTGCCTCCGCAGAGGACTTGATCCACCAAACTCCGAGGTCACTCCATCCGGAGTACCTTCGAAGTGCCTCACCTCCGAGGACTTTGTCTCGGAGCACCTTCAGCCGGAGCCACGCTCCGCACTCTCTGCCTTCACCTGGCACACCTCGACCCGAGGACCGACCCAGACCCCTTCGCAGCCACCGTGACGGAGCTCCCCGCTCCCCTGGCATCAAGCCTCCCGCTTGACCCAGGTTCACCTGCTACGAACCTGTCTGTCGCCTCCGAAGTCCCTGCGCACCATAGACAAACAGACAAGTGTTTCCAGTACTCCGGAGACCTCTCCGGGTTAGCAACCTTCGGCACACCCTCCGGTGTACCGCCCAAAGTACCTAAGCCTTCGGTACAAACCCAGTCATAGTGTACTGTCGGACCCCTCCGACACGCACACTCCGCTGCAACAGCTGCAGCAACCAAAGTACACCGAACCCTTTAGTGAGACCACCTCCGAACCCCCTTCGGAGGTACCCTCCTCCGAACACCTTCGGAGGTCCAACCTCTGAACCCCTTCGGAGGTACCCCTTCGAACCAGAGGGTAAAAGCATGTCAATCACTCATCACAAACACCGAAACCAACCCTTGGTTTCTCAATCTCCCCCTTGATGAGTACATTGACAATCAAATTCAAGTTCAAGAAAATTTGAAAAATTTCAGCACACAAGTGACCATAAAAACTCAGAAACGAGCCAAATCATGTCACTTGACAAAAGAATTTTCTTCCCCCTTTTTCAAAAGAGTAAAAGCCCCTTCGGCAAATCTCCCCTTTCTCAAGATAAAAACTCCCCCTGAGTAATTTAATTGTACCCCCTTGCAACAGAGAACTCAAAAATCTCTCCCCCTTTGGCAATGCAAGCATCAAGGAGCATATAAAAGATGCATTGTTTGGAAATGAGCAGAATTGCAAAGACATATAAAGCAAAAATATGCCAGTACTTAATACCAAATATCATGTGCTCAGCTCAATTTAACATTCTCTAAAAGCATGATGACAGCATGTGATTTTGTCATTTTGAAATAAAAGCATCACCACTTAGTCAAGGAAACTAGACCAGTAAAAGCAAGGACTGCGCAAAGCTAGTCAATTTCTACTCCAGACAAACAAGTCCAGTTCAAATGGAGCAATGAAAGCAAACTTGATGATCAAAGAATTTTGTTGTTCTTTTCTGAATGCCAGGGGTTATTTGTTTGTCCACCTTATACTTTCCAATCAGGCCAAGCCTAGGCATGAAAACCATAAGAAGCTTAAGGCAATGATTTTGGCATACACTACACTATTCCAGTTCAGACCAATGTGCAATGGAAAACAGTCTAGAATAGAGTAGTGCGACAAACAAACCCACCTGGATCTTTTACTTTGAAACATGCAAATCATGGATTTTTGGAAATTTGTTTAAGTGAACAAATTGTTTAGCACTTTATGAATATCCATGAAAAGATAGAACAAGTCTGTCAAGTTGCAATTTTTAGCATCCAAAGAAAAGTGTCTTGCTATCAAGCAGATAAAAGATAGCTAAAGCAGTTCAGCCTAAACATGCTAGATTCAAGACTAAGTAGTGAGCATGATTTGACTTTGGAAAGAAAACATCATGCACATTAATGTTTCAGATGAATTAAAAAGAGTTGAGCTGTCATGATTTCATGAATTATAATCAGGCATATAAGTGCAAAAGATGTAAATGCAATTTCAACACATAATTAGCAAATGCACATCCATCTAAAACTGCTCCCCCTCACAAAATGTCGTAAGGGTGACAAATACCAAGTTCCCCACGCAAGTAAGCAAATCGAGAAGCATCGAGGGGTTTTGTGAAAATATCGGCTAACTGGTGTTGGGTATCAATATATTGAAGTTCAATATCACCCTTCTCATTGTGATCTCTGAGAAAATGATACCGCACATCAATGTGTTTGGTTCTGGAGTGCTGAACCGGGTTGTTTGCAATACAAATAGCACTAGTGTTATCACAGAAAAGTGGAACACTCTTATAATCTAACCCGAAATCCCGCAAAGTGGAAGTCATCCACAAAATTTGAGAGCAACAGCTAGCTGCAGCAACATATTCGGCCTCAGCCGTCGATTGTGCAACACTAGACTGTTTACGGGAAGACCAGCAAATGAGAGACGTACCCAGAAAATGACAAGTACCAGAGGTACTCTTCCTATCAATCCTACACCCAGCAAAATCCGCATCGGAATAACCTCGAAGACATAAAGATGAAGATGTTGAATACCATATGCCACATTCAAGGGTATGTTTGAGATACCTTAGGATGCGCTTGACCGCTTGGCGGTGCGAAGCTCGTGGTGAAGCCTGAAAACGAGCGCACAGACACACAGCGAAGTGTATATCTGGCCTCGTAGCAGACAAGTAGAGGAGGGAGCCGATCATGCTTCGGAACTCCTTCTGATCTACGGCTTCTCCATCTTCGTCAGGATCCAATGCTACAGATGTAGCCATTGGAGTGGCGAGGGGCTTCGCATCGGACATGTCAAACTTCTTGAGCAGGTCCTTGGTGTACTTCGTCTGGTGGACGAAAGTACCTTATTTGCTTTGCTTGATTTGCAAACCAAGGAAAAAGGTGAGTTCACCCATCATGGACATTTCAAACTCACTGCTCATGGTATCTGCAAACTCGGCAACCAAAGCATGAGAAGAGCCATCAAAGATGATATCATCCACATAAATCTGAACCAGGAGGAAATCTTTGCCATTCTTGAGAGTAAACAGTGTTTTATCAACAGAGCCCATCAAATACCCCCGCTCAAGTAGAAAAGACTTAAGTCTGTCATACCACGCCCGAGGGGCCTGCTTGAGTCCATAAAGAGTCTTATGAAGTTTAAGGACTTTATGTGGGTACTTGGGGTTTTCAAAACTAGGGGTTGTTTTACATAAACATCTTCACCTATGAAGCCATTAAGAAAAGCACTTTTGACATCCATTTGATAGAGTTTGAATCCCCGAGATGTCGCAAAGGCAAGCAAAATCCTAATGGCCTCAAGGCGAGCAACAGGTGCAAAAGTTTCAGTAAAATCAATCCCTTCTAGTTGAGAAAAACCCTGAGCTACTAGTCTAGCCTTGTTTCTAACTATAGTCCCATCCTCCCCTTGTTTATTTTTGAAAATCCATTTTGTTCCAATGAAATGAACATTTGGTGGAGGATCAACTAATGACCAGACTTGGTTTCTCACAAAATTTTCAAGTTCCTCATGCATGGCATTGATCCAACTAGAATCAGAGAGTGCATGACTAACATCTAAGGGCTCGAAAGAAGCAACAAAAGCAGAATTAGTGAAATGAGCATGTGAACGAGTTACCCTTTGATTAAGCTCACCAATGATCTGCTCGGGAGGATGCATCCTTTGAACATGGTGTGGAGCCTCGCGACGGGATGCAGTCTCCCCCTCAACTTGTGCGTTGGAGTGGTCCAAGATGACCGATGTCGAGGTAGTTGCTTCGGGACCTCGTGCCGAAGTAGTTGAAGCGGGGTCAGCTTCGGGGGTTGATGTCGAGGGTAGTAGGGGTTCATCCTCGAATTCTCCGGGATCTTCATCTTCGAAGATGGTCTGTTCCATGTCGTGTTCATTTGCCTGTTCAAATGCAGAACTAACAGAGGGGGTTGATTCATCAAAAGTCACATCACATGACTCGATAACAGTGTTAGTTTCCAAATTATAAACACGATAAGAATGACCATGTGTAGTGTAACCCAAAAAGATCCCGACAGAAAAACGCGACTCAAATTTATCCAAATTACCACGTTTTAGGATAAAGCAACGACAACCGAAAACTCGAAGATGAGTAACCTTGGGCTGTCTCCCAAAACGTAGTTCATAAGATGTCAAGTTTAAAATTGAGCGCAAGAAAATTCGGTTTGAGATGTAACATGCAGTGTTCATGGCCTCAGCCCAGAATTTTCTATGAGTTCTATGCTCATCAAGCATCGTCCTAGCCATCTCAACCAAAGTGTGGTTCTTCCTCTCAACGACACCGTTTTGTTGAGGAACCCGCGGAGCAGAGAATTGATGTTCTATGCCATGCTCCAAGCAAAAGTCAACAAAGAGACTATTTTTGAACTCGGTGTCATTATCACTCCGAATGAATTTCAATGCACCTGGGAGTTCAGTGAAGAGTCTCAAAACCAAGCTCTGAAAGTGTGAAAACACTTCATCCTTGCTGGCAAGAAAGAAGACCCAAGAGTAGCGAGAGAAATCGTCGACAATCACTAAAACATACCACTTGCCGCCTAAAGAACTAACCCGAGACGGACCGACGGTGTCCATGTGGAGAAGTTCTCCGGGTTGTTCAGTCATCACTGTGGTGACTGACGAATGTGAAGCGGCGATCATTTTACCATGTCGACAAGGAGCGCAAATTAAATTCTTCTCAAACTTGAGCTTGGGCAATCCTCGGATCAGGCCTAGGGCGCTCAGACGAGCGAGCAACTCAAAGCTCATATGCCCTAGTCTCCTATGACACTTCCAAAGCTCAGAAGTAGAATGTGCAACAAGACAATGAGAAGAACTAGATGACTCTGAAAAATCAGCTCCAAAAACTCTCCCAACTCTGAAGATCTTACATACCACAACGCCATCAGAATTGAGCACTTGCGAAGTATCGCGATGGAATCGCACTTCGAAGCCCTCATCAAGCAACTGAGATACAGACAGCAAATTGTATCCCAGGTTTTCAACCAAAGCAACATCTTTGAGAGTGAAATTCGAGTTAATTCTTACCACACCTTAACTTTCACTCTACTCCTTCGATTATTTCCGAAGGTGATATGTTCCTTTTGCTTGGTTGTGGTGAGGCTAGAGAACCATGCTGCATCTCCGGTCATGTGGCGCGAACAACCGGAGTCCATGATCCACGTGCCCTCCAAGCCTCGGTTTGTCGCCTACACATGATAAGAATATCTCGATCGCTCAGTGCTGGGGTGAGTGAAAAAATGACGAGGCATCCAGCACTAAGTGACACGAGTAGTAGGCACAGTAAAAATAGACGGTCTACGCACATGATAATCAGAATGATGCAAAGTGCGAGGTCTACCTGCATGCTGCGATCGAACAACATGTCGAGGTCTCCTACTTTGACGAGGTACAATTAAAAGACTGAAATATAAATACAATTTTCTTTTTCTGGTTTTTTATTTTCTTTTTTATTCTTTTTCCTTTTTTCTTTTTTTCTTTTCCTCTTTTCTTCTTTCTTTAGGGTATAAGTTTTGATTGGTTTTTTATGGGAAGTTAGAGGCGCGCTGCACGGGGAGGGAGGCTGCGGACGGACGAGCAAGTCGCCGCTTTATAATAGTAGAGGTTTGTCTTGTTTGTGCCCATTGTAAGCCGTTTTCTTTCCGTTTTGCTTCTAGAATATTTTGGATTGTGTTTTAGGGCCAAATTAGAGTACCCACTGCTGGGTGCTCATCAAAACCCCTCCTGAACAGCAATTCTTTTGTGTTTGGTCCGAAGGATAAGTTAATTACCTAAGTTTCAAAGCCCTAATTTTGATCAATAATAAGTTTGATCTTTTCTCCCACCTTAAGAAAAATGAAGCATAGATAGACCTATATCCTTTGTCCAAATTTTCTGAAAGATAATCCTTGAAAAAAACTTTGTCCCATAAGCAAGAAATAAATACTTAATATCTTTGGGATCTGATACTACACTGCTGCTTAATCCCTTAGTGGATCGGCTCTATTACATAAGCGGATTCCTAAATTTTGAAACAGATGTTTTGATCTATGGTTATTCTTTGCAGTAATACAAGACCGTTCACTAAAATATGTTTAAGGTTAAATAATTCCCAGCCATCAGGAATGGCCGAAGCCATAGGCGCGTACCCAATCAAGAGGGGGGAAGAGGCGGCCGGCGGCGGATCTCGACGGGGAGGATGTGGAGGCCGGTGACGAATCTCTACGGTGGAGAAGCGGCAGTCCGTGCTAGAGCTCGACGAGTAGGAGGCGGTGACCAGCGCCGGAACCGTACGGAAAGGAGTAGTCTGCTCGGACCGGATCCGAATGAAGAGGCGACCTCCGCCCGCGGCGGAGCGCGACGACACGCCTCACCCGACGCCGACGGGGAAGTGGAGGACGCCGGGATGGAGCTCTCCGGGGAGGCCCGCGCCAGAGCAGGACGGGAGGCAGCGGCCGGCTCCTCCTCTCGGGCGACTCAAATGGGAAAATGTTGATCGGTTGCGCAGGGGGGCGGGGAACAGTTGAGCGCACGTCACGGGCGGTTGCACCGGTTTTTTTAGGTATAAGTTTTGATTGGTTTTTTATGGGAGTTAGAGGAACGGGAAGGGAGGCTGCGGACGGACGAGTAAGTCGCCGCTTTATAATAGTAGAGAAATAGGGCCCTGTTTGAGGCTGGAGTTGCTCGAGTCCTCTTTCTCCCACCCTCCGATGCTCCCCGAGTGGCCGAGTCCCCGCCGAGCTCGCGATCCGATTCGCTTCGCTCCTCTCGTCCTCGCGTCGCCACGCCGCTCCGGCGCCGAGCCGTCACGGAGGATCTCTAGGTTTTAGCCCCACTCGGCCCGTCCCAACTCGCCCCTGGCCTCGCCGTCACCACCATGGTACGTACGCGGATCTAAACTAGCTCGCAGCCTAATCCGATCAATCCATTCGCCGGTTTTGGGTTCGTGGGCCATTCGTTCTGTACGCGTTGAGATCTGATCAATGATGTTTTCTGCTTGTGCTTCCCGCAGCCGCTCAGGTTGGAGATCAAGGTGCGCTACCTCTACTCGGCTCCGTTAGATCTCGGTCTAGTTTGTCGTTGATGCTGTTTGAGTTGCTAGTTGGTTTTGGGCTGATTTCGTGTTTGGTTTTTTGGGTCGTCATTAGAGGAAGTTTGCGCAACGCTCGGAGAGGGTCAAGTCGGTGGATCTGCACCCGACGGAGCCATGGCAAGTGACCTTCAATTTCTGGGGGCTTCTAGCTCGTTTTAGTTTAATTTGTGTGGTTTGTCCTATCATTTTTATGTACTTTTGCTTCATTAGTTGATTAAGCTGTTTGCACTGGTGTAGGATCCTGTCGAGCCTTTACTCGGGAAGCGTGTGCATCTGGGACTATCAGTCGCAGGTCAGAGTTCTAGCTGTCTTTTAGGCACATTTTCCCCATTGGGCTAGACTGAACTACTGAAGTGAATATTCAAAACCGTATTCATGCTAATCTACCAACACATGAATTGTGCATGCAATTAAGGTTTAGTTATTCTGATGCTGAACCTTTATATTTGATGTAATTTCTGTTTTCATAATCTGTATGGTTTATCATTGTTTGGTTGCATTTCCCTAGCTTTGTGCTGTAGAACTTAATCACAAGTCAAATGACAGGGTAAAAATAGTCATCATCCACCCTTAAATCTTGCTTTAAAGTTAGTGCAAAATTGCAAATCACTATGGTAGGAGTATAAAAGGATCGTTGGCCACATAATTACATTTTCACACTTACGTTGTTGTCTCCTGTTGCTCCTGTTGATAGTTTAATGCCATCTCCTGCTGTGTAATATGCTTTTTTTGCGACATAGTCAAGGCTTCAGTGCTTTAATGCATTGTGATATGTAAGGCCTTTCTATCCTCCTATGGCATGATCTGTTGATGTCTCATATCTATGACTATCACCACCATCATTGTTGTGGATTTAAAGGATTGGCTGAGTATCAATAATATGATTGATACTCAGCATCATATGACTATCGCCACAATCATTGTTTCATAGAATTGAGTGTGCATTATCTAATTACTCTGCATTCCATAATATTCTCCTAAAATCATGTAGTCTATACTTTGCATTCCATTTTATTATCAATATGTTTGCCTTGGTGTATCTTTGCAGACAATGGTGAAATCATTTGAAGTTTCAGAACTGCCAGGTACGCATGCCTTTATGTTCACATGAAATGAACACTTGTCCTAGAGGTTGAATTGATGCTTACTTGTATCTGAACTTAATTTCAGTGCGGTCAGCAAAATTTATTTCAAGGAAACAATGGGTTGTAGCTGGTGCAGATGATATGTTCATTCGTGCCTACAACTACAACACTATGGACAAAGTTAAAGTTTTTGAGGCCCATACTGATTATATTAGATGTGTTGCAGTCCATCCAACACTTCCCTATGTGCTGTCATCGTCTGATGACATGTTGATAAAACTGTGGGACTGGGATAAAGGGTGGATGTGCACTCAAATATTTGAGGGACATTCACATTATGTGATGCAGGTTACTTTCAATCCAAAGGATACTAACACTTTTGCAAGTGCATCGCTTGACCGCACTACAAAGGTCTGTGAGTCTGTTTCATAATGTCTTATGCAGTGAATATTAGTCAAACCTTATGATGTGATTTGTTGATTAATGGCTCTTGCACTGAAACAACAGATATGGAGTTTGGGTTCTCCAGATCCAAATTTCACACTTGATGGGCATCAAAAGGGTGTGAACTGTGTGGACTACTTCACTGGTGGTGACAGGCCCTATTTGATTACTGGTTCTGATGATTCCACTGCAAAGGTTCTTTTCTTTATCCAATTGTAGTATCTGGAATATTCAGGGTATTCAGTGCAGTCCTAATATGGTGTTGTTATGGTACACCAGGTCTGGGATTACCAAACAAAGAGCTGTGTTCAGACGCTTGAAGGCCATACACACAACATTTCTGCTGTTTGTTTCCATCCTGAGCTTCCTATAATCATTACTGGATCGGAAGATGGTACAGTTCGTATATGGCATTCAACAACTTACAGGTTGCGGGTTGCTTTCACTTGTGTATTTGTTTGTTTATGGGAACTTTGCATCACTGATCTCTCTTTCCTAGCTCTTATGCTTTGCTATTGAAGTGCTCTTCGCAAAAGAAACAAGTATTGGTTTCCCAAGCTATGCCCCAGAAACTGATCTACCAACTCTTTTGAAACAACCAGAATGCTGCTAAACAGCAGGCTTGGTTCCTCTCCACTCTTAAACAGCACAAAGGTTTTTCTAATACTTAGTCCTATGAGCATAATATCGATATTAGAAATATGGGGTACCTGAGAGTGTAATCTATGCACTAATTGGACTGTTTGTGTCGTTAATTTACCCATTCCTTTGGTGATAATCTGGAAAATTTTGGCAGCACACTACTTATGTTACTTATGACTGCAGAATAGTGAGATGTTCTTATTCTTTAATTTATTTTGTAGACTTGAGAACACACTAAACTATGGTCTTGAACGAGTCTGGGCTGTTGGATACATGAAGGGTTCAAGAAGGTAAATGAAAGATCAATTGCATTCTTCTTTTGTTTTGCATTGTTAATCAATTGCTTTTAGTACTGTTTTGTGTCTTCTGTCATGTACCACTGTTCAAGTTTATGTTGCAATACTGATACTTGTAGCTGTTGAGTTGTTTAACATTCTTCACTTATTTGGATAACTATTAATTCCTACATTTTCATATTCATTTTCATTTCCTTTCAGGTCCTGTATTGTGTCACTCTTCTTTTTTCTAGTCTTAAATACCATTTGGCATTTTCTTATAATTTAGGATGGTGATTGGTTATGACGAGGGAACTATAATGATAAAAATGGGCCGTGAAGTACCTGTAGCAAGCATGGATAACAGTGGAAAAATCATCTGGGCAAAACATAATGAGATACAAACTGTGAATATCAAGGCTGTCGGTGCAGGCTTTGAGGTCAGTCAGCCTCTTTGCAAACAAAATCAATGGATCAAGCTCAAGCTCAGAAGCTGATCTAATGGTCTATTGTGTTTTCTTCTTCAGGTTACAGATGGGGAAAGATTGCCCTTAGCTGTTAAGGAATTGGGAAGCTGTGATCTGTACCCACTGGTACTTTTGGATGTTACAATGCTCTTCATATCTTACCACCTGTTATTAGTAGTACTGTTGTAGCCTAAGTGTCTGAACTTCTGCATAAAGAGCAATCGTCCTACTACTTTGCATAAATAGCAGTTGTTGTCCATGCATGCAGCTTGTGATGGCTGATAATGATTAAGCTAATAAGCTTAGCAAAAGAACACATGGGCTTTTTAGTTCAATAGGTGCTATTATGTTAGTTGTCCATTTACTTACGCCTTAATGTTTAATTACCTAGTTCTCTAAAGTCTCCTTTGCTCGGCTTGGTCAACGCCACTCCAGATCTGCTATGTCAAGGGCATTAGTAGGGTTGGGGGCTCTCGACTGCTTAGATCATAATGGTAGGATAGGTTGGCGTAGGGTTGATCCCCTTGCCAAGCTATGTTGGAGAACAGGGGAGACTTTAGAGAACTAGGGTAGAGATTGTAGATTGATCTTTATTTCTTGTCTGCTTCTGCCCAAAGGGTTTACATCTTTATTTATAGTGCCTAAGAGATAAGAAAGGAAAATAGCTAATCTTAACTAACAAGGATAGCTATCTAGGGAAACTAATCCCCTTAATCAAGGAACAACCTGGCCTATCTCGCAGTACTGTTCACCCTTGGGCCTAGTGGTCTTGGCCCATGAAATCTTCCCTTCTCTTGAAGATCACCTCGTCCTTAAGCTGGCAGAGCAGGTGGGGAACTATACATCTTCCTATGCAGCGGCCAAGCGAGGCCGCGCTAGTAGATTCGGTGATCCTTGTGCCAAAAAGACGTGGAGAGTGTACTAAAATCCTAGGTGATCGGCTTGAGTGATGCTAGCCACTGTGTTCCCAGTGCGTAGAAGTCTGCTTGGAAAGTTTCGTCGCTGATCTTGAAAACGGTCTTGTGGTACATACCTAGGCATGGAACGTGCTCACCGGTGGCCATCTTGACCTGCATTTGGCCTTGAGGCAGTACATGTAGGTTGGTACGGTTGGCCGCCTTCTTGAAGATGATATTGTGGGTGCTGTTGGAGTCGAGGAGGTCAAGAAGTGAGGTGCTGCCCATCTGCACATGCACTTGCATTGTCTCACAAGTACTAACACTGGTGATGATGTGAAGAGCGATCCACGACTTGGTGTCCGTGGGGTCGATTGGCGTGGATTCGTCGTCGATGGCCAAGTCGAGGAGGAAGATGCACGAGCAAAGCTTGTAGTGGCCAAGACCAAATTTGTCGCCGCAGTTGAAGCAGAGCTCGAGACGACGACGTTCCTTCACCTCTGCTTAGGACATTCGTTTTTGTTGACACGAAAACGTGCCCCCGCACTTGGGTCAGTTCGACGATCCAAAAGTGCACAAATACTTAGGGACAGGCCTAAGCGTGACGTGGCACCGACGTCGCGTTCCGACTACCCTTAATAGTGATAAGGAGGGTGGAGTCGCCAGGCAACCAGATTACACAAAATAATCCAATTAGCCGAAAAAGATAGATTAAACAGAATAAAATCAACAAACCAGTCGGAGCCCCGCTTGGTTCGAAGTCTGGTGCGAAGGGGTCACCGAAGTATACCTTCGGCGTCTGGTGCGAAGTGCTCCGCCGAAGGGTGCTTCGGCGTTCAGACTGATCCGACCGAAGACGGACTTCGAACGGATCTGGACGCAATGACCACCTCCGAACAACGGGGTTCGGTGTGGGATCTCCGATACAGCAAACTACAGAATAGTGACGCGAGGGCCACACACGAGTGCAACTTCGTCCGGTGCGGAGTATGGTGGTGGCGAAGCCTGTTGCGACGAAGTATGCTGGCGAAGCCTGTTGTCGGAGCCTGCGGTCCGTCGAAGGGTGTCCTGGGGACCTCCGAAACCGATCTCTCAACTCCGGACACCTCTTACGAAGTGGCTCCGAACGTGCGAACCTGCAACAGAAGAGTGCGAAATACCAATTCGGCCTGAGGACCGAATTTTGCTAAGTGTTGCACTAGTAGCGAAGGTAGCAATCTATTACGCAGATTAGCGGATACTTCACAGGCGAAGTAACAAGGCGATAGCAATCTATTACGTAGATTAACGGATACTTCACAGGCGAAGTAACAAGGATTACCACTGTTTCGTAGTGGCTGGCGGAGGGCTTCCAGGCAAACCCACGAAGAGGTACATGAAAATAAAGGTAAAGTAAATGCGATCAAAGCATGTGCTTTGGTTTGGTTTGAGTTGGGGGGGCTCTCCACGCCGGCCATGCCGGCCATGCCTCTCTATTTATAGGGGGTTAACTCCTAATCTAATCTGCTATTAATTCGGCCAGATAGAGATAGAGATTGAGCCAGTGACGCAAACAACTCTATCTCTGCCGAGGTGGGCTTCGGCCAGGCCCATCGAGGCCTGCTCCTCGGGCCGAAGCTTCGACAGCGTGGGCTTCGGCCAGGCCCGTCGAGGCTTGCTCCTCGGGCCGAAGCTTCGGTAGCGTGGGCTTCGGTCAGGCCCGTCGAGGCCTACTTCTCGTTCCGAAGCTTCGGCAGCGTGGGCCTCCGAAGGCTTCCTGGCCGAAGCCCATGGGCTGGCTAGAGGCTTTCGGAGCCCATAGCTCAATGGACTTCGACCCTGTAGGGCTTCGGACAGACCCTGGACATGTGCACTTTCAGCCCAAATCACCAAAATTGATATTTTGACGATCTAGCCATTAATGCCATTTTTTGCTATCAACACATGTCTTCCTGCCTTTTAGTGAACTAGTGAACTAAAAGCACAACGAGCTGAAGACGATACCATCCATATCGGCTTTTCGACACTTTTCATGATGCTTGCCACACACTTTTCATGTCGTCCTTGGGATGCTACCATCACCTACATCGATTTCCTCCAAGGGATTGGCCGACGCAAAACTTTGTCCTAATTTCTCCACTTCGCTAAAGTCCCCGATGGCCTCGGCAATACCGTCTTTACTAGACCGATATTGCTCCACACGAGACTTTAGCCAATCTAGATTGTCCTTGCTAGATATGTCTATTTAATACAAAAATAGCCGTGCTACTCCAGCCAGCTTTACAGACGCTGGTACAAACCGCCCTCCGGATACGCTAACAAAATCGTAGTCCGAAAGATCTCTACCTGACAGACACTCTACTTTGTTGTGGACGGCGTCAACCGATACATCAGCCAAAGCTACTTGGGCCGAAGTATCCGCGGGGATGACTTCTACCTCATCGCCGTCCCACTGTATCAGGCACTGGTGTAGAGTAGAAGGGATGCAACAGTTCGCGTGAATCCAGTCGCGCCCGAGTAGCACGCTATAGTTACCTTGTACGTCGACGACGAAAAACGCTGTTGGCAACGTCTTGTTGCCCACCGTCAACTCCATAGAGAGTACTCCCTCGGCCTCGGAGCTCTCGCCGTTGAAGCCGTTGAGCATCAAGTTAGTTTTCTTCAGGTCATCTTCGTCCCTGCCAAGTTTCTTCAACAATGAATAAGGCATTAGGTTAACAGTGGCGCCGCCGTCGACGAGCATCCGGGAAATCGGCTTCCCATCGATGTGACCCCTGACATAGAGGGGCTTGAGATGGCGAGCCGAGTCCTCGGGCTTCTCGAAGATGGCGTTGCGCAGACCGAGGTTCAATTGAGCGACCTCGGCCTCGTCCCGTGGTAGGGCGAACTCGGCAGGCAGCGTGACGATGTTGATGTCCATCACCTGGGGTGCGGGTCCCTCAAAGACGGGCGAGTAATCGTCGTCGAGCATGTCGTCGTCGTCGCTTGGACTAGGAGCCAGGTTGGTTATCTCAATCGGCTTCTCCTTCCATACTTGCTTCGTAGCTAGCCGAGGGCGGATTTCCTCGAAGATAGCGTCGCGCTCAGACTCAGCTTTCCTTTCGCGCATCTCCTGTGCCCGCAGCCTTTGTAGGTGTCTCTTCTGTGATTTGGACATGCCTGGAGGTGCCCAAGATGGCTGAGGCTTGGTGCCAGGTGCTACTGTTCGACTTCCATTAATTCTGGCCGAAGTGGCACTGCGCCCTTTGGCCTTGTGCACCTTGCGTTCGGAGGGGGCTTCGCTGCGAACCCCGTCGGTCCGGCCTCGTTCGGCCGATCGAACCAAGCTTCGGCGTAGGGCTCGGCCGAAGCATGAGACTTACCTCCGTCAGACCTCGGTGATAGAGTCTTCGGGATTGGGACTTCCTGAGACCCAACTCTGATGGTTATGGCTTCAGACTTCCTGACTTCGGCCTCCGCGTGCTCGCACCCTTCGGCTTCGCTCTGCATGGTCCGATTCGGAGGCACCACGGACAGTCTGTGGGCGATGCCCCCCTCCGCTGCGTCTGTTTGCCCCTGCCATCCACAATACTCCGAAGGAAAATAAGGCATAGTGTTAGGCTGCAGAGGTTACCCTGACCCGGATATGTACGCAGCCCACGGGGTCCCCGCCCAGTCATACGGTGGAGACATCGGCGACTCTAGTTGCCTCTCCCACTGTGAGCCGATCCCGTCACCCGGAGGGGGGTTCGACCAAGTCGAAGGTGTCTCGGACCACACCAGCAAAGGGTCCTGCCAGGCCGGAGGTATGTTCGGCCAGTGCGGGCCGAAGCCTCCCATCGGAGAAGTCCAATGCGGTGCGGGGTTTGGCCATTGGGGGCCGAAGTTGTTGTATAGGGACCCGACCACTGGGGCTTGAAGCTGTTGTACGGGGGGTTCGACCATTGTGGCTCGGAACCACCGTGCGGAGGGTTCGCCGGCTTCGGCCCAAAGCCGCCCTTCGAAGGTCTTAGCCCCTTCGGCTGTTTTAGGGTGTTTGGTTGAGCTGTGGCTGTGGGAAAAAAGCTGCTGTGGGCTGTGGGCTGTGGAAAAGCTGCTGTGGGAAGTCAGCTGTGAGAAAGCTCAAAGTCGTTTGGCTGAAACGGCTGTGAACAAGCTGCTTTGAGCTGTGAGCTGTGTAAAAAATTTAATTTATGAAATTTTGTATGGGTGTATGAAATTTGAAATGTCAATTTATAAAATTTTGTATGGTTGTATGAAATTTGAAATGTCAATTTATGAAATTTTATATGGTTGTATCAAATTTTAAATGTTAATTTATGAAATTTTGTATGGTATGAAATTTGAAATGTCAATTTATGAAATTTTGTATGGTTGTATGAAATTTGAAATGTCAATTTATGAAATTTTGTATGGTTGTATGAAATTTGAAATGTCAATTTATGAAATTTTGTATGGTTGTATGAAATTTGAAATGTCAATTTATAGAATTTTGTATGGTTGTATGAAATTTGAAATGTCAATTTATGAAATTTTGTATGGTTGCGAAGCCAAAAGCCAAAAGCAGTGTTCTAAAAGGCGCTAGGCGCTAGTCGGGCGGCGACCCAGCGCCTAGCGCCTAGGAGCGCCTAGGCGGCGCCTAGGCGGCGCCTAGGTTCAACTCATTTTTCTTCATTTTGCTAGTTCCGACCATCCATTCCAGGCAATATCTTTTCTTTTCTCCCACCCGAAGCCATTTCCCCTCCCTTCTCTTCCCCTCCGGTCAAGCTGCAGGATGTGAAGAACCGGATCTGGCTGCATGGTGGTGAAGAACTGAAGAAGCAAGAGGAGGAGGAGGAGGAGGCGGCAGTGCAGGATGTGCAGGGCCTGCTGCGAGGAGAGAGCGGCCGCCGGATCTGGCCGCCTACTCCCCTACCGCCGCCGGATCTAGCCGCCTCCCTCCCTCTCGCCGCCGGATCTGGCCGCCTTCTCCTCTCCCGCCGCCGGAACTAGCCGCCTCCCTCCCTCCCGCCGCCGGATCTGGCCGCCTTCTCCTCTCCCGCCGCCGGAACTAGCCGCCTGCCTCCCTCCCGTCGCCGGATCTGGCCGCCTTCTCCTCTCCCGCCGCCGGACTGCTGCCTAGCCCCCTCCCGCTGACGGTTCTGGGCCGCCTAGGCGCCGCGGTCAACCGCCCAGGCCGCGGTTGACCCGCCTAGGCGCCCTGCCCGCCCAGCCGGCCTCCGCGCGGCGCTGGGGTGGCGCCCAGCGCCTTTTGCCGCCTAGGCGCCCGCCTAGATCCGATTTTTAGAACACTGGCCAAAAGCCACAGAAAGCAGGTCTAGAGGAGCTTTCACATTTACACTGCACCAAAAGCTGCTTTTACTAAAAGCCGCTGGGTAGAAATATACCCTTTGGTTTGGCTTTTGGCTTCCAGGAAGCAAAAGCTGCTTCCGGAAGCCAAACCAAAGGGATCCTTAGCTTAGCGTGTGGTCCTGCTTCCTGGGCCCTTCTCTGATGCTTGCTCAACAACACATCATATGTCACCTTTGGCCTCTTGCGAGCCTTAGCCGAAGGGGTATTAACGTTCTGTTTCCACACTCCTACCTCGAGGTTCTTTGGCATGAGTGTGCGAGTGCACGGTTCTCCAACAATTACATCTTTCCCTTTAGCAGACTCGGCCTGTTCTGGCCGAATCAACACCTTTTCACCGTGGTCGACGACGTTGACCGGAAAGGGATCTTTATCCAGCTTCATCTTTGGATCATGGTCTATCTTCAATCGTCCTTCTATGACCGATTGTATCTGCCGTCGAAAAACATTGCAATCATTAGTATTATGCGAATGTGAATCATGCCACTTACAGTATGAATGCTTCTTTAACTCATCAGCAGGTGGAATGACTTGACCCTTAGGTAACCTGAGAAGATGACTTTTTAAGAGGAAATCAAATATTTTATCACATTTAGTTATATCAAACGAGTACTTGACCTCACTAAGTCGATTCTTTGTGGGGGATGGTCGTAACTCGGAGCAGGTGACAGGTTTATTTTTAGTGTTCCAAACCCATTCGGCCGCGTACATGTCGGCCGAATCCTTCTCTTCCGATTCTTCCTTGTCAGAACGTTCCATGATGTGGATTTCAGCCCTAGGCTTGCTAAACGTCTTGATAAATTTTTTATCTTTGGCTCGGCCTTCTTGGACCTGAGCCTACTGTAGAACTTGGCTAACTTCTAAGAAGTTTTGGTTATCTAACCTCTCTTTAATTTCGGAACGCAACCCGTTAAAAGCTAATTCTGCCAAGTCCTTTTCCGAAATATTAAGGCTAAAACATCGGTTTCTAGTATCCCTAAAACGCTTGATATATTCAGAGGCGCTCTCACTGGATTTCTGCTTAACCGATGTCAAATGCGAAAGCCTGAGTTCTATCTCACCTGTGTAGAAATAATCATGGAATTTTCGCCCTAAATCATCCCACGTTTGGATGGAGTTCGGCGAGAGCGCTGAAAACCAAGTGAAAGCTGGGCTGGATAGCGAGAGAGAAAATAGTCTGACCTTTAGAGCATCTATCCCGCTAACTTCTTCACACTGCGCCAAAAATTGACTAACGTGCTCTAGTGTAGTCTTGCTACCCTCACCATCGAACTTAGTGAATTCAGGGATTCTATAGCCGCGGGGGTAGGGCACTGTATCAAGATGGTCGGAGTATGGCTTACGGTAAACCCTAACTCGTCCCTTGGGCACGAAGCCGGCACACTCTCTAAATAGTGCGCGGACCCGCTCTTCTATATCATCTTGGTATGTTGCTTGTGCATGCCTCTCATGCGGGGGCGCGACACGCGGTGGGATATCGGCGTGTCGGCCATGGGCGTCTTCCCTACGCACTATTTGTGTGACGTGCTCGTGTCCGGGTGTCTGCACGTGTGGTGCGGGCAGCGCGGGCATTGGCGCAGGCGGTGTGTGGTATGCAGTATTAGTCTGACCGTAGGTATAATGATTGGTCTCGGCCATAAGTGTTGAAGCCGGAGACATGATTGTGCCAGTGCTGTTGTTATTCCTACCGTATATGTAGTTTGCCGGAGGTGCACTAGCTATAGGAACCGAGGGTATGGCCTCAGTGAAGCCGAACCTCCTAAGAGTCGCCTCTACTTGGGAGCTGACTGCCGAATCTAAGCGGTTGGCTAGCGAAGCGCTAACGGCTTGATCTACCGATGCGGCTATTTTTGCTCAATTTCTAAAGAAGATAAACGAGGCGATACAGGGATTACCTGGACCTGAGCGAGGTCGGGGGTGACGATGTCGCACTTGATGAAGCCTGCACGTGTCTTGACGTAACCCCCAAGCATCATGTCTTGGAGCGCCTTTAACTTTGCCTCGATCTCTGCTCGGTCTGCTGCGGGGATATCTTCAAGTGTAGCTGACAGTATGTTGCGGTTGTCGATATCCGCGCCTCCTATTGCGTCCATCGGCGGTGTGGACGTAGTAGTCGATGTAGATATACCGGTGGCCGATGTAGACGTACTCATCATGTTGGCGTAGCCTTCCCCAGCGGAGTCGCCAAAAAGTGTGTTGACACGAAAACGTGCCCCCGCACTTGGGTCAGTTCGACGATCCAAAAGTGCACGAATACTTAGGGACAGGCCTAAGCGTGACGTGGCACCGATGTCGCGTTCTGACTACCCTTAATAGTGTTAAGGGGGGTGGAGTCGCCAGGCAACCAGATTACACAAAATAATCCAATTAGCCGAAAAAGATAGATTAAACAGAATAAAATCAACAAACCAGTCGGAGCCCCGCCTGGTTCAAAGTCTGGTGCGAAGGGGTCACCGAAGTGTACCTTCGGCGTCTGGTGCGAAGTGCTCCGTCGAAGGGTGCTTCGGCGTTCGGACTGATCCGACCGAAGACGGACTTCGAACGGATCTGGACACAATGACCACCTTCGAACAACGGGGTTCGACGTGAGATCTCCGATACAACAAACTACAGAATAGTGACACGAGGGCCATGCACGAGTGCAACTTCGTCCGGTGCAGAGTATGGTGGTGGCGAAGCCTGTTGCAACGAAGTATGCTAGTGAAGCCTGTTGTCGGAGCCTGCGGTCTGCCGAAGGGTGTCCTGGGGACCTCCGAAACCGATCTCTCAGCTCCGGACACCTTCGACGAAGTAGCTCCGAACGTGCGAACCTGCAACAGAAGAGTGCGAAGTACCAATTCAGCCTGAGGACCGAATTTTGCTAAGTGTTGCACTAGTAGCGAAGGTAGCAATCTATTACGCAGATTAGCGGATACTTCACAGGCGAAGTAATAAGGCGATAGCAATCTATTACGTAGATTAATGGATACTTCACAGGCGAAGTAACAAAGATTACCATTGTTCTGTAGTGGCCGGCGGAGGGCTTCCAGGCAAACCCACGAAGAGGTACATGAAAATAAAGGTAAAGTAAATGCGATCAAAGCATGGGCTTTGGTTTGGTTTGAGTTTGGGGGGGGGGGGGCTCTCCACGTCGGCCATGCCTCTCTATTTATAGGGGGTTAACTCCTAATCTAATCTGCTATTAATCCGGCCAGATAGAGATAGAGATTGAGCCGGTGACTCAAACAACGCTATCTCTGCCGAGGTGGGCTTCGGCCAGGCCCGTCGAGGCCTGCTCCTTAGGCCGAAGCTTCGACAGCGTGGGCTTCGGCCAGGCCCGTCGAGGCTTGCTCCTCGGGCCGAAGCTTCGGTAGCGTGGGCTTCGGCCAGGCCCGTCGAGGCCTGCTCCTCGGGCCGAAGCTTCGGCAGTGTGGGCCTCCGAAGGCTTCCGAAGCTTCGACAGCGTGGGCCTCCGAAGGCTTCCTGGCCGAAGCCCATGGGCTGGCTAGAGGCTTTCGGAGCCCATAGCTCAATGGACTTCGACCCTGTAGGGCTTCGGACAGACCCTGGACATGTGCACTTTCGGCCCAAATCACCAAAATTGATATTTTGATGATCTAGCCATTAATGCCATTTTTTGCTATCAACAGTTTTATCGGTCGGTCCTCTACCGTGATCAGTGTTGTCGTAGCGGTCAGTGGTGGGGACGACACTGGTAGCGCTAAGTGGGCTGGCGGTGTGGGCCAGAGTCCACGAACCTAATGGTGTGATGGCGTCGGGGTCGGGACCAAGGTAGTGGCGCACTGATCGCAATGCTCCAACTTGCGGGCCAAGCTCATGGCAATGGCGAGGGACTACAGGTTATGCAGTTCAACGTCGAGGCTGAGCGAGGGCTGCAGGCCGATGGTGAACAGCTGGACGCGTTGTTGCTCGGTGGGGATGCATGTGCGTGGTCGGAGCGCCTGGAAGTGGTCTTGGAACTCCTCCATGGATCTCGTGTGCTTGCACGTGGTGAGCTCGCCAAGTGGATTGGAGCAAAGGGGTGGTCCAAAGCATAGTTGTTACGACGGCGTAGCGAGGCACCAGACCACCTTCACACCTTTTAGGCGAGTATGGCGTGCGGCGAGGCGACGCCATTCTCACTTCATAGAAATGACATGGCAACAATATAACAGTATTGCACAATTGCAAAATTATGTTGGGAATAAACATGAAAATATATCAATTCATCATCACTTATACTACTTAGGTCACTAATACTACAATCTACATAGCTATCACTAATACTTACTATTAGAAAAAACGATGATTGGCCAAGGATTAGAGATTAATCAATTAATTGATAAGTTAATATGGTAATAAGAGATCGTGCCAACATTTGCTCTAGCTGACACTTGGCAGTTGGCACAAGACCAAGCTTTTCTCTAGTAGTCTAATCTCTATGTATAGTCTCTGCTTCTCTGACTTTGTGTAATTCAGTAATTTCAATTAACTACATAGCTTATTATTAATTTTGTAAATATGCCAACATCAGGCTAGCATGTACATAATTACAATTTTTATCCCTGAGCTTTCAGTTCTAATGTTGCTGGTCCTTATACGTGATAAAGAACATGTAACTTCAACCCGGGTACATTCTTTCACTCTCTCTAGTCTCCACACCTCCTCTGATCCTCCATGCTTCCCTTTTAGTCTCCACCCCCACGTAGAACAGGTGGTGGCGCGGCCTTGATGGCGGCACGTAGTCCCGACGTGGCGGCGACACGGTTCTGGTGGCTGAGACATGGATCTAGCGGCTGACGCGCTGATCTGGCGACGGAGGCGCGGATCCGGTGCTTGGGAAGTGCATCTGGTAGCCGAGTAGGGGTGAAAGTGGTTCGGATAGTTTCCGACCGTATCCGGAAAAACGGATTCGGATTCAGATTTTTTTGATTCGGATACGGATTTTTCGGATACGGATTCGGATTCGGATATTTTTTTTCGGATACGGAAACAGATATGATATGCCTGATATCCGTCGGATTCGGATACGGATTCGGATAATCCGGATAGTTCTTATTCGGATATCCGGCCCATTAAAAATACAGGCCCACTAGCCACACTGCAGACCCACATCACATAATAGGCCTTTATATGGCACTATGGCATATTTGGCTGGCAGGCCCACTGCCATGGCGCCATGGCCCAACCGCCCAAGCATTTTGAAATAAAAAATCTTCTTTATTTTTTTTAAAAAACATTTTTTAAAAAACATAAAGAATATTTTTTAAAAAATATATATATTTTTAAAAATGGGATAAATTTCTATAAATTTAAACAGATAAAATTTTTTAATAAATAAAAAATATTTTTTTAGTTCTTTCAATTTAAATTTTAAAAACACAATGAATTAATGAAAAATAGCAAATTGACATATAACAATATCCAAATTTTCCATAAATTAATATATGTTGTATTTTAATTATAGAAAAAGTTTAAACAAATATTTAACTATTAATTTGTTTTTAAACCTAACACATTTCTTTTAACATTCGTACATGCAAACTTTGTCAAAATAATTTTAAATTTTTATCACAGCATCTATGTATCGTATGATGATACCATGAGACGTATCGTATTTTTCAGACTTAATTTGAATTTTTTAGAATTAAAATTTCATTAAGCTCTACGTTGTCCATCGAGTGTCGTAATATTTTTTAAAAAATATCTTTCAATTTAGTGGATACTGACTTAAAATAGACTCACATGCATGAATATGATTTTTCTAGAATTTTTAGTTCATTATTTCATGCACTTGTAGTTAAAATTTGATAAATTTCAATATAAATCAAAGAAACATACATAATGAATTAAAAATAGCAAACTTATGTATAAAAATGTGAATTTTTTTTATAAGATTAGATATGTTGTATTTTAATCATAGAAAAAAAATCAAGTTTAAACAAAGATTTAACTATTGATTTGCTTTTAAACCTATCACATTCTTCTTAACATTCTAACTCATTACTCTCAAATCTCCATCTTTCTTAACATCGTAGATGCAAACTTTGTCAAAATAATTTTAAATTTTTATCACAACATCTTTGTATCGTATGATGATACCATGAGACGTATCGTATTTTTCTGACTTGATTTGAATTTTTTAGAATTAAAATTTCATTAAGCTCTACGTTGTCTATCGAGTGTCGTAACATTTTTTTAAAAACAAAATCTTTCAATTTAGTGAATACTGACTTAAAATAGACTCACATGCATGAATATGATTTTTCTAGAATTTTTAGTTCATTATTTCATGCACTTGTAGTTCAAATTTGATAAATTTCAATATAAATCAAAGAAACATACATAATGAATTAAAAATAGCAAACTTATGTATAAAAATGTGAATTTTTTTATAAGATTATATATGTTTTATTTTAATCATAGAAAAAAATCAAGTTTAAACGAAGATTTAACTATTGATTTGCTTTTAAACCTAACACATTCCTTCTTAACATTCTAATTCATTACTCTCAAATCTCCATCTTTCTTAACATCGTACATGAAAAATTTGTCAAAATAATTTTAAATTTTTATCACAGCATCTATGTATCGTATGATGATACCATGAGACGTCTCGTATTTTTCAGACTTTATTTGAATTTTTTAGAATTAAAATTTCATTAAGCTCTATGTTGTCCATCGAGTGTCGTAACAATTTTTTAAAACAATATCTTTCAATTTAGTGGATACTTACTTAAAATAGACTCAAATTCATGAATATGATTTTTTTAGAATTTTTGGTTCATTATTTCATGCACTTGTAGTTCAAATTTGACAAATTTCAATATAAATCAAAGAAACATACATAATGAATTAAAAATAGCAAACTTATGCATAAAAATGTGAAATTTTTTTATGATATTATATATGTTGTATTTTGATATTAGAAAAAAAATTCAACTTTAAACGAACATTTATATTTCAAATTTATAATTTTAAACTTTATCTCTTTCACTCCAAAAATAAGTAAATAGTCAACTTTGACTAAAACCCTATCGACCCTAATTTTTCTTTCTCTCTCCTGGTCTCTCCTACTCCTATCACCTCTCTCTCCCCGTTCGTGATGATTTATATGATGTTAACTATTATTTGTCATTTGTGTATTGTGATCGTGAATAAATAAATACATTATTGATATTCGGTAAGTATTCGTAACCGTATTCGTATTCGATTCGTATCCGCTCCGTATTCGTATTCGATGATATCCGACTCCGTATCCGTATCCGGATTATCCGAATCCGAATTCGAATCCGAAAAAATATATGAAAAAGGATATGATATTAGTGATATCCGTCCGTATCCGATCCGTTTTCACCCCTATAGCCGAGGTGTGGATCCGACGGATGGGGCATAGATCCGACAACTAGGGAACGGATCCAGGTGATAGGATGTGGATCCAGCGGCGGGCTTCCACCTTCTCCAAGCACTCCATCGCCGCCATTGTCTAGTGTCCTCGTGGAGCTATATGGCATCCGTAGGATGCCTAATCCCTTAAGGCAGACGCCATATTGGATGAGGCGGACACCACAAGCCTATACGGTGAGTCGTCTACCGTGGCGTCTGTCGCTGGCCGCCCCGATGCCTAATCGTTGATTCGGTGACGATTAGGTGATGCCATAACAACTATGGTCCAAAGCACATGTTTAGGAGCTCCCAAAGCCTTCGCCATGACGGTGTGCCTTTGTCTATTTGGATTTGCATATACCAGAGTTACAAGACATCAGTGAGGTTGTATGACACCATCCATTCCTTCTCTTCCTTGATGATGCACTGCTGGAAGAAGTACGACATGCATCGGTTGAGGAAGGGCAGCGAGTTGATCTTGCCGTCATACTTGGAAGTTCATCTTTTGGAATCGTGGGGGTCGATCACTGCGGTGCTCGCACGTGTGCTGCTGATCGGCAGGACATGCCCTAAGGTTTGGCGGCCGCTGTAGGCGTTGGATCGCTTGGGAGTTGTTGGCGGTGGTGGGGGACAGGGTTTGGACGGTGGTGGAGAGGTATTGGAGCTGGACCATCATCTCGGCCAGAGCAACCTTGACATCGTCGAGGCCAGACATGTGGCGGAAGTGGTGGCGTGGACAGACCCTCCGGTGGTAGGGGTGGACGAGGACCTTCTAGATGCTGATGAAGATGGTGCGATGGAAGAAGCTGATGATCTTCTAGAAGCTTATACCAAGTCGGAGATGGAGGAACGCCATTGCCTCGGACTCTACTGCAGCTATGATGAGGAATTTGGCTCCGACTATAATTGGGTCTGCCAATGTCTCTTCTTCCTTGACCTTGCCTTCGACGACAATGACGTCACCAAGCCGGTTGAGCAGTAGGAGGCTGACCCACAAATTTCCTTGCACGCCATCGTAGGTGTCCATACAAGCGAGACGGTGTAAGTTCCCCTCCGGTTAGGTGGCGTCTCCTTGCTAGCCTTCTCCGATTCCGACTCCACCCACAACTTCATCTCCGAGGAGGTGGAGGGCCGAACCACTTTGCACCTACGTACGCACGGGAAGATGCTAGTCTCGGTGGCCAATGGCGAGTGTCTCTCCTGCCCGGGTGTGAACCATGACACTGTTTTCATGATCGGCGATGAAGTTTTCCAGGCAGATTTCTACGCACCGCCCTTGGTCGACTACGATGTAGGACTGGGAACATAGTGGCTAGCGTCACTTGGACCGATCAACAGGGATTTTACTACACTCTCCATGTCTTTTTGGCACAGGGATCACAAATCTGCTGGTGTGGCCTTGCCTGCCCACCACATAGGAAGACGTTGACAGTTCCTCACCCGCTCTGCCAACTCGAGGACGAGCTGATCTTCAAGGGAGGGGGGAGATGTCATGGGCCAAGGCCACTAGGCCCAAGGGTGAACAGTACCCATGCGGCAGGCCAGGTTGTTCCTTGATTAGGGGGATTAGTAGTTATTTCCCTTTCTTATGTAGGCACTATAAATAAAGATGTAAGCCCTTTGTGTAAAACTAGGCAAGAAATAAAGATCAATCTACAAACCCCACCTCACTCAAACCCCACCTCAATTCTCTAAAGTATTCCCCGTTCTCCAACATAGGTCGACAAAGAGATCAACCCTATGCCAGCCTATCCTACATTCCTACCGCTATGATCTATGTAGTCGGGGGCCTCCTACCCTAGGTGCCGATGCCCTTAACAACTTTGATACTAAGTTGTCAAAGGCATTGGTCCGTGGGGTTGGGGGCCCTCAACTTCGTAGATCATAACGGTAGGATAGTTTGGCGTAGGGTTGATCCCCTTGTCGAGTTATGTTGGAGAATAGAGGAGACTTCAGAGAACTAGGGTAGAGATTGTAGATTGATCTTTATTTTTTGCTTGCTTCTTCTCAAAGGGCTTACATCTTTATTTACAGTGCATAAGAGATAAGAAAAGGAAATAACTAATCTTAACTAACAAGGATAGCTACCGGGGGAAACTAATCCACCTAATCAAGGAACAACCCGGCATGCTGCGTGGTACTGTTCACATGAAAAGTATCTCCCTCTCCCCCTGGATCGGCTCTGTCTCCCTTTCCCTTCCAGTCTACTCTGTCTCGTCCCTCCCGCTCTGCATTCCCTCCCGATCTGCTGTCTGTCCCTCCCTCCCGTTCCCTCCTTCTCTGCCCTGTCTTGTCCCTCCTGCTGTGCTGTCTTATTGACTTGCTGATTTGTTATGCATGGTTTAGTAGATGAGCAGTTGCTGTTTATGTGGCATGTACTCGGTCAGTTGATTTAGGTAGTATTTGGACTAGGCGCAGACAGCATGAATGCCTATGATGTTGTTTGTTAACTTGTTATGCTATTTTAACTATTGCTATCGAGTATAGACTTGTTTAACTATTTATATTTCATGTGGTTTTGAATTTAAATTCCTATTGTTCCAAAATTATTGTGCCATGGACATTTATGTTAAGTGAGTATGGTGTCGCCTTGCCACACACCTTATTCGTCTAAAAGATTGAAGGAGGTTGCCATAATAACCATGATCTTTGGTATTACATGAATCATAAGTTCAATGAAGTGTCTTATATTCTTGGGTCATTTAACTGAATTCTCTTCAGTGAACCATGCCTTTATTTTGTTGTGAAACTAGACTGAAATGGGCTATAACTTTTTTATTTCTACTATATGTTTGTTTGTGGTATCTTGAATAGTATCATAGTGTGCAATCTTACTATGTGTCCTCTTTTTGTTTGGTCAGAGTTTAAAGCATAACCCCAATGGAAGATTTGTCTTTGTATGTGGAGATGGTGAATACATAATTTGTACTGCACTGGGTTGGAGGAATAAGTCATTTGGATCTGCATTGGAGTTTGTTTGGTCATCAGAAGGAGAGTATTCTATAAGAGAAAGTACATCAAGGATAAAGATTTTCAATAAATCATTCCAGGTGTGTGGCCCATGCTTACTGTAGTTCTTTCACTATGAATTTTGTAAGTAAAACTGAAGTGTTTCATTTATTCAATTACCACTTTGGAGGATGCAACCTCTGGTGTAGACCATCTTCAGTATCACATTGCCTTGTAACTGTAAATTTGCATCCTGCAATACTATTGGTTCTTCTAATCTAGTTTTATTTCATTAAATGTTGTTTGGTAGTTAATCAATGAAGTTTTCTGGTGGACTGTAGTGTTCAATTAAAAATTATATGCCATAACAATTTAATTTCTGTTATTACTTCTGTTCATGATTCATCATGTTTTGAGAAAGGAAAATGCAGACTATTTTAGGTTTCCATCTTATTGGACCTAGGGGATGGCCTTTTTCTTACATTACTTCTCTTCTCTTATATCCTGACAATATATCAATGTTCAGCTTGCATGAATACTCTGATATGTACTTATGTTTGGCCATAACACTGATCTAGAAACAATAGAAGCGTAGTTTGAAATAATGAGTTACTATTTTCTAGTCATATTTCTCAACGATTTTTTTCAAAACAAATATGCATCGTCTTCTGTTGGCAGTTCTCAAGAATGTATCTTCTGAGTTCTGGTTTGAATGATCAAATTTGCAGGAGAAGAAAACTATTCGCCCTACATTTTCAGCAGAACGTATTTTTGGTGGAATACTGTTGGCGATGTGTTCCAGTGACTTCATTTGCTTTTATGACTGGGCTGATTGTAGACTAATACGCCGCATTGATGTGAATGTCAAGGTCAGTCAAATATTAGTGGACTGAAATCTTGTTGAATTTCATATTTAAATAACATGTTTTGACATTGGACTTTTAGAACCTATACTGGGCTGATAGTGGCGACCTTGTTGCAATAGCAAGTGATACATCATTCTACATCCTGAAGTACAATGTAAGTTATTTGTAGTGTCTAAATGTTCACTATCCTATTTCTTTTATCCTTTCGTCCCTCTTCTAGAATTTACTATTGTATGAGAGCCTTTTTTCAAACATGACATGAAATCTTGTTTGTCATTTGTGTTCTGGCAGAGAGATGTTGTTGCTTCTTATCTAGAATGCCGAAAACCTGTGGATGAGGAGGGTGTTGAAGATGCTTTTGAGCTGCTTCATGAGGTCAACGAGCGAGTGCGGACAGGGATCTGGGTTGGAGACTGCTTTATTTATAACAACTCATCATGGCGCCTAAATTATTGTGTTGGTGGTGAGGTAAAAACTGCTCGACACAAGCATTTTATTTTGATAATGATTTGTCTATATCATTATTTTGTACACTATAGGTTTATTCCTGTGTGCTTATAAGATGTACATTTACAGGTCACCACGATGTATCACTTGGATCGCCCTATGTACTTGTTGGGATATCTAGCAAATCAAAGTAGAGTTTATCTTATCGACAAGGAATTCAAGTATGATTTCTTAATAACATCATTTCATTTGCTGTGTAGTGTCTGTTGAATTCTTGAACTAACATATTTTTTCTTGTTGCAGTGTCATGGGGTACACATTACTTCTCAGTTTGATTGAGTACAAGACACTTGTGATGCGTGGGGATCTGGAAGTAGCGAATAATATTTTACCATCCATACCAAAGGCACAATATAATAAGTTAGTTGCTAACTTTTGATCCAAAAGAATGAGTTTCTTTATCTTAATACTTTTTCTCTAATTCTGTTTTGGTTTCTGAATAATTTTGTACTTTTTGAATGAACAGTAACAAACCAATCATATGGAAGAAATCATGAAAATATGTTCATATGCTAAATTGTAATGTTTCAATAGTCATTATGATTTTTGTATTTTTGTTATTGAATAACTGTGATGTAATGCATTGCACGTAAAATAGATTTAATTAATAGGAGTATTAGGCTATTGACATGCATGCTTATTTTAAAATTACATATATATAATTTTGTATGGTATCTTCGTCAGTTCTGTGTATAGGATTACTGATTACGGGAAGTGTCAAATAACAGTCATAGAATTTAGTTTCATTCTATTGTTGTGCATAGGCGAGCTATTCTATTCCACCTTTAATTATTTCCTCCTTTTTTCGCAGTATTGCTCATTTCTTGGAGTCTAGAGGGATGCTGGAGGAGGCTCTTGAGATAGCCACTGATGCTGATTACAGATTTGATCTAGCTGTGCAACTTGGAAAATTAGAAGTTGCAAAGGTACAGAACATGTTGCAATGTGTTTTTGTATTCCACATTGTTGACAGAAACTGAAAGGTCTTCCATGCTGCGAAGTTCATAGCTAATATACAGACTGAACTTGTTGTGAACATTTACTGTGCAGTCTATCGCAATGGAAGCACAAAGTGAATCTAAGTGGAAGCAGTTGGGTGAACTGGCCATGTCCACTGGCAAGGTTGGTCCTTCAATCTTATGAAAGATTGTTTCCTTGTTGGTATGTAGAGTGCAAATATTTGTTGATATATGCTTACAAAATTTAATGACTTGGAGTGCCATAATAGAATTGTGAGGCTGAATATTATTATTATTATGAGAGTTTGTTGGTATATAACATGTTGTTATCAAGGTCATGATTGCGTGATTAATCATTTGGAGTTCTACAGTTGAGTTGTGAATTTTTTCCTCCTAGAATTAGAGGAAAAACAATACCAAATATGCTTTTGAAAATGAGCTTTGAGGCCTATCCTTCACAAGTTTGTGTATGTAAACATGGAAATGGGCGGTAGAATAGTTGATACCGCCATCATTAGTTTATTACTAACCTGAGATTAGATCAAAACATAATCACACCATTAAGGTGGATGTATATATATAGCCTGGTATGGGCCTTGATATATATGGGCCTTTAACACCCCCTCAAACTCAAGGCGAAAATGAAGCATTGCGTTTGAGCAAATGAAGTCGATGCTGCTATCGAGTCTGTACTTTATAGAAGAAATCTGCAACTTGCAATTCGGAGGGCACATACTGAAGAGCAATATTTTTTATGACAATGAGACCGAGTAAAAGAAACATCAATACTAATATGCTTTGTAAGTTCATGCTTTACGAGATTACTGGCAATCTGTATGGTTCCAATATTATCATAGAGAAGAGGTGTGAGATCATCACAAGAAACACCAAAATCAGCCAACAACCATCGAAGCCATATAATCTCAGATGTGCTGCCTGTTTCTTGGACTTCCATGCAAGAGGAGAAGAACCAATAAAAATGCAATAACCAGTAATAGAGCGTTGATCTGTCGGATCACTCACCCAAGTGGAGTCTAAGTAAGCATGAAGCTGAAGTGGACTATCACAGGTATAAAACAAACACTGAGATGCTATCCCTCGTCAGTATCGTAGCACACGAAGTAAATATCCAAAATAAACCGAAGTAGGAGCACTCACAAAATGACTCAAAATATGAACAACATGAGCAATGTCAAGTTTAGTAACAGGGAGATAAACAAGGCTGCCCATAATATTCCTATATCGAGAGGGATCCTCAAGAGTTGTTCTATTAGTAGGATGAAGCTGTAGGTGAAGGTCCATAGGTGTTACAGCTGTCCAATCATCATTAATGCCAGAACGAGAAACAAGATCTCGAATGTATTTGGACTGAGAAAGATAATAGCCCTTGGCATAATGTAAAATCTCAATCCCTAAGAGGTAACTGATGGGACCCAAGTCAGACATCGGAAATTGCTCACTAAGTTGCTTCTTCACCTGAGAAATATGATCTACATCATCTCCTGTGATCAACATGTTAGAGTGTGTGTGTGTCTGTCGTGTGGGCCCCCCTGTGTGTGGGCCCCTCCTGTAAGACTCTTCTTCTTCTATCCTCCCAACCCTAGGGAGAGGAATCAATCTAGCACTTCCTACATGGTATCAGAGCACTAGGCTACCCTCCTTCCCCCCTCTTCTCTCCTGCCGCCGGCGCCGCCGTCGCCGCCTCCATGGCCGCGAGCCTCCTCCGGCGAGCCCTGTCTTCTCCTTCTCGTCACCTACGACCTCCTCCTCCAATTTTCTTGTTGTGCCGCCATCGTGTGGGCTGGGTACCGCCACCATGGCCGGATCCGTCACCCCCCCCGCCCGGATCCGACGCCGGGGCGGCCAGATCTGGCGCCGCCGGCCTCCCCCCGCCTGGATCCACCGCCGCCGGCCTCCCTCCGCCCTGCTTCGCCGCCGGCGTGGCCAGATCCGCCGCCACCGCTCCCGCTCCGCCTAGACCTGAAGCCGGGGCGGCCGGATCTAGCGCAGCCGGCCTCCCTCTCGCTGCCGCCGGCCTCCCTTCGGCCTCTGGGGCGCCGCCGCCCTTTCCCCCCGCCACGGCCATGGCCTGGCCGACCATGGGGGGGCCTTTTGCTGCTGCCGGCCTCCCTCCGGCCTCTGGGGCGCCGCCGCCCCTTCCCCCCGCCACGGCCATGGCCTGGCCGACCATGGGTGGGCCGCCGCCCTTCCTCCCCCCGCCGTGGCCTCGGGCTGGCCAACCCTGGGCGCGTAGCCTGGTCTCCTGCCCTGGCTCGGAGCTGCTACTGCCGGCACCTTGCTCCCTGTCGTGCTACCGCCGTTGGCATCCCATACCAGGGCCAGTTCTAGCTCCCATGTGGGCCCTACGTGTTGGCCGACCCCTACCGATGTGGTGGCTGCCGACGCTGCCCTTGCTGCCGCCCTCGCCACTGCCAAGACCGCTGCCGCTGCTGCTTGGGAGCGCGAGCGGGCGACCGCTCTTGCTTGGGAGAATGCACGCCAGACCGCTGATGCACTGGCCAACATGTTGCTGAGGCCGAGCGTCACCTCGGGGGTGCTGACCCCACTACCACCGCGACTCCAGCTGTCGCCGTCGATTCGGGTGCCGCACAGCTCCACGCCCAGGCGGCTGGTGTCCAGAACATCCGGGCGCTCGTGCCAGTCACCCTTGATCCCTCATCGTCCTCCTACGCGCGCTGGCGCGATCTGGTGCTCCTCACCGTCCAGCGCTATGTCCTGGATGACCACGTCCTCGTCGACACTCCAGTGGTCGCCCAGGGGTCAGTATGGCGGCGCATGGACAACGTGGTGCTGTCATGGATCCTTGCGTCCATCACTATCGAGCTCCAGGAATCAATCTAGCACTTCCTACATAACATATCATCAACATGTAAAAGAAGCAAAGTACGCCCACGTGAAGAGAGATGAACAAACAAAGCCGGATCATGATCATTGGGCAAAAAAAGAGCAGCTCGTATCACAGAGACAAAATGCTCAAACCAAGCACGCGAAGTTTGTTTAAGACCATATAAAGAACGAAGAAGACGACAAACATGTCCAGAAGGTGCATCAATAAGGGGGATGGCTACATATAGAATTCCTCATGCAAATCACCAAAAAGAAAAACATTCTTAACATCCATTTGAGAGATAGTCCAAGAACAAGTAGTGGCTATGACAATTAGGGTACGAACAGTAGTCATGTGAGCAACAGGAGCAAGTCTCATCATAATCTCGACCCTGAGTCTACTGAAAACATCTGGCAACAAGACAAGCTTTATATCTCTCAATAGTGCCATTTGACTTGGTCTTAATTTTAAACACCCATTTACATGTAATTAGTACTGCATGTGACGGTAATGGAACAATATCCCAAGTACCTGTATGATAAAGGGCAACAAGCTCTTTAGACATAGCAAGCTACCATTTTGGACTACTAGAAGCTTCCTGATAAGTGGATGACTCATCAACAATGGGAAACCCAACTTGTTAGGAAGCTCAATAGTAGCACGATCTCGTAGATATATCTCGAACCAACATATGACTCATCAAATATATTAGAATCATCAGAAACAAGCGCATTAGGACTGGCTGAGGAAGTAGAACTCGATGGAGACTCTATGGGATTAGTGGGACGATGAATGTAAACATGTATGATGGGTGGTTTAGAATGTGTAGGTGCAGTAGTAGTGGGTAGAGAAGGCTCATTAGGAATAAGTGGGACCGAAGTGAGTGGAGGGAGACACATAAACGATGTGGATTCTGTGGGAGAATATGATGCGTATGCAACGAGAAGAAGGATCATAACAATGAGAATCCTTATGTTCAGGACTATATTCTAGAAAAACACACTCAACTAACTAGGCTGTCAACTTAGTTTGCTCACGAGGTGCAAGCTATACATAGCACGTGCATCCAAACACCCGGAGATGATCATAGCTAGGAGTACCAAAAAGTACTTCACCAGGGCACTTGTCAGATGGTTTGATGAAGGTTGTCGATTAATAAGATAAACAACAGTAGAAGCAGCTTCGCCCCAGAAATACGAAGGAACAAAAGAGGTAATTAGAAGAGTGCAAGCAGTCTTTATGAGATGCCGATGTTTGCTTTCAACAACACCATTCAGAGCATTGACACCAGGACATGAGAGCTAAGCAAGAGTGCCCTTAGCGATCAAGAACTGGCGAAAAATATCAGATAAATACTCACCACTAAAGTCAGAATACTCACCACTAGAGTCAGAACGAAAAATTTTGATGGGAGTAGAGAACTGAGTATGAACCATGCGAGCAAAAGACTGGTAAATGGAACGCAACTAGGAACGATGTTTCATGAAATAAATCCAAATATATCTAGAATGACCATCAATAAAAATGACATAAAACTTATGACCACCTTTTGTAGCAAAGGGGGTAGGACCCCATACTGGCCATACATCTGAATGAACAAGATCAAAAGGTCTAGCAGAATGAAAAATACTAGAGGAATATGGAAACTGTATCTATTTGTCAAGCTTGCACCCCTTACAATGAAAGTTAGACTCGATAGATGTATGACTTAAACAACCTTTATTTATTAATGTAGATAAGCGAGACCCACATAGATGATCAAGACGATGATGTCACTTGGTGAAGGAAGAGGCGGATGACGATGCAATAGATGACACCTGAGCAATAGAAGCAGTGGAAGAAGGAAGCCTCAAGGTGTCCAAAATGTAGAGGCTAGGAGCACCTCTATGGCGATGGCCAGTTCCAATCACAGTCCTGCTTTGATGATCCTGAATAAAACAAGATGAGTCATTAAATCCAACAAAATAGTTATGGTCTATAACTTGACCTATTGAAAGAAGGTTCATGGACAACTATGGTATAAAAGAAATATTGGGTATAGAAAACTAAGAATTGCAAAGTAAACCATGATGAGTAATATGAAAGATGTACCATCAGCTATCTGAATTGAAGCACCATTAGTGATTGGCTTGCAAGCAACTAGCTAGGTCTGATCAGATGTCACATGAAAAGAACCCTTGAGTCTAGAACCCAAGATGATTGAGGAGCACTGACAGGGGAGGCAACAACAACAGACACAAAACCTTTAGAAGTATTGTGCCCATGGACATGACGTGCACATAACTCAACCAACTTTGGATACCGAACAAAGCAGTTCTTCGAACAATGACCAGTCTTCTTGCAATGCTCACAAAGAATACCCTCGGAAGATACACCTATAGCTGGGTTGGACCTCTAATGAGATGCTGCAAGTACACTGTGAGGCACTGACATTAGAGTAGACGCAAGTGAACGAAGACAAGTCTCTTCAGCAATCAGGGCAGACAATACATCAACAATGGATGGAGTGGTAAAGTTACTGAGCTGCTGCATACGAATGGACTCAAAGTCTGATCGGAGGCCATGACAAAACTGATACATAAGAAACTTCTCAATGAACTTGTTCTTCCGATCACAACAACCTGAACATCCCCCGGTGCACCGAGGAACCATGGAGAGCAATGGTCCCATCAAACGATCAAAAGCAGTGTAGTACTCATTTATGTAGATGTCATTTTGCTAAAGACCATGAAGTCCTGTTATGAGAGTATGTAAGAGAGCACCACTATTCTGAACATACCGATGCTGCAAATAATCCCACATCTCCTTAGCAGTTTTGTGATGCTAAAGACTCATAATCAAGGACTTCTTCATACTAGTGACAATGGCACTCATAACTCTTCCATCATTATTCTGCTAGGTCTTGACTTCAGCAGCACCAGAACCATCTGTTGACTTATCAATGGGTGGATCATCAGTCAAGTCTTTACAGAAAAAGCTCACTCTCGATAATTGTGACCATCAAATTTGATAGGAATAGCAATTGCACTGGATTGAGACATGCAGAAGCAAACAATATTGATGAACAGCAATAGTAGCAATAAAAAACAGTACTGCAGGACAGCGGTTGCACCTTGAGAATCTTTCACGGTGGGACCCGGCAGGAACAGCAGGAACAGCAGTTTCTGGCGAAGAAAACCAGCACAGGCAACAGGCAGCAGCACAGTTCCAGCAGATCTGGCGGAGTCTAGCACAGGCAACAGGCTGCAAAACCACGACAGGCCGCAGCTGCAGAGATGAGCCACGATGGAGCAGCAGGAGGCACGGGCGAGTCACGTGGGTGGCGAACAGGCCACCACGGGCGGTGGGGATGGGCCATGATGGGCGGCTGACGGCAGGGACGGGTCGCAACGGATGGCTCATGGTGGGGTCGGGCCGCGATGCGCGGCTCACGGTGGGGTCGGACCGCTACGGGTGGTGGTCAGAAACGAGCCTACGGATCGGGATTAGGGATCCCTAACACTAAGCTCTGATACCATATTACTAACCTGAGATTAGATCAAAACATAATCACACTTTTAAGGTGGATGTATATATATAGCCTAGTATGGGCCTTGATATATATGAGCCTTTAACATAGTTGATGTGTAATGCTCGTTTGAGTATGCATGCTAGCTTAGTGTTCTGGCTTATGGGTATTTCACAACTTCTGCAACAGCTAGAGATGGCGGAAGAGTGCCTTGTTCAAGCAAAAGACTTAAGTGGTTTGCTGCTATTATACTCATCTCTTGGAGATGCTGAGGGAATCGAGAAGCTTGCTTCTCAAGCCAAGGAGCATGGAAAAAACAATGTTGTTTTCCTCTGCCTCTTTATGCTTGGTAAATTAGAAGATTGCATACAATTGCTCATAGACAGGTAATCTTGTTTGATGAGATTAACTACTTGTAATGCTGTTCCTTTTCAAAGCTAAACTTCATCTATGCATTCTGCAGCAATCGTATACCTGAAGCTGCGTTAATGTCACGTTCTTATCTTCCCAGCAAAGTTTCAGAGATAGTAGCAATATGGAGAAATGACCTCAGTAAAGTAATTTCTAGATCTTGTGCTCTTATCTTATTTGTGAAAAGTGTGTTCCCATAAAAAAAATGTGTTCTGTTATTGTTCTGGACTTTTGGGTTTATCTCTTCCTTCTGTACAGGTTAATCCCAAAGCTGCAGAGTCTCTGGCAGATCCTTCTGAGTATCCAAATTTATTTGAAGATTGGCAGATTGCACTCACTGTAGAAAAGAATGTTGCTTCTCAGAGGTAAAAATTACCACACAAGCTGATTTTTATTATTACAGAGTGACATTACCAATTTGTTCAGAAGCAAGTTCCACTAAACAAACCTGGTGAACCTTGTGCAATGATAACGTTTCTTTGTTCAGGGTCCATCATCCTCCTGCTGATGAGTACTTGAACCATGCTGAAAAGTCAGACATGACCCTTGTGGAAGCTTTCAAAAGGATGCAGGTCATTGAAGACAAGGAACCAATAGATGCCCTAGATGAAAATGGAGAGCCTGATGAGGAGGTATTGCATGTGGAGGGTGCCTATTTTTATCCATGTTCAACTTATGTGCTACTGTATACTGATCATTTTTCTACATTAGCAGTCTTCCCTTTTTGGTATTGATAGCAATGTCATTTGGTCATTATTTTGTAAATAGTTTTCTCCTTGATCACTTGATTGCAGTTCCATATTCATCACAACATTAAAATAATAACTTATAATTCCTCTTAGGTTTTGGAAGAGAATAAGGTGGCGAACACAGAAGAAGCTGTTGAAGTAGATGCTGATGAGCCTGAAGAGATCGTTCTTGTAAATGGGAAAGATGATGAGGAACAGTGGGGTACAAACAATGAAGGAACTTCATCAGCCTAAAAGAATTGTTTGGCAAGTGTAAAAACCCAAATTTTGTCTGTGGCGATTCACTGGCTTTGCCCCCAAATTATAGGATGTCGAACCTTTCTAGCCCTTCAATTTTTTCAAAAAGTAATCTGACCAAGATATGGAGTTATAGACCATTGCCAATTATTAGGATATTGAAATATATCTATGCATTATGAGTTTGTGAATTTTTTATTATCTTTTTCTTCAACTTCATTATGTATGTGCTAGTATTTGCTCCTGTATATTATATAATTGTTTGGTAAGGACTTTAAATACAGGGATATTCATTCATCCACTTATGGACTTGAATACACCTAATCAAATTTGTAGCTACTTTGTTTATTAATTCCTTCAAACATTTTTTCATTGTAATTATTTAACTGAATTTTCTTTTTGTTTGCTCCTTGCAGGGCTAACTCAATGTGAGTAGACACCGTGGACAGAATCACAGCTCAGTGGTGGTGCCCTATTTTGAGGATAACAGATGCACTCCCAATTTTATCATTTGAAGCACTGGCATTAGTGATGATTAGTGCCGTTTGAGCTACATATTGCTTCAAATGAACCCAAACTCGAGAGATGGAAGCAGCTTGTCTAATGGTATCAATCCAGGCAGCCTTCTTTTTGCGGCAACATAGGTGATTCTTTCGTCCTGCAACAGTTTCGTACCCATTTTTCACGTGCTGAAATCAATGGGTTGGGTGCAGAGCTCTTGTTATAATGAATAGTTTTTGAATAATTGCTATAGAGAGATGTGTAGTATATGCCACATTACCAAAGTAGCCATAACAATTTTCTAGGAGATCAAAGTTTTCATTGGCCATCCACTGTAATTTCATGTTATTCGATAAGTTTTCATTGGCGCAAAAAGCTTTTCCGTGTATAATTCTCCATTGTTGGTTTGCCGTTGAATTCTGTTTTTTTTCAATGCTAGCTGAAAGGTGATTCTTGGAAGAATTAAGATAGCATTTTCGTCGAGCGTCCTACTCGAAATCATTTGAAGACGAGCTCTGCTACACTTGTTTTTCAAACCAGACGACATTAATATACAAAGAAAAACTTTACAGATGTTCTTCGATCCCTGCTCTTCTTTGTCTGAACTCTTTTGGATTTGATATTTGCCGCTCTCAAGGATATTCATTTGTTTATGTTGTTATGTGGTGACAATGATATATTAAATCATTTAAGTCAACAAGATATGTATCCTTGATTATTGTAACCATTTAAGGTAATAATATGTGAGCTAAGTTGGCAAAAAATTGAAGCTATTTTCTGGTAGCGACAACTTATCAAATCTTTCTTCCATCACGATAAAATGACGAATGTCTACAAAGCGAGGCTTTAGCCTGTAAACTTCAACAAAGATAAACAAGTCGATTATTTTACGCATCATAGTAGTGCATTCCGACGAAAATAAAAAGAAAAGTAAACGGTTGTTTGGAGCCTCTTATTTGGTCAATAATTGGCCACCAGCCCACCATCCACCTCTCCAGAGGTATTGCGTTTTACCCCGGAAAAGAAAAAGGAGGCCAACACGCCCAATCAGGTGAAGATTCTTCACTCCCATGAGAGCTTCCATAACAACGATAACATTAATGAACAATTCTGCACCCATGGGCCATGAATTTTAAGCTGCCGCTCGCTAGTTAAAATGATACTTATTTGATTTCTTATAAATATATATAATTTTGGATTTATATGTAAGAATTAACAAATCAATTTAAATATTTTTGTTGTTCCTTATTTATTTTGCTTTGGAAAATATTAATTTAGTATTTGTGAAAAGAGTAACACTATTTGACAAAGGAAAATATGAAATAAAAGTTGAAAAAATTACATAGAACTTCTAAAAGTACTTATATTTGAAAAAGTTGAAAAAATTCTCTCAATTGACCCTGGAACTGATATCCACTTTCACTTTGTGGAGGTCGTCAACCATGGAAAGTAGTTACATCATTTTCACTCTTCTATTTCACTCTTTTTTCCTTTACAGTATGATTGCTATAGTCATGTAGCCTATATCTTATCTTTCTTCTTTTGATAGACAAAAACTAGACGTTCTATAGTTTTCTTTACCGGTGAAGCTGTTTTTATCGGTATTCAGAGCATCTATAACACTTATGGTACCTTACAGGGTACACCCGCGGATGTATGCATGACATATAAAATAGTTCATATGATATTTATTTTAGCTTAGGATTATAGTAATAAAGTTTATTTTCGTAAGTTGGAATAAACATATTAAATTATTATGTCAGTTTATTATAATTTATAGTACAAATTATAACAATTCAATAAATGGTGCAACTCTGTTTTTTTAGTTTGATAACCGTAATCAACAAATAAAGCCTTAGGCTTATTGATGAAACACGCATTATCAGTGTTGATCATCGTGCAACACGCATTTCAAACACATAAATGGTGTATTTTTTTTTAAAAAAATATGTAAAAAAATTAATTTTTTAAGCTGTATATTAACTTTTTAGCATTTAATTTGTTGGTTCGAAACATCAAACAATTTAGTCAAAAGTCAAATAATCTAACTATCAACCATATAACCTCGTTTAATACTCTCTCCATTACATTACATGTTACAAGTTATTTTACTTTTTTAGTCAAACTTATCTAATTTTATCAATTGTATAAAACATATACAGACAACTACAATATCAAATTAGTTTTATTAAATCAACTATAAAATATATTTTAATAATATATTTATTTTTATTAAAAATTGATTAAAGTTGAATAAGTTTGACTAAAATAATTTTTTATCGAATAGCAACGATATGTGTTTGTATATATATATATATAACATATATATATATATATATATTTAGGGTAAAAATAATCTCATCGTATTATAATTAAACAGGCCACTCCGAAGAGGCCTCCAAAGTAAAGTGCCACAGATTTAGGCTCCGAAGCCTTGGGGTCTTTTGCAAAGAGGTATCGAAGCCCTTTCTGTGGCCAAAGCGTCTTTAAGGATCACTTCTCCTTCGACGAGGTCTCATTCTAAAGGCACGCTTCAATATATGACAAGACGTTTGCTTTTCAACTATTTGTTGACATCAAGATTTGGTAAAGCCTAGGCCCATTAGGAGTACCACACGATCAACATAAGTTAAAGGTTTGATCAAAGGTGGGTCAAATAAATCCGTTCAAGTTGTTTTGCATGATCGGGTAAGAAAGAGTCGATAGAGATAAATAGGTGGGGATAAAAACCAAAGTCACTTGCGATATACTCGGAATCAGGCGGTAAGTCTTCGGACTATAAATATGTACCTATTAGCTAGGTTAAAGATAAAGACAAACACAACAAGAAACTACTTTCGGCTCATCGCCACCCTTGGCTTCAAAGGTTTAATCCCGGTGGGACTTGGCACTCGGAGCTGGGCTACATTGCTTCGATCTCCAAAAAAGAGGTGAATCCCACCACCCCGACGATCGTATCGGCTAGATCGGTGTCTTTTGAGGCTGCATCGTTTCGATCTCTTGAAGCATTGGTTTGGTCAGTACAATTGCCAGTTCATCTTGGTGTATTTTCTAGGTCTAATGCTGCATCGTTATGATCTCTTAGTTTGATGTAAACTAGGTATCATAGTTTGAGGCTTCATCGGTTAAGTTTGATATCTTGATCTATTGTGTCTGATTTATGTTGTGCACCATTTATCTGAATAAAGCATGCTCGATATGTTGAAGTACTATTAGTCATTCGTGATTTAGCAACTGTCTTGGTTAAGTCCAATCTTGTTGTTATGGTGATTTAATAGTATGGATGGATTCTCTGATATGTTAGATTTAGTTTCTATCGGATTACAAGACAATAGTTTATCTTTAATTCCATATCACATCTTATCGACGTCGGGGGTTATTCATCGGCCCTTGTGCGCAACACGCTATTCGCACGTCCATCGGCTCGATAGGCATGCTACATACATGATACATCGGCCGATGGCATAACCAATCCCGATGGTTTGGCTTTTGATATCGACTCAGTAGACGATAAGCGCTGGTATTCATGATTATTTCTTATCACCACGGTCATTGGATAGATAGCCGATCGATGTTTCTACTAGTGCTTTCTCATATCCCTTATCAGTTGTAGGGTCAAACTGATTAACACGCCTAGAACCTTCTAAGATTATAGGATCTCTACTGGAGTTAAGCAGATTTCCTAGGCCACGTGTGTGACCAAAAATGACACCAACACGCTTTTTGGCACGCCCGATGGGACATCATTTAGACGGCTCATTCATGGCGAGCGAAATCAACGATAGTAACATCATTTTGGTTACCCTAGAAGCGTTGACCGACGAGCAGAGGCAGAGGTACAGGAGCATGTAGAAAATTACCAGAAGTTGTGCCTCGAAACCTTCAACATGACCCAATCTAGCCCCGTCTAGAGAAATCAATTGCCGAAGCCGGCCCTCATCGCGGTGATCGTACAACGAATTGAAAGCCTTCGAGTCTTTTTTCAAGAAGCCGTAAACAACGCTCTCTACCATGCCCTCATCAATCAGTACAAGGTATTGGTCAATACCTTGCATGGACTAATCAAGAATACCATCGATGCACAGTAGCTCATGAGCTAGCATAAGGTCCGATGTACTTCCCTATCAACCATCCCCGTATACTGCAAAATCCATAGCACACTCGGCCAGCGCCACCGTCACAAGGGCTGACGACGCATAATCCACCGAACACCTCGTTTGGTATTGAAGGGAGCATGATGGCCCAGCTACCGACACCTATACTCCAAAGGATAGGCAGGCAGGACCCATCACATAACACGTACATCTTCGGGAGGGGCACGCCACCATCCCATCTTTCGGCTACTTTGTAGGGGCCGATTAGGCAAGAAGTACCCCAACCCACGTACGGAATCACGAGGAATATGCTTCCCGATCTCGTGTCGCCAAGGGGGCACCTGATGGTATCCCTTAGGGATACTACCAGACCACGTACTATAGAGCACAACCCTATGCCAATGAAGAGAACTTAGATACAACACTATTCGGTTGGACCAGTACCAATAGGCCCCAATGACTGACCGATTTCCTGTGTCGAACCAACGAGAAGATGATTGGGTGAATCGGATCACTAAAGTTATTCGGGACCAATTTGGGCTCAAGCCCAAGGACCAGGTGTACATGTATCAATGATCGTACCCAGAGTGGTTCGATCGGGGGCCAGTGCCAAGATGATACAAGATTTCTGACTTCACAAAATTCTCTGGGCAAGACTCAGTCTCCACGATCGAGGCCATCAGTTTTTTTCTCACCTAGTGTGGGGAGGCATTGCCCGATGAAGCACTAAAGGTCCGGTTCTTCCCGCTATCATTATTGGGATCGGCCTTCGCTTAGTTTTCATCGTTACCAGTGAACTCTGTCAGAAGATGGGCAGACCTAGAAAAGAAGTCTCACAAGTATTTCTTTGCCGGCATACATGAGATGAAACTCACCAACTTTACAGAAGTGAAGAAGAGGATGAATGAGTCGGTACAGGATTATGTACAAAGGTTCCACGACGTGAGAAGCAAATGCTATAGCTTGAACCTCAGTGACGAGCAACTAACCGAGTTGGCATTCCAAGGACTCCTAACCCCAATAAATGAGAGATTTTCATCACAGGAGTTCGAGAGCTTCTCACACTTGGTACAGAGGGTATCGACACATGAAAGCTGATTCCATGAAGAAAGCAGGGATAAATATCAAAAGAAGGTTGCATATACTCAAGTGTGCCCTTCGGAGACCGACGAGGATAGTGAGTCCGATGCAGAAGTTGGGCTAGCCGAAGGGTCTAGAATCAAGAAGCAGATCACATGTCCTTGGGTGAAAGCATCCGATAAGGAGGAAAAATATGATTTTGACGTCAATAAGGTCGATAGGATATTCGACCTACTGCTCAAAGGGAAACATATTTATCTACCACCCAATCACGTGATACTACCCATCGACGAGCTGAAGAAAAGAAAGTATTGCAAGTGGCACAATTCCTCGTCACACCACACCAACAAATGTAAGGTATTTAGGCAACAAATCCAATTGGCCGTAGAGCAAGGCTGAATCAAGTTTGATGACGGGAAGAAGCCGATGAACATCGATGGACATCCTTTTCTGGTTAACATGGTGCATGCTCATCATCGACATGCAGGAAGAGATATGCGCGTCAACAAAAGCAAAACCACTTCATCAAACCTGATCAACAAGTACAAAAGGAAGACAAGGGGGGAGTCATATTGTGAGGACGACCGAGATCATCCATGGTTTAATCCCCACTGGAATTATGAATTCTTCAGGTTTTGATAGAATGAAGGAATGCGCCTACCATCAATGGACAACTACTCTAAGTGTACTAACGGTAGAGGCCGATGGAAACGTGATCGGAACCCCCATGGCGAATAAGAAAAATTGTGTTATCGGGAGGGATCAGACAATCATCGGAGGTTGACGCCACGGAAACCATCAGTACATGAAAGGCTTGGTCCTGTCGAAATCGAAAAGAATGACCGACCTACTGATGACAAGGCAATATTATCTAAGCCACAATGGTGCCCTAGTGGAGTTTTTACGAAGAATTAGAAGAGAAAGGTGCAACGGTTGCAGCAAAAATAGTTGAAGGCATGTTGGTGCATTTTTTGGTCACACTTTGACACACGCGTGGCCTGGGAGATCTGCTAACCTCTAGTGTAGGTCCAACGTTCTTAGAAAAAGGGTTCAAGACATGCCAATTAGTTTGACCCTGCAACTAATAAGGAAACAAAGAGAATAGCATTAGTAGCATAGTCAATCGGCTATCAAGCCAATGACTGTGATAAGTATGGAGTAATCATGAATGAGTGCGCCGATCGACCGCAGGGCCGATGACTATGGGAAGAGCAATCATGGCGAACACACCATTGGTCGATGAGATGGGCGGTTCACACATATAGGCCGATGAGCATCTCTTGATAGCAGATAGGATGTAGCATTGAATTGAAGATAACATATCGGCTTGTACTCCGACAGAAATAAATAAAACGTTCCAGATAACATGACTATATCATGAAAATCATCACAATAACTAGATCGAACCTAACCAAAATAGTAGCTAATCACGATGATCTTAATAATATGTCAAAGTATCGGATATGCTTTATTTAGATGAATGATATACAACATGAAAAAGATATAATAGCAAGAGATGTCAGACCTAACCGATGAAACCTCAAACAACCACACCTAGATCACATAAATCTAAGAGATTAATCTAATGCAACCTTAGACCTAGCCAATACACCGTGATAAACCAGTGATCGTACTGTTTCAGCTAATGTCTTCAACAGATCAAATTGATGTAGCCGTGAATACATTGACCTAGTCGATACGATCGTCGGGGGTCGTGGGAATCACCTCTTCACCGGAGATCGGAACGATGTAGCTCAGCTCTGAGTGCCAAGGGTGACGATGCGCCGAGTAGTTGTTTGATAGGGTTGTGTGTTTACCTAGCTAATTAGATACATATTTATAGTCCATAGACTTACTGTCCATGTATTCTATCCTAACCGATCCTGGATAATATTTATCTTCTCATCATCTTTATCTCCATTGGCTACTTCATCTGGTCATGTTGTAACAGCATGGACGAGCTTCTTTAATCATCTTTGACCGGACCTCTTTGACCATCTGTTGACCATACAACATCCTTGGTGAGCCTAGGCTTTACTAAATCTTGGCGTCAACACATGCCCCCAGTTTCGGAGCATCAAAGGGATGGCTGATGCTTCGAAATTATTGGTCATCATCACCCTATGCCGCCACGTCTTCTCATATGTCTTTCGCAATGTCTTTTCAATTTTATCATTGATAGCTGAGGCCCTTCACCTTTCAATACTACATATGATACACTGGGCATTGGCTTCCTCTCTCCTTTTACTCTCTTCGGTCATGAATGACTGTGATGGATGTCACCTGGTCTGATGCATCTACTCTTTTTGTGGCGGCATCGGACCAAGCTTCATTCCACATAGTTTTGTATTGGTATTTTTATGCTGAAGATCTTGTTTCCCCACTCCTGAACCCGTAAATATTCCGGTGTTTCAAAAACCATACTCATAATTACCTTTTGTCGAACGTTGGGAGTATTCCCACTAAATCCACTAGGATCGGTTTGACTCGGTTACCAAAGAGTTGCTCCTACTTTATAAGTACCATAACTTTTCTGCTTTTGCCTTTTACACTTACTGCTAGTCTCCGAGCTGACTGTTATTTGCCACCAGTGCTGCTTGCTCTTTTTTCTTTTCTTGCATCCCGGCGATGCTAGAATGGCCACTCTCAATGTTATTCCCGAGGTAAATTTTACATCATCCTTCCCCTGCTTTCTTTATAGTTTCATTTTCCTTACTATATCCTTTTCTTCTTCTTCTATTGTAGAACATACAGGATCAAACTCTAATCCCCATAGCCTCCCATCTTTCTATCTTTTTCTTGGGACCTTTGGGCAATCTGGATCCTATGGATTTCTTCAATGCCGAAACTTGCATAATCCCTTTTAAATTCTCTCCCATGCGTTCTTCCGATTGAGATTCTGGTTTTGACTCCTTTCCTTCCGCCATCCCCGGCTAGCATGACTGGTACCTCAGGGTATCGGCCAGCTACCGTGCCCTTTGGGAGGAGATTGACATCGTACACTACATCATCCTTTCCCTTGCTACACCATATCAAAATGAGCCGATGCTAGCCGCCTCTTGTTACTTTTGGTCTGATGCCTTAAATGCCTTCACTTTCGGCCATGGGACGATGAGCTCTACTTTGCTTGATGTCTTTTTCTTGACCTCTCTTGACATTGATTCACCGGCCAACCTCTTTTCCTTTCGTTTCCAACCATCCCATCGCCTTAGCATCCCATCAGCTGATAGACGAGGTTGATATATTGCAAGTCACAATAAGACAATTGGCCCCGTAGATACTGTTGAACACATTGCTTTCCTCAATCTTTAGTTGGAGGAGTTTATTTTTTGTGCATCGGCCCTTGCCCTGACCTTTGAATTTCAATTCTTAGCCAAATAGCTTGCCAACGATGTGCGGATTCCCCTTGGTCACTACCTTCTTGGAGAGACCTACCGTCTCCTCCACCTTGTATCGGCTGACCCATCGGCTGGTAACTTCATTGGAGGAACCCCTCTTACTCACTCATACTTTCCCGCCGATTTTCTAGAATCGGTCGCTCCCACCTATCGCCACTGCTCTTCTTTAGGCAAAGCGGCGAAATTTTTTCCTCCTTTTCCTTTGTCTCCCGTGGCCTTGGCCGTTTTCTTTAAGAGTTAATACCTTGGATTCTCCGATCGGACCGTCTAGTTTCCTTTTGGATATCATTCGGAGTACGAACACCCTCATCGGCTTGTTCTGCCTGATGTGTCCCGGGACGAGGAGTCCCTTTGTATCTTTTTAGCAGCCACCTTTCCTTGTTTGCTTCATGTCAACTTTACTGATGAGTGTCCTCGGCGGTGCTCCTATGAGTTCTACCACCCATCGGTATTCTCAAGCAGCTAGGTTTCGGTCAACTCCCACCCATCTCTTCTTTGTTGGTCAGATCCGAACCCGTGGGAGAGTCACAAATGCCTTAGAGTGGGATCGCCTGTCCCATATGACCGATGGGATCCGCACTGGAGATCTTATTTCTTGGATGTCCTGCTAGGCGACCTCCGTCACTTTCCGCCGATGGTGGGGTGAGCAACATATCTTCAACCGCTCCTCACTGATTTACCGGGAGTGGCTTCACTCAGGTGATGCTGATGCAGGACCCAAGGTAAATGATCTGATTCCCTTTTTCATTTTTTCCAGTCTTTCTATCATCATATCCGACTGACCTTGTGTTCACCCCAAGATTTGGTAAAGCCCAGGCCCACTAAAGATGTCGCACAGTCAATAGAAGTCAAAGAAGATCCAGTCAAATATGGTCAAGGAAGCCCGTCCATGCTGTTACAATATGACCGGATGCAGAGGAGCCGATGGAGATAAACATGAAAAAAAGATAAATCCATAATCAGTTAATATAGAGTACTTGGACAGCAAGTCTCTGGACTATAAATATGTACCCTTAGATTAGAAACACACATCTCTGTCAAACAATTACTCAGCGCATCGCCACCCTTGATTCTCAAGGTTTACCTGGTGGGGTTCGTCACTTGGAGCTAGGCTGCATCATTTCGATCTCTGGCAAAGAGTTGAGTCCCGCCACCCTCGATGACCGTATCGACTAGGTCAGTAACCTCATTCTGTATACCGTTCATCTAAATAAATCATGCCCAAAACTTTGATATATTATTAAGATCAAAATGACTAACTACTATCTTGGTTAAGTCCGATCTAGTTATTATGATGATTTTCATGATATAGATATGTTATCTGGTATGTTTTATTTATTTTTGTCGAAGTACAAGCCGACAAGTTATCTTCAATTCAATTCCACATCTTATTTGCCATTGGAAAAGCGCTCTTCGGCTTGTGTGGTAAAACTATCCATCTTATCAGCCGACGGAGCGCTCGCCCGATTGTTTCGCCCTTGGTCATCGACCCTATGGCCGATCGACATGATATTCCATGAATATCCCATCCTCGTCGTGGTCAACGGCTCGATAGCCGATAGGCTATGCTATTGATCATATTTTCCAATTTCCTTATCAGTTGAAGGGTCAAGCTGATTGGCATGCCTTTAACCCCTTTTTTATAAGAACTTAGGACCTGCACTAGAGTTAAGAAGATCTCCTAGGCCACGTGTGTACCAAAGTGTGATCAAAAAACACACCAACACGCTTTTTGGCACGCCTAGTAGGACCATACTTCAGTAATCCAGCCATGGCGGGTGAACTCAACGACGACAACATCATTCCGATCACCATGAAGACTTTGACTGAGGAACAGAGGGCGGAGGTAAAAAGACACGTTGACGCTTTCTAGGAGTTGTGCCTGCAAGTCTACAGGATGACTTGGGCGGGTCCCATCTTAAGGGAGCCTTTGCTAAGACCAGCGACGTTCATGGAGACCAATCAGCCGATAGAAAGCCCTCATGTCAGTTTCTAGGATATCGTCGACAACGCGCTTCACCACACACTCATCAATCAATCTGGAACACTGGTCAACAATCTCCACGGACTAATCAAGAAGACCATTGATGGCAATGTATCCCATGAACCGTTACAAGGTCGACGTATCTCCTCGATACTCAGACCAGACTACTACAGAATTTGCAGCACTCTCGACCGGCTCCACTGCCACAAGGGACGATGAGGCTAGAGCAGCCGACCTTCTCAGTTGACCATGAAGGAAATAGGACAACTCAACAATCGCCCCCCGCTCGGGGCTTGCCATCGAGTTCACTGTATAATCTCAAAAGAGGTGTGTCGGCGCTGTTCTCAGCGACCGACCCTTGTCCGATCGGACAGGAGGCCCCACAAGTCTCATATGGCATCACAAGGAACGTGCTACCAGACATCGTGTCACATAGGGGGGTACCTGGCGGTATCTCTCAGGGGTACCAAAGAACCGTGAACTTCGAAGCACAACCTTATGGTGATGAGGGGCAACATAGATACAACATTGCCAGACCAGACCAATATTAGCAGGCCCCAATGCCTAAATGGTACCCAACACCAGGACAACAAGAAGATGAATGGGTGAATTGGATCATGGAGGTTATCAAAGATCAATTTGGGCTAAAGCCCAAAGAACTGACGTACATGTATCGCCGGCCGTACCCAAAATGGTTCGAACGAGTACCACTACCCGGCCGATACAAGATACTCGACTTCACCAAGTTCTTGGGACAAGACTCGGTTGCCACGATCGAGCACATCAGCCGTTTCCTCGCCTAGTGTGGGGAGGCATCGGTTGACAAAGAGCTAAGGGTCCAATTTTTCCCACTCTCACTATCATGATCGACCTTCGTGTGGTTTGCTTCACTACCAGTGGATTCCATCAGAGGATGGGTGGATCTGGAGAAGAAGATTCACCAATATTTCTTCGTCGGCATTCAAGAAATGATGCTCACTGACTTGATGACCGTAAAGCAAAGAATGGACGAGTCGATGCAAGATTATATCCAGAGGTTCTGAGACATATGAAGTAGATGCTATAGTCTGAGCCTCGGTGATACCCAGTTGGCGGAGCTAGCATTTCAGGGACTCCTAAACCCAATTAAGGAGAGATTTTCATCACACGAGTTCGAGAGCCTCTCCCAACTAGTGTAAAGGGTATGGCACATGAGAGCCGATTCCAAGAAGCCAAGAGAGATATGTATCAGAAGAAGGTGGAATACACTTAGGTATACCGTTCGAACTCTGACGAAAGAAGTGACTCAGATGCGTAAGTCAGTATGGCCGAATGGTCCAGAAACAAGAAGCAAGTTGCATGCCCCTGGGTGAAACTGGCCAAGAAAGAGGAAAAGTACGATTTTAACATCAACAAGGCCGATAAAATATTCGATCTATTGCTTAATAAGAAGCAGATCCAATTGTCACCCTGTCACGTGATACTGCCTACTGAAGAACTGAAGAAGAGAAAATATCACAAATGGAACAATTCCCCATTGCGTCATACTAACGAGTGCAAAGTGTTTAGGCGGCAGATCCAATCAGCAGTGGAGCAAGTACGAATAAAGTTCAACGAAAGAAAGAAGCCAATGAATATCTACGGTCATTCGTTTCCAATCAACATGGTGCACGCGTACCACACTAACGATCGACACACAAGGAAAAGCAGGCGAGCCGACAACAATGTCGCTTCCTCCGATCTCATCAGGAAATATCAAAGTAAGTCGAAGGAGAGGGTGGAAAGCGAAGACAACCATGGCTACTCATGTTTCAATCCTCATTGGAATTGTGAGTTCTTTAGGCTCTGCTGGAACGAAGGGCTGCGTCTACCATCGATGGATGACTGCCTGGGATGCGGCGCTAAGAATATGACACAAGACAGTCATCAGCCATATAACATCAAGATTGTTGTCACCGAGGGTGTTAGCACTTGAAAGGCTCGGCCCCGTCAACTCTAAGGAAATCGGCCAGCCGGCCGATGGTAGTACCGCATTAGAAAAACCGCGATGTTTCCCCAATGGTATTTTCATGATGAGTCAGAAGAGAAGGGTCCAACGTACGCGGCAAAGATAATTGAATACACAAAGGTGCAATGAGGAAGTTGATTGGCCCGCAAAATCAAGAGCGAATGGCGATCGAGAGATAAGGCCGATCACAATGAAGAGAAGGACACATGGATAAACAAGGTTTTCTTCCTCCCTACAAAGTATTGGGCCATCTCAGGAGATGACACAGAGCGGGCTGATACGATGGATCAATTAGTGTTGGCTCCACAACCAACAATTTTTGATAAGCCGAAAGACCTTGAGCATCGGCACCTAAGACCTCTCTATATATCAAAGGATTGGTTAATGGGAAGTCGATGTCTAAGATGATGATAGACGAAGGGGCGACTATCAACTTGATACCTTATGCCACCTTCCGTAAGCTTGAAAAAGCGTCGGAGGACCTCATCATAACTAATATGGTATTGAGGGACTTCAGAGATAACTCATCAGACACAACGGGAGTATTAAATGTAGAACTGACGGTTGGGAGCAAGACGATGCCGACTACCTTCTTCGTTATAGAGGGAAAAAGATCTTACAACCTGTTGTTGGGATGTGATTGGATACACTAGAATTGATGCATCCCATCAACGATGCATCAGAACCTCATACAATGGGTAGGCGATCAAGTGGAAATAGTTCCCGTTGATAGATTGATTAATATAGCTACATATGATTTATCAGTGTGGAAAACAAAAGGAGTCGTCTGTCTGTTAGGAAAGGCTTGGGATGAAAATTTTATTAAAGTATCAGATAATGGTATCAACCTGATCAGTGAGGAGCTACCCAAGCTCGTACTATGAAGGCGACGTCAAAGAATGAGGGGTGGACTCAGTCAAAACTTTGCCACAACCGATGAACTACAGAAATACAAACATCGGACATCAGCGAAAGATCGAGGCTAACCTTCGTAAGTACCCAGATCCCCGATAAGACAAACGAATTGAAGGCAACTGCATCGGGGATGTGGGAAGAGGCCGAACAAGAAACATTCGAGGAAATATTTTTTGATCATTTAGACGAAGCTTAAAGGCTACGCACATAGAAGCTGATGTCAACGACATCGCCTTGAGATGACCGATGCAAAGGCATCACCCTTAGATAATCAGAAGAGGACAAACAAGAGATACTTAAGGAACATTATCGATCGAAGCATGAAAAATCTACGCGTGAGTCAGCCGATACCGACGGTATCGCCTTGAGATGGCTGATGTGGAGGCATCACCCTTAGACAAAAACTCAGAACCAAATCATATAAAGTTAACAGTATACCTAGGGTATTTAAAATTACAAGGCAAGTACACTATGTAGATCCAGACTAACACACACCAGACCCTTTTTGGCTTCACCAAGACAACTCCCCCTGAAGCGTGGCCGATTAAGAACGTCTTCCGTTTATCCTTGCCCAAGGAGTAGGAGTGCTGACACCCAAATTGGTAGTCATCGATACTGTCCCGTATCGTATCGGTCAACCACTAGAGCGCACCAAGGGGCGTCATGATCGGCCTCTTACAAAGGGGGAAGGTCAATCAAAGGAGGCAAAAGGAAATCAGTGGAAGCAAGTAAAAGGGTGACTTAAAGTACTTACCTCAGGCCCTACATCAACATCACGTGGGTGAAGTCATTCTCGGTAAATCGATGAGGAGCGATTGAAGATATGTTGCTTAAATTCACCCCACCATCGGCGAAAGGCATGGTAAGTCACCCGACAGGTTTTCCAGGAAGCAAGGCATCCAGTGGGGATCCCATCGGTCATGTGGGAAAGGCGATCCCACTCCAGGACACTTGTGACCCTCCCATGAGTTCGGATCTGACCAACGTAAAAGAGATGGGCGGGAGATGACCAAAGCCCAACTACATTGAGAAGACCGATGGGTGATAGAACTAATAGGAGCATCGCCGAGGATGCTCATCGGTAAAATTAACAGGAAGAAAACAGGGAAAGGTGGCTGCTGAAAAAATATGAAGTTACTATGCTTCCTGGGACACCTCAGGCAGAACAAGCCAATGAGGGCGTTCATACTCCAAATGATATTCAAAAGGAAACCACACGGTCCGGTCAGAGAATCCAAGGTAATAACTCTTAAATAAAATGGCCAAAGCCGCGAGAGACAAAGGAGAAGGAGGAAAGAATGTAGCCTCTTCAGCTAAAGAAGAGTAGCAGTGATAGGTGGGAATGACCGATTCTGGAAAATCGGTGGAAAAGTATGAATGAGTAAGAGGGGTTCCTCCAATAAGATCAACAGTATAAACATTGAGCCAAAGCTGGAGGAACCACTAGGGACACTTAGGCTGGCCAATGAAGTTACCGGCAGATAGATTGACTGACACAAGGTGAAGGAAGCGGTAGATGGCCCCAAGAAGGTAACGGTCGAGGAGAATCCACACATGGGCGACGATGTTGACACGGAAATGTGCCCCCGCACTTGGGTTAGTTCGATGATCCAAAAGTGTGCAGATACTTAGGGACAAGCCTAAGCGTGACGCAGCACCGACGTCGCATTCCGACTACCCTTAGTCGTGATAAGGGGGTGGAGTCGCCAGGCAATCAGATCACACAAAATAACCCAATTAGCCGAAAGAAATATATTAAGCAGAATAAAATTAGCAAACCGGTCGGAGCTTATCTGCTACAAAGCCTGATGTGAAGGGATCACCGAAGTGTACCTTTGGCATTTGGTGCGAAGTGTCCTGCCGAAGAGTGCTTCGGCGTTCGGACTGATCCGGCCGAAGATGGACTCCGAATGGATCTGGACGCGATGATCACCTCCGAACAGCGGGGTTCGGCGTGAGGTCTCTGATACAGCAAACTATAGAATAATGACGCGAGAACTACGCGCGAGCGTAACTTCGTCCAGTGCGGAGTATGGTTGTGGCGAAGCCCATTGCGACGAAGTGTGCTGGCGAATCCTGTTGCCGGAGCCTGCAGTCCCACCGAAGGGTGTCCTGGTGACCTCCGGAACCGATCTCTCAGCTCCGCACACCCCCGACGAAGTAGCTCCGAACGTGGAAACCTGCAACAAAGAGAATTAGAAGTACCAATTCGGCCTGAGGACCAAATTATGCTAAGTGTTGCATTAGTAGCGAAGGTAGAAATCTGTTACGCAGATTAGCGGATACTTCACAGGCGAAGTAACAAGGCGATAGCAATCTATTACGTAGATTAACGGATACTTCACAAGCGAAGTAACAAGGGTTACCACTATTCCGTAGTGGACAATGGAGGGCTTCCAGGCAAACCCACGAAGAGGTACAGGAAAATAAAGGTAAAGTAAATACGGTCAAAGCTAGGGCTTTGGTTTGATTTGAGTTGGGGGGGCCTCTACGCTGGCCTCGCCTCTCTATTTATAGGGGCTTAATTTCTGATCTAATCTACTATTAACCCGGCCAGATGGAGATAAAACTGAGCTGGAATTGCATACAACTCCATCTCTATCGAAGTGGGCTTCGACCAGGCCCGTCGAGGCCTGCTCCTCGGGCCAAAGCTCCGGTGGCGTGGGCCTCCGAAGGTTTCCCGGCCGAAGCCCATGGGCTGGCTAGAGGCTTTCGAAGCCCATAGCTCAATGGACTTCGGCCCTGTAGGGCTTCGGACGGACCCTGGACATGTGTATTTTCGGCCCAAATCACCAAAACTGATATTTTGGCAATCTAGCCATTTTTTGCTATCAACACATGCCCCTGCCTTTTAGTGAACTGAGTGAACTAAAAGCACAACAAGCTGAAGACGATATCATCCATATCAGCTTTTCGACACTTTTTACGATGTTTGCCACACACTTGGGAAATACCTTTTCAAGTACCTACCATTCAAAGCTCTTCGAAACTGCTCTCCCTGCAGGGATTCCAACACGTATGCGTTCCCTCACTTCTCCAGAAACAAATGAACTACCTTGATCTGTAGTAAGAGTTTGAGGAATGCCAAATCTATGTATGATGTGCTTCAAAATAAAATCACGTACCTCATTATGAGTTATGTTCTTGAGAGGTACGGCCTCGGTCCACTTAGTGAAGTAATCTGTTGCCATCAACACGAACTGATGCCCTTTTGAGGAAGGAGGGTGAATCTGGCCGATGAAGTCTAAACCCCAACCTCGAAATGGCCATGGCTTGACAATAGGATCGAGCATTGAGGCAGGAGCTAACTGGATATTGCCAAACTTCTGACATGCTTCACACCCTCTATAGTACTTGAAACAATCTTCAGTCATAGACAGCTCTTTTAAACCCGCTCTTTTGAGCATCTAACTCATTTTTTGGCCGACTGATGAGTGCCACAAAGCCCTTCATGGACTTCTCCTGTAGCCACCTAGGATTGCTCATGGTCTAAACACTTCAATAGTACTCCGTCGATGGTTCGGTGATACAACGTGTCGTCTATCAACACGAATTTGAACGCTTGTCGTCGAACCTTCCAATCAACCCTTTGGCTAGGGTCTCTCAAATACTGGACGATTGGACTCTCCAATCGCCCTTATAGGTTTCAGATGGTCTCACTGGTCCACCTTCTAAAAAAACTTCTAAATTACTAACTTCAGGGGTGCCCCCGAGCCATTCCAGCTCCTGCCGAAGCCTAGCCGGGGTGGCCGTTCGGAGTGTGCTGGGCTGAAGCCCTTCGGAGGGTTCGGACTCTGGGAGCCTTCTCCGTGCAGGAGGCTTCGACCTACAGACTTCGGCGTGCCAGCTCCTTCGGTCGGCAGGGCATTCTGATCCAGGATCCTCGGTGCGCAGTGACCTTCAGCGACCAGAGGGGTTCGATCCGAAGGGTGTGCCTGCCCACCGTTACTGGCTTCGGTAGTGAGACCTAACACCGGTTTCTCCAATACGGAAAATTTCCTCTCCTGACTTGGTAGCCAGATGCTTGATGAGCCAAATCATTGGCGACTGAATTGGCCTCTCTTGACACGTGAGAGATTTTAAAGTCATCAAAAGTAGCAACTATGTCTAGACATTTATCCAAGTAACTATTTAGCAAGCCGTTAAAGCATTGAGCACTTCTAGCTACTTGTTGCACTTCTAACAAAGAATCACCGTATTCGTGAACATGACTAGCACCTACAGACTCTAGTAATTCAATACCTAGCAACAAAGCTTCGTATTCGGCTTGATTATTAGTAGAAGAAAAATCTAGATGGGCCGAAGTTTCAAAGTGCATTCCATTAGGTGATATGAGAACCACTCCAATAGCTTGGCCACTCTTGCAAGACGAACCATCAAAATAAAGCTTCCACGACACTACCTCAACTAGAGAAATACCGTCACTCTGACTGACATCTATGTGGTGATCAACTATAAAGTTGGCTACGATTTGGCCTTTCATCGCTCTCAGGGGTTCGTAGGCCAAATCGTACTCAATCAGCGCGTAAGCCCATTTTACGATTCTTCCACTTAGAACCGGCTTCTGTAACATGTGCTTTATAACATTGGTCTGGCAAATGACAACACATGTAGTAGGGAGAAGATAATGGCGTAATTTGGTGCACGCGTAATAAAGTGATAAACACAATTGTTCCACAAACGCGTACCTGATTTTAGCATCCAGCAGGTGGTGGCTCAAGAATGTGATGATGTACTCCTTCCCTTCTACCTCCTGGGTTAGCACGGCCCCAATCACGCTATCTTCAGCAGCGATGTATAGCCGAAACAGAATCCTGGCTTTGGGTGCTCTCACCACAGGCGGTGATGACAAGCACTCCTTGATCTTCTCAAAAGCACTTTGCTGGCTTTCCCCCCAAGTGAACTCGGCTTCATTTTTAGCCGAAGTATGGGGACAAAGGCATCAATCTTGCCGGACAAGTTGGATATGAAGCAACGCAAATAATTCATCTTGCCTAGCAACTTCTGTACGTCCTTTTTGCACGTCGGCGCTGCAATGTTTCTAATTTTCTCAAGCCTCTTAGGATCAATTTCTATGCCTGTCTCATGAATCATGAAACCTAAGAACTTACCTGCTGACACGCTGAAAACACACTTGAGTGGGTTCATTTTCAAACCATATTGCCGCATCCTATCGAAAGCAACCTTCAAATCGGCTAAATGGTTTCCCATAGCGTCCGATTTGACTACAATATCATCGATGTAAACTTCTAACATAACCCCTAGCAAGTCATGAAAGATTAAGTTCATAGCGCACTGGTATGTGGCGCCAGCATTTTTCAAACCAAAAGTCATGACGACCCACTCGAACAAACCGACAAAACCAGGGCATCGAAAGGCAGTCTTGTAGACGTCCTCTTCGGCCATAAAGATCTGATTATATCTGGTATTGCCATCAAGAAAACTTAGTACCTTGTGTCCTGAAGCATCGTTGATCAGCATGTCGGCTATCGGCATTGGATACTCGTCCTTTGGAGTGGCTCTGTTCAGATCCCTGAAATCAATACACACCCATATCTTGCTGCTCCCTTTCTTCTCTACAGGCACAATGTTAGCAACCCATTCCACGTACCTACATCGCCTAATAAATTCAGCCTTGAGTAGTCGCTCCACTTCTTCTTTAACTCGGTCATAGACAGCCGAGTTAAAGCGGCGGGGAGGCTACTTATAAGGCCTAAATCCAGACTTGATAGGAAGCCGATGCTCCACGAGCTCGCGGCTTAGCCCTGGCATCTCGCTATACTCCCATGCGAAACAATCGACATACGGCTAAAGTAACTTTATTACTTTAGCCTTTTCATCGGGCTGTAAATGTTAGTTTAAAAAAGTCGGCCTTGGGATGCTGCCATTACCTATGTCAACTTCTTCTAAGGGGTCAGCCGACGCAAAACCTTGACCTAATTTCTCTATTTCGCTAAAGTCCCCGATGGCCTCATCAATACCATCTTTATTAGACCGATATTGCTCCACACGAGACTTTAGCCAATCTAGATTACTCTTGCTAGACATGACTATTAATATAAAAACAGCTGAGCTACTCCAGCCGGCTTTACAGACACTGGTATAAACCGTCCTCCGGATACACTAACAAAATCGTAATCCGAAAGATCTCTACCTGACAAACACTCTACTTTGTTATGGACGGCGTCAACCGATACATCGGCCAATGCTACTTGGGCGGAAGTATCCGCAGGAATGACATCCACCTCATCGCCGTCCCACTGTATCAGGCACTGGTGTAGAGTATAAGGAATGCAACCGTTCGTGTGAATCTAGTCGCGCCCGAGTAGTACGCTATAATTACCTTATATGTTGACGACGAAAAATGCTGTTGGCAACATCTTGTTGCCCACCGTCAACTCCATAGAGAGTACTCCCTTGGCCTCAGAGCTCTCGCCGTTGAAACCGTTGAGCATCAAGTTGGTCTTCTTCAGGTCATCCTCATCCCTGCAAAGTTTCTTCAACAACGAGTAAGGCATTAGGTTAACAGTGGCACCGCCGTCGACGGGCATCCGGGAAATCGGCTTTCCATCGATGTGACCTCTGACACAGAGAGGCTTTAGATGGCTAGCCGAGTCCTCGGGCTTCTCGAAGATGGCATTGCACGGACCGAGGTTCAATTGAGCAACCTCGGCCTCGTCCTGTGGTAGGGCGAACTCGGTGAGCAGCGTGACGATGTTGATGTCCATCACCTAGGGTGCGGGCCCTTCAGAGATGGGCGAGTAATTGTCATCGAGCAAGTCGTCGTCGTCGCTCGGACTAGGAGCCAGGTTGGTTATCTCAACCGACTTCTCCCTCCATACCTGTTTTGTAGCTGGCCGAGGGTGGATTTCTTCGAAGATAGCATCACGCTCGGCCTCAGCTTCCCTCGCGCATCTCCTATGCCCGTAGTCATTGTAGGCGTCTCTTCTGTGATTTGGACATGCCTGGAGGTGCCTAAGATGGATGTGGCTTGGTGCCGGATGCTACTGTTCTGCTTCCATTAATTCTGGCCGAAGTGGTTCTATGCCCTTCGGCCTTGTGTACCTTTTGTGCGGAGGGGGCTTCGCTGCGAACCCTGACAAACGAACAGGCTTCGTTTGGCCGACCGAACCAAGCTCCGGCGCAGAGCTCGGCCCAAGCATGAGACTTACCTCCGTCAGACCTCGGTGACAAAGTCTTTAGGATTGGGACTTCCTGAGACCCAACTCTGATGGTGATGGCTTCGGACTCCCAGACGTCGGCCTCTGCGTGCTCGCACCCTTCGGCTTCGCTTTGCATGGTCTGATTCGGAGGCACCACGGACAGTCTGTGGATGATGCCCCCCTCCGCTGTGTCTGTTTGCCCCTGCCATCCATAATACTCCGAAGGAAAACAAGGCATAGTGTTAGGTTGCGGAGGGTACCCTGACCCGGATACATACGAAGCCCACGGGGTCCCCGCCTAGTCATACGGCGGAGGCATCGGTGGCTCTAGTGGCCTCGCCCACCGTGAGCCGAACCCGTTACCCGGAAGGGGGTTCGGTAGAGTTGACGGTGTCTCGGACCACACCAGCGAATGGTCCTGCTAGGCCGGAGGTACGTTCGACCAGTGCGGGCCGAAGCCTCCCATCGGGGAAGTCCAACATGGTGCGGGGTTCGGCCATTGGGGGCCGAAGTTGATGTATAGGGGGGCCCGACCAATGGGGTTCGAAGCTACTGTACGGGGGATTCGGCCATTGTGGCTCGAAACCACCATGTGGAGTATTAGGCCACCGTGGCCCGAAGCCTCCATGCGGAGGGTCCGCCTGCTTCGGTCCGAAGCTACCCTCCGAGAGCCCCGGACCCTTCGGCTGCTTTAGCTTCTTAGTGTGTGGACCTTCTTCCTTGGCCCTTCTTTGATGCTTGTTCAATAGCATGTTATATGTTACCTTCGGCCTCTTGTGAGCCTTAGCCGAAGGGGTATTAATGTTTTGTTTCCACACTCCTACCTCGGGGTTCTTTGGTATGAGCGTCCGAGTGCGTGGCTCTCCAACAATTACATCCTTTCCCTTAGCTGACTCGGCCTGTTCTGGCCGAATCAACACCTTCTTCTCGCCGAGGTCGACGGCGTTGATGGGAAAAGGATCTTTATCCAGCTTCATCTTCGGATTATGGTCTATCTTCAATCATCCTTCTTCTATGGCCGATTTTATCTGCCGTCGAAAAACATTGCAGTCATTAGTATTATGTGAATGCGAATCATGCCACTTATAGTATGGATGCTTCTTTAACTCATCGACAGGTGGAATGACTTGACCCTTAGGTAACCTGAGAAGTTGACTTTTTAAGAGAAAATCAAATATTTTATCACATTTAGTTATATCAAACGAGTACTTGACCTCACTAAGTCGATTCTTTGTGGGGGATGATTGTAACTCGGAGCAGGTGACAGGTTTATTCTTAGCATTCCACACCCATTCGGCCGCGTACATATCGGCTGAATCCTCCTCTTCTGATTCTTCCTCATCAGAACGTTCCATGATGTGGATTTCAGCCCTAGGCTTGCTAAATGTCTTAATAAACTTTTTATCTTTGGCTCGGCCTTCCTAGACTAGAGCCTGCTGTAAAACTTGGCTAACTTCTAAAAAGTTTTGGTTATCTAACCTCTCTCTAATTTCAGAATGCAACCCGTTAAAAGCTAGTTCCGCCAAGTCCCTTTCTGAAATATTAAGGCTAAAACATCGGTTTCTAGTATCCCTAAAACGCTTGATGTACTCAGAGGCGCTCTCGCTAGACTTCTGCTTAACCGATGTCAAATGTGAAAGCCTAAGTTCTGTCTCTCCCGTGTAGAAATAATCATGGAATTTCCTCTCTAAATCATCTCACGTCTGGATGGAGTTCGGCGGGAGCGCCGAAAACCAAGTGAAAGCGGTGCCAGACAGCGAGAGAGAAAATAGTCTAACTTTTAGAGCATCTATCCCGCTAACTTCTCCACACTGTGCCAAAAATTGACTAACGTGCTCTAGTGTAGTTTTGCTACCCTCGCCATCGAACTTAGTGAATTCAGGGATTCTATAGCCGCGTGGGTAGGGCACCGTGTCAAGATGGTCGGGGTATGGCTTACGGTAAACCCTAACCTGTCCCTTGGGCACGAAGCCAGCACACTCTCTAAATAGTGCGCGGACCCGCTCTTCTATGTCATCTTGGCATGTTGCTTGTGCGCGCCTCTCATGTGGGGGCGCGACACGCGGTGGGATATCGGCGTGTCGGCCATGGGCCCCTTCACTGCGCGCTATCTGTATGACGTGCTCATGTCTGGGTTCTTGCGCATATAGTGCGGGCAGCGTGGGTACCGGTGCAGGTGGTGGTGCATGGTACGTAGTGTTGTTTTGACCGTAGGTGTAATGATTAGTCTCGGCCATAAGTGTTGAGGTCGGAGACATGATTGTGCCAGTGTTGTCTCTATTCCTGCCATACACGTAGCTTGCCGGAGGCGCACTAGCAATAGGAACCGGAGGTACGACTTCAGTAAAGCTGAACCTCCTGAGAGTCGCCTCTACTTGGGAGTTGATTGCCGAATCTAAACGGTTGGATAGCGAAGCGCTAACAGCTTGATCTACCGATGCAGCTATTTTTTGCTCAATCTCTAAAGAAGATAAACGAGGCGATAATGGTGTTACCTGGACTTGAGCGAGGTCGGGGGTGACGATGTCGCGCTTGATGAAGCCTGCATGTGTCTTGACGTAGCCCCCAAGCATCATGTATTGGAGTGCTTTTAACTTTGCCTCGATCTCTGCTCGGTCTTCTGCGGGGATATCTTCAAGTGTAGGTGTCAAGATGTTGCGATTGTCGATATCCGCGCCTCCTATTGTGTCCATAGGTGGTGTAGACGTAGTAGTCGACGTAGATGTACCGGTGGCCGATGCAGATGTACTTGTCATGTTGGCGTAGCCTTCCCAGCGGAGTCGCCAAAAAGTTTGTTGGCACGGAAACGTGCTCCCGCACTTGGGTCAGTTCGATGATCCAAAAGTGTGTGGATACTTAGGGACAAGCCTAAGCGTAATGCAGTACCGACGTCGCGTTCCGACTACCCTTAGTCGTGATAAGGGGGTGGAGTCGCCAGGCAATCAAATCACACAAAATAACCCAATTAGCCGAAAGAAATATATTAAGCAGAATAAAATCAGCAAACGGGTCGGAGCTTATCTGCTTCAAAGCCTGATGCGAAGGGATCACCGAAGTGTACCTTCGGCGTCTGGTGCGAAGTGTCCCGCCGAAGAGTGCTTCGGCGTTCGGACTGATCCGACCGAAGATGGACTCCGAACGGATCTGGACGCGATGATCACCTCCAAACAGCGGGGTTCGGCGTGAGGTCTCTGATACAGCAAACTATAGAATAATGACGCGAGGACTATGCGCGAGCGTAACTTCATCCAGTGCGGAGTATGGTCGTGGCGATGCCCGTTGCGATGAAGTGTGCCGGCGAAGCCTGTTGCCGGAGCCTGTAGTCCCGCCGAAGGGTGTCCTGGTGACCTCTGGAACCGATCTCTCAGCTCCGGAGACCCCCGATGAAGTAGCTCCGAACGTGGAAACCTACAACAAAGAGAATTCGAAGTACCAATTCGGCCCGATGACCGAATTCTGCTAAGTGTTGCACTAGTAGCGAAGGTAGCAATCTGTTACGCAGATTAGCGGATACTTCACAGGCGAAGTAACAAGGCGATAGCAATCTATTACGTAGATTAACGGATACTTCACAAGCGAAGTAACAAGGGTTACCACTATTCCGTAGTGGCCGGCAGAGGGCTTAGGTAAAGTAAATACGATCAAAGCTAGGGCTTTGGTTTGATTTGAGTTGGGGGGGCCTCTACGCTAGCATCGCCTCTCTATTTATAGGGGCTTAATTTCCAATATAATCTGCTATTAACCCAGCCGGATGGAGATAAAACTGAGCTGGAATCGCATACAACTCCATCTCTGCCGAAGTGGGCTTCGGCTAGGCCCATCGAGGCCTGCTCCTTGGGCCGAAGCTCTGGTGGCGTGGGCCTCCAAAGGTTTCCCGGCCGAAGCCCATGGGCTGGCTAGAGGCTTTCGGAGCCCATAGCTCAATGGACTTCGGCCCTGTAGGGCTTCGGATGGACCCTGGACATGTGTATTTTAAGCCCAAATCACCAAAACTAATATTTTGGCAATCTAGCCATTAATGCCATTTTTTGCTATCAATAGACGATTCATTCATCTAAGAATTGAAATTGAAAGGTCAGGGCTGGAGCCGACACACAGAAGACAAATTCCTCCAACAAGAGGTTGAGGAAAGCAATGTGTTCACGAGTGCTTACAGGGCCGTTTTTCTTGTTGTGCCTAATGATATATAAGCTCCAGCTATCAGCTGAGTTTATGCCGAGGTCGTGGGATGGTTGGAAATGAAGAGTGAGAAACCAAGGGTGGTTTTGGTCTGAATGATGAGTGATTGACAAGGATGAGCATATGAGCGGTTGAGTGGTTGAGAGTGTTTGAGTGCATCGAGGGTTTTGATGTGAAATGGAGGTTTGGCTACCGAGGGGTTCGGCAGTACATCGCGTTTTTGTTTTGGCTTGTCTTGTTTGTGCAGGGTGGAGATGTTGAACGACTGTCGACGGCGGGTGATCGAGGGTCGAGCGGGGAGCTTGATGCCGGAGGATCAGGGAGGCCGGGCGAAGTTGAAGAAGATCTCAAGAGTGCACGAAGAGACGGAGCGATACTTGGACGGATGGCTGACTACGACGGCGTGTCGACCGGGTTCGCGAGAGGGAGGCCAGGACAAACATTCAGGTGGCTTGAGGGGATCGAGAGCGAAAGTGGCTTGCTAGCGCTCGGAGTCGCGAAGTGGTGTCACGAGTCGAAGGGCTGAGAGGCTTTATCGGTTTTTGCTGAAAACCATCGAAATGTTTAATGTTTTTGTTAATTCAATAAATATGTGTCTAGTTTTAGTTTAAATTTTTAGTTTTTTAGTGTAGCATTTTGGTATATTTTTTAGAGTGGTTTTACTCTGAAAATGTATTAAAAGGAAAGTTTAATTGTAATTTTTCTTTTAGGTTTTATAGGGTAATTTTTAGAATTACTAATTCTGAAATTACTAAGGGTCTATGTGTCAAATGGGGGCTTCTAGAAGAGGAGTTGGTAGGATATTATCCCCCTATGTTGGCTGAACCATTGGAGCACTTGAGAGATAAATTTTTGCAATGAAAAAACTTGAGAAATCTTCAGTTTGAAGAATTCTGGATGGGGAATAGTGATTTCCAGCAGATTTTTGGATTCTGCACAGTAGTTTCGGCAAGAACTATTCACTTATTGCCGTGTCAGGTGCTCAAAATGGTTTCTGAAATTGCTGTATAAATTACTGAAAATTCAGAATTCTGCAAGTAAGTTTGTTCAGATTCATTGAATGTATTTCTATTTTTGGTGATCGAACTAAAAAATGCATTCAGTACTATTTGTTGGCGTAAAAGTTACACCAACAGGTTCTTAGTAGTTAAGAACAAACAAACAAGAGGTTTGTGCTTTTAGGACAAACTTGAGCCTCCGTAAAGGATAACAACTCAAGAGGTCCGAATGTATGTGTTTGAACCACTGATTCTGGATCCTTCTCACAAGGTACAAAGGGGGGTATTTATAGGGAGAAAAGCTAAAGGAATAGACCTATTTACCCTTATATTACAAATGACCCTCAGTATTACAAACGAGGTTATACGTGGTAAAATGCTGCAGGGTAGATGGATAAGCAGGGCATCCAATCAGTCACGTCGTCCTGCTTCGAAGCTTCCTTTCTCCTTTCGAAGGGTCCTCCGAGACTTCGCATCGTGGCACCCTTCGACCACGCGGACGTATCTTCGAGCATTAGTCGACCATCTTCTTGACTTCCTTAGAGCCTTCGGAGGGTCAACTTTTAAGTCGTGGAAATGAAGTAATTTCCCCCAACAGTAGCCCCTCGGATATGCCTTTCTGTAGATAACCTATTTTTTTAGAAAGAAGGCAGTATACGAAAGGAACATTTTTAGTTTCTGAGACTTAAAGGGAATGCGAGGATACTATGATTTAGCCCAGAATATTAAACCCAATATTTTTAAAACGTCCATCTCCGAATTTTGGCATAGTGAGGAAAACTCCCTGGGGCAGCATGGCTTCGGAGCATGAGTGCTACGAGAGCAGTTACGGAGCGTGACCGTCGTGCGGGCGGTTACGAAATGTGGACGTCGTGGGGTGCCGTCAATATGACCGTTACGGCGCAAATAGCCGTTACCCTCTGTAAAAAAGGAGTAACGGTCAATTTCTTCAGCGGTTGCACGCCGTTTCACTTTCCAGCCCCACCTGTCAGCGACGGAAGCCGAACCTGCAGTGTGAAACTTCTCGAAGAGCAGTATAGATTGTGTAGTTATAAAAGGGGGAGAAAGGGATTACTGGAAATTTTTTACCGCATTCACCGTTCTTGCAATTCACCTTTCCCCTCAAACTTCTGCCCCTTCGAGCACTTGAGTGTAATGGCGAGAACCAGCCACACCACTCCTTTGGCGGCCAACACTATGGCGCAGCGGCAGGCATGGGCGGCATCAGCAGCCACGGCAATGGCGGGGGGCCCGGGCGGCGGTTGGCCCAAGAACCCTCGGGCGCTCCGTCCGCCCTCCAAGAAGAAGATGGCCCAGAGCTTCGTTATTGGTCAGTCAGTGAGCACAGCGGAGTCCATCGAGGAGGCGGTAGATGGAAAGTTGGGAGCCGGAATGAGGACTCGTGTTCCCGGGACAGAGTCGACTCCACGGCCTCGGCGAGGAGAAGTGGTAGTCTTCGAGGCATTCTTCGAAGCTGGCCTGGGGTTACCAGCTGTGGATTTCTTAGCAGAGGTACTAGACATGTTCCATATTACTCTACCTCAGCTGTCCCCCAACGCAATCGTCCGCCTGGCTGTCTTTGAGTGGGCTCTTCGGGCGGAAGGGTGCGAAGGACGCTCCGAAATCTTCGCAGCAACCCACGAAGCTATCTGCCAGCCGAAGCCTCAAGATGGGCCCGGAGACTCGAAGGTGACAGTGGCTTTCGGCAGTGTCAATTTTCAGCTACGGCGGGAGCACGCTCTTCATTTCCCTGCGAAAGCCATAAACGACCGATGGTATACAAATTGGATACTTCGGTGGTTTTACGCCGAAGTAGGAGAAGACTCCCCCCTTTCAGGCCCTCTTCAAGAGATTTGGTTCCGGAAGGAAGCGGACATCTCCCCGAACCCTAGCCTGCTCACGACGAGGCTAGGGTTGCTGACTTCTGTGGCTCGTCGTATGAGCATGCGGGACCTGGCCGAAGAGTTCGTAGGCCTTCGGATCTCACCCCTCGGAGCCAGTTGGCCAATCTCCATCCCGCGAGCCTCGGAGGGGGACCTTCGAAACATAGGTACGTCCTTCTGCCTGTGGCATCATTTTATATGAACATATTAATTATGCTTATGCTTCTTATACCTTTTCCTTTTCAGCGGCGCCACTGGCCTTATCTCCGGATGACATAGTCCGGGCTACCGAGCGAATTCTCGGAGCCCCTTCGGTAGCCGAGAGGCAGAGGAGGTTGGAACTGGTAGGGAGCTGGGAACGCTCGAACAGGGTGTGGAGAGCCCTCGGCATGGAGCCCCCGCCGCTTCCCGACTTCGCCCCGGCTGGAGTGGCGGCTCGCAAGAGGAAAGCAGCGGCCGAGCCCACTAAAAAGGCTTCTGATCGATGAAGACATGGGGGAGGACCCCACGACCCTCCCCGACAGGGAGGATGTTGACGTTACCCTTCTGACTCCTCCTGCGCCTGTCGACGTGCAAGTAGAGTCAAACTCTCCCTCCGGCTTGCCTGCACCCGAAGGGGTTTCAGCGGAGGTTGTGGCCCCGACGGACGAGACCGAGGTCAGGACTTCGGGGGATGACTTCGACAACATCCTCCGGTTGTACGAAGTCCTGGAGGATCCGGCGATCCTTCCTCAAATGGCTCTTGGAGGTATTTTCCCAGAACTTTTTCTTTTTTCATCGGCATTCGCTTGCTATCTGCATAATATGTTAATTAATCCTGATACTTGAAACAGGTACCTCTTCGGGTGTCGAGGCCTCGGTGGTGCCCGACGTCCCTACTTCCTCGGAGACAGTCACCCGTACGGACCCTCCGGCTCCTCCGGGGGCTCCGAGCCCGGTGATGGAGAACGTATCCTTCGGAGCAGACGATGTGCTCCCTGGGACGGAATTGGCTCCGGCCGTGGCAACCTCGACTACTGACGGAGCCTCCGACAACGTGGCTCCAGCTGGAGGTGTGGCGGCCGAAGGTCAAGATGTTCTTGCCTCTCCCCCTTTCGTGCCGGGGAGGGGTAAGAGTATTTCCAGCTTGGGCCTTCGGGTTGATCAAGCAGCGCCCTCCGTCGGCAACTCAGAGGACGAGGCCGCCGAGGACGACGCCCGGGCCTTATCTTGGCTCCCTCTTCTGGCTCCTTTCTTGGAGCATCGGAGCGGCCTTCGAAGGCTACTGGAGCCCCTGGCTGAGAAAAGCCAGGATATTGCCAATTCGGAGTTGATCTCCGCTTTGAGCGAAGTCAGGGCTTCGAATCTCAACACGGCCCTCGAAAGGGCTGCCCTGCAGGTATGAAAAAGACACCGCAGTTGTTGTATTTTAATGATCGAAGCTTCTTTAGCACTTACTTTGTTTTCCTTGCAGCAATTCGCCCTTGCTAGAGCGGCAGCGACTTCCAGTGAGGTCGAAATTAACCGACTTAACCGGAAGGTTACAGCTCTTCAAACAGCCCTCGACGAGTCCACCGGGAGGTCTCTTCGGCTGAATGAGGAACTCTTGGAAGAACGGAAGGCCAAAGCCGCGTCTGACGAAGCCTCTGAAGCCCTCCGCTCTCATGCCGAAGAAGTCGAAGCTGAACAAGTGGTTCTCCGTGCGGAGGTCGAGAAGCTTCGCCAAGATGCGGCTGCTTCGAACGGCCGTATGGTTGAACTTCAAGGGGCTCTTAGCCAGGTAATGGCTCAGAAGAGTTCCCTGATGCTCCGGGTGGCCGCGTTGGACGCAACGGTTGCAAGCCTGGAAGCAGCAGATAAAAAGAATTCCAGTACCGCTGATCGTACCTTGGAAGCTCTTCAGGGTACGTTAGAGTACTTTGGCACCATGTGCCCTTCAACTTCTGCTGCAACCTTCGAGCCGCTCGATCGGAAGCTGACGAGGATCCAGGTAGCTTCGTCGTTGATGAAGAATTCCGGGGTACGGTACGGAGAGATCTCCGGACAGTGTGCCGGCATCGGGGTTCTTCGCCACCTCGAAACTCTTCGGGTTCCCCTTGCTCTGGTTGGTGGTTCGTCTCCTGGAGGCTTCGCGGATGATGACTTGCTGCGGCCGTCTCCGGAGGTGGCTTCGGCGTGGGAAGCTTTTCGATCAGTATGGAAGGCGGACCACAAGGTTGCTGCTAAGGCTTGGATCGACGAGGCCCGTCGGCAAAAGCAGGCTCAGGCGAAGCCACCACTCCCGACTTCGCCAGCGCCTTCGGTCCCAGCTCCGCCAACCGACCCGCAGGTCTAGCTGCTTAGGGCTGTTGTGTACCTGTGGTCTTGTAAACTTTGTTTAATTAATGAGAAAGTTATAAACAGTACTTGTCTTGGGTGTTCTTCTCTTTTTTAGGTTCTGTCATGCCCTTCGAGCCCTGACTTCGTACTTTTGGAAACTACTGCCGAGCTTCGAAAGGAGTGGGTGGTTCTTGAGAGTTTGAGGCCTTATCGCCGCTCTCGCTTTTCTGTTCCTCGCGGAGACGGGGGGGAAATTACTCTTGAAGTACGAAGGGATGTTTTGTCCTACATTAAAGAGGAAGAACAGGAAGGGGGGTCTTCGTCCTCCGAGCCTGTTGACTGGTCTGACTCGGAGTACCAAGCTGGAGACCCTACCGAGGCAGGCTCCGAAAGGCTCTTGACGTGGGCCGAACTTCAAGAGGGGCAGAAGAAGCTGCGGGCCTCGAAGAAAAAGAGAAGTACCCGGCCTAAAAAAACTTCAAGCTCCGAAGGGCAAAGTAGCCGCAGGGGTAGCTCTAGGGGTCGAAAGGGCCTCCGTTTTTATTTGGGTCTAGATAGCAATTTTTCCTGATGTATGAATATAATATTTTAATGCGGAATGCTTCGACAGCATACTGTGTGACTCCTATCCTCCTACCCCTCTTGTGGGTGGCGGAGCTTTTATCTTATATAATGGTTCGGTAGGCACAATGATTGCTCGAGCACCTGTATGCTTCGAATTTTGGCATATGTCACCTTCGATAGTTTAGACAAAAAATTTAAAGTCCTTAGACTCTTCTACGGACCTTAACAAGCCGGAGCCTGGAATCCGTAGGTTGGCCACCTTCGGCTCTTTTACAGATACTTCGCACCCGGAGGCTTGAAATTCTGTTTTGTTTAAAGTCCTTAGACTCTTCTACGGATCCTAACAAGCCGGAGCCTGGAATCCGTAGGCTGGCCACCTTCGGCTCTTTTACAGATACTTCGCACCCGGAGGCTTGAAATTCTGTTTTGTTTAAAGTCCTTAGACTCTTCTACGGATCCTAACAAGCCGGAGCCTGGAATCCGTAGGCTGGCCACCTTCGGCTCTTTTACAGATACTTCGCACCCGGAGGCTTGAAATTCTGTTTTGTTTAAAGTCCTTAGACTCTTCTACGGATCCTAACAAGCCGGAGCCTGGAATCCGTAGGCTGGCCACCTTCGGCTCTTTTACAGATACTTCGCACCCGGAGGCTTGAAATTCTGTTTTGTTTAAAGTCCTTAGACTCTTCTACGGATCCTAACAAGCCGGAGCCTGGAATCCGTAGGCTGGCCACCTTCGGCTCTTTTACAGATACTTCGCACCCGGAGGCTTGAAATTCTGTTTTGTTTAAAGTCCTTAGACTCTTCTACGGATCCTAACAAGCCGGAGCCTGGAATCCGTAGGCTGGCGGAGCCACTGAACCAATGGTTCGTAGCAAGCCCCTTGGGTTTTTCCGAAAAATGCTTGGCTCTGCTAGCATCACCGACCTCCGAATGCGTCCATCCGGAGGGTTGGATGTTCGAAGGGCAAAACAAATTTCAACCCCTTAGCTTTATTTATAAAAGGAGAGTGTTACAAGTGATTACAAGGAAACCTTAAGCATAATATCTCTTAAGGTGTTCCGCATGCCACGCATGTTTCAACTCTTCTCCTTCTAAATTAGCTAATTTAAACGAGCCGGGTCGACCTGAGCGTAAGATAACATATGGTCCTTCCCATTTGTTTCCTAGCTTCCCCGGAGCTATTACATTTCGTAATACTAGATGACCTGGTTTTAACTCAGTTAATTTTACTTTCGGGTCATACCATGTCTTTGTGTGCCCTTGGTACTTCGTCAGGTTGGCGACAGCTCGAAGCCTTGTTTCTTCCGACAAGTCTATTGAAGCACTCCGATCATTTTCGTCTTCGTGTTGAATTACGCGAAGTGACTCCCCTTTGAGCTCCGTAGGGGTCATGGCTTCGTCTCCGAAGAGCAACCTGAATGGCGTGAAGCCGGTTGATCTAGTTTGCGTGGTTCGGATAGACCATAGAATTTTGGGTAGCTCTTCGACCCATAGGCCCTTGGCCAATCCGACGATTCGGCGATTTAACCCGGAGAGGATATTCCCGTTGGCTCGCTCAACGGCTCCGTTGGATTGCGGATGGCGCACTGCTGCGAAGCATAGCTTAATGCCCAGTTCTTCACAGAATGTTTGGAAGGTATCAGCTTCGAACTGGGTCCCATTATCCACCGTTAATTCTCTGGGGACTCCGAACCTGCATATAATATTCTGCCAGAAGAACCTTTGCACATTCTTTGATGTGATGGCTGTTAACGGCTCTGCTTCCACCCATTTTGAGAAGTATTCTATTGCTACGACCGCAAATTTCAATCCGCCTTTTGCTGGTGGGAAAGGGCCTATGAGGTCCATGCCCCATCTAGCCATCGGCCATACTGGGGCAATAACTTGGAGTTGAGCTGGCGGGCGATGGCTCCTTCGGCCCATCCATTGGCAGCCTTGGCACGTCCGAACTAGGTCCTCGGCGTCTCTGACGATCGTCGGCCAATAAAAACCTTGCCGGAGTGTCTTGCCTGCTAGTGCTCTGGGAGCTAGATGACTTCCGCACAGCCCCTCGTGGATGCCTCGAAGTATGTCTTGTCCTTCAGGTTGAGAGATGCATCGAAGTAGTGGTGAGCATACTCCGGCTTTATATAGTACTTCCCCAATAAGTTTGTAATTGCGAGCTCTTGTTTGCACTCTTCGAGCTTCTTGGCCTTCCGGAGGGTCGCTGTTGCCTTGCAACATAGTTATTATTGGAGTTCGCCAATCCGCAGCTTCAATACACATTACTTCTGACGAGGGTACTTGGTCAGCTGCTGGTTGCTCTAATTCTTCATAGAAAGCGCCCTCCGGGAGGTCTACTGCTCCTGCCGCGGCCTTCGCAAGAATATCTGCAAGTTGATTTTCTGTCCGTGGTATGCTTCGAACTGTAAACCCTTTGAATACTGCTTCTGCCTTGCGGATTTCTTGGAGGTATTGCGCGAGATGTGGGTTTTTTGCTTGGAAGCTTTTATCAATATGCCCCGCGACGACTTGGGAATCTGTCTTGATCATTATCCTTGTAGCTCCGAGTGCTTTAGCCTTTCGGAGGCCTAGCAAGATTCCTTCATACTCGGCGACGTTATTAGTGGTTCGAAAGTTAAGCCTTGCAGAGTACATTGCCTTTTGTCCTGACGGTGAAAAGATTACTGCCCCTGCTCCGGCACCTGATGCTTGATAGGCCCCGTCGGAGAATATTGTCCAGAAACCGTCGGAGGGTTCTTCCGGAGTCCATACTGCAGATGGAGTCCATTCTGCTACGAAATCTGCTATAATTTGAGATTTAACGGCCGTCCTTGCTGTGAAGGAGATTTCGAAGGGTGCTAACTCGACTGCCCACTTTCCAACCCTGCCTGTGGAATCTTTGTTTCGAAGCATATCTCCAAGAGGATACGATGTGGGGACAATAAGGTTATGTGCCAAGAAATAATGCCTTAGCTTTCGTGAGGCCATTACCAAAGCATAAGCAAACTTTTCAAGCTCGGAGTATCTGATCTTGGCTCCTGATAATGCTTCCGAGACAAAATAAACTGGGTTTTGTACCAGCTTGTCCTTGAGCTCGATTTCTCGGACTAGTACTGCGTTTACTGCTGACCCTGTCGCTGCAAGGTATAAAAGCAATGTTTCCCCTGGAAGAGGAACAGTTAAGGTTGACAATGTTCCAAGGTAGGCTTTTATCTCTTCGAAGCTCTTTTGGCACTCCGGCGTCCAGCTGAAGCTTTCGGAGCTTTTGAGTGCCTTGAAAATTGGGAGGCTTCGCTCTGCCGATCTGGACAGGAACCTGCTGAGTGCTGCTAGCCTTCCTGCTAGCTTCTGTACTTGCTTCAAATTTTCAGGTGGGGCCATTCTTTGCAGTGCACTTATTTGTGTGGGACTGGCTTCGATCCCCCTGCTCGAAACTAAGTACCCTAACAGCTTCCCTGCTTGTGCCCCGAATATACATTTTTCGGGATTGAGGCGTACTCCACATGCTCGGAGGCTCTCAAAAGTTTCGTGTAAGTCTATGCTATGCTGTTGCTTTTGAGCACTTTTTATTACAATATCGTCCATGTAGGCTTCGACATTGCGGCCTATCTGATGGCCTAAAGCTTTAGCTATTAAACGAGAAAATGTGGCTCCAGCATTCCGTAAACCAAACGGCATTCTTACATAGCAGAATACTCCTGAAGGAGTTATGAAACTTGTCTTGGCCTCGTCTTCTTTCTTCAGCCATACTTGATGGTACCCGGAGTATGCATCGAGGAAGCTTAATAGTTCGGAGCCGGCTGTGGAGTCTATTAATTGATCTATTCGGGGCATTGGGTAGGGGTCTCGCGGGCATGCTTTATTTAGTGATGTGAAGTCAATACACATGCGCCATTTGCTGGAATCCTTCTTCCTTACAAAAACAGGGTTGGCTAACCACTCGGTATGGGCCACTTCCCTGATAATGCCAGCTTTTAACAATTTTTCCACTTCGGCCTTGGCTAAATTTGCTCTTTCTGTTGATAGCTTCCGGAGCCCCTGGCGCACTGGCTTGGCCTTCGGGTTGACGAGCAGACTGTGCTCGATGATGCTTCGGTCGACCCCCGTGATATCTTCGTCGGTCCAAGCAAACATGTCTAAATTCTTCTTGACGACTTCTTCTAATGAGGCGGTTATCTCCGGAGATAGCCCCTTGCCGAATTTTATTGGGTATTCTTTGCCGTCTTCCGAGATTATCCTTGTCTCGACGTCGCCCTCCGGGCTTGGTTTGAGCGAGGATCCCTTCGAGGGGCTCAAGGCCTCCGGTACTTCCTCGGCGCTCTCCGCCACATTGTGCACTTGTCGAGGGTCCAACGGCTGCCCGTGGCCGTATTCTGTCCTTCTGGCTACAGCTTGGTCTCCTGAAATAGTGAGCACTCCACCTTGTGTGGGCATTTTGAGACAGAGGTAGTTGTGATGAGCTATAGCCCCGAATTGGTTTAACATCCCTCGTCCGAAGATAGCATTGTAGGCGTAGGGGGCATCTACTACATCGAAAATCACCTCCTCTACTCGGGCCAGCGGCCCCTCTCCGAAGGCAACCTCGAGGCCTATTTGGCCGAGGGCATCGAGAGGCGGTCCTGAGAACCCTTGAAGTGGCCGGGCTGCAGGGAGTAGATGCTTCCGGGGTATGCACATCTGGTCGAAGGCTTGAACGAAGAGTATATCTGCGGAGCTTCCACCGTCCACCAGGATCCTTCGAACATCAGCCCCTGCTATATCGGCAGAGATGACTAATGGGTCAGCATGGGGAAACTTCACCCCTACTGCATCGCTGGCCGTGAATGAGATGGGTACACGGGACCATTCTGGCATCCCCTCAGCGGAACTTGAAGTCCCAATGTGTCCAACTTCTCGGACGTACTCTCGGCGCTGTCTCTTGGACATGCTGCCGAGGGTCCCTCCGCCGGAAATGGGTAGGACCACTCTTTTGCCGCGGTCTTGCGGATCTTCGTGCCTTGGTGGTGGCATAATACTGGCCACCGGTAGCCGTATAGGGGCTTCGAGGGCACCGGCTCGGGCCACAGTTTGGACAGGCTCCGATCGTGCCGCGGGTGGAACCCGGTCCGAAGTACCCCTCCTGGTATTTCGGTCAATGTATTCACCCCGAAGGGCTAATATCGTCTTGCAGTCCTTCGTGTCATGGCTTCTATTATCGCCATGTACGCAGCAAAAATGACTCTGGCGCCTTCCAGGCACCCTTTCTTGAGGTGCTGACGGCCCAGCCTTAAAATTTTTTACTTGCTGAAAACTGGCCGGTGCCTTCGAAGCTGAAGGTGCAATATTTAGCACTTCCGAACGGAAATGCTTTTTTCCTCGCCTATAATCGCTAGGGCGACTGTCTTGTGGGGGTTGTGGCGGAGCGGTGGCCTCCGGCTCCCTTTTGACTTCCCGGAGGGTGGGTAGTGCAGCCTCAGCTCGCCGAAGGCATCCTTCCTCTGCCTTGGCATATTGCTCGAAGTATGCCATGAGCTGTGCTATGGATGTTACCGGCTTGCGATGGAGTTTGCTGAGGAGGTCAGGGTTTAGCACTCCCTCTCGGGCGGCATCAACTACCGAAGAGGTAGTAAGGCCCTTGATCTGTGACTTGGTGTGGGCGAAGCGTGTAAAGTACTCTCGGAGGGTTTCTCCTTCCCGCTGCTTTACTTGGAACAAACTTCCCGTAGACATCGGGGCCACGAAAGTGCCTTGGAAGTTGCTCACGAACTTCTTTTTGAGTACCTCCCATGACTTGATCGATCCTGGTTTTAGGGACCAGAACCACCGGAGTGCCACACCTTCGAGAGCAAGTGGGAAGCATTTTGCCATGGTGCTTCGTACCCCTCCGCTTGCTTCTATAGCTAGGGCGTACGAGCGGGCGAACTCCCCGGGGTCCGATCCCCCGGAGTACTTGTGCAGCTTCGAGGCCTTGAACTTGGGGTCGAAAGGCACTCTCTGTAGATCAGGGTGCAATGGAGACTCGTTGTCGAAGGACGCATTCTCGGCCTCTTCCTGGACTTGTATAACTTCTGGGGGGTTGTGGCCTCCATCGTCTGGAGGCCCTCTTGGAGTTTCAGTGGAAGCTTGAGTGCGGAGTCTGTCGGCGGCTTCCTGCCTCCATCTGGACACCTCCTCCTGAAGCCTGGCTAGCTGTGTAGCCTCGGTCTCGGGAGGGCCTTCGTCTTCGTCGGAGGGAACTTCAGGGTCTCGGCTTGCTGCGTAGTCGGTCTGAAGCATTGTAGGGGGAGGTAGAGGGCCCCGGGGCGCTCGACGCCCATCGGTTCCGGCAGGAACCGTCGGATTAGCCGAGGGTCCGGCTCCGTTGGTCCGAGGGGACCTTCGAAGGGGACCTGCTGCCTGACCACGCTTCGGAGGCATGGTTAGGCGATGAGGTGTCTTGGAAATGGAAGCCTTCGAACGACTCGAAGGGGTCGAGGGAAGGCCTTTGGGCTGCACTAAGAAGCCCTTAACTGAAGGGTGCGCGGAATCTCAGGATTCCGAGGCTCCCCCCGTAAGTTTTCCTCAGAGTGCAGTCAGCGGTAGAGAACAAGCTTTTAGAACTTGGATCCCCACGGACGGCGCCAACTGTTGGCGTAAAAGTTACACCAACAGGTTCTTAGTAGTTAAGAACAAACAAACAAGAGGTTTGTGCTTTTAGGACAAACTTGAGCCTCCGTAAAGGATAACAACTCAAGAGGTCCGAATGTATGTGTTTGAACCACTGATTCTGGATCCTTCTCACAAGGTACAAAGGGGGGTATTTATAGGGAGAAAAGCTAAAGGAATAGACCTATTTACCCTTATATTACAAATGACCCTCAGTATTACAAACGAGGTTATACGTGGTAAAATGCTGCAGGGTAGATGGATAAGCAGGGCATCCAATCAGTCACGTCGTCCTGCTTCGAAGCTTCCTTTCTCCTTTCGAAGGGTCCTCCGAGACTTCGCATCGTGGCACCCTTCGACCACGCGGACGTATCTTCGAGCATTAGTCGACCATCTTCTTGACTTCCTTAGAGCCTTCGGAGGGTCAACTTTTAAGTCGTGGAAATGAAGTAATTTCCCCCAACACTATTCAAATCTGAAATTGATTAGGTTTGTCAAGTTTTGAATTTTGTGTGCTGAAAATTAGAAGAAGGATAGAATCATCTTGTACTTTTGATACTGAATGGTGTTTTCTGTTTTCAAATAGTGTCAACTATATTGCTCATTTGTGGTTGTCTACTGTTTTAAGCATTTAAACTCATCTAGTTCAAGTTCTGAATTGTGTGTGCTGATTTGAAGTTAATCTGAATTTGAAATTCATATGCTAAACCAAACATGGATAATGAACTTTATTGATATACACTATTACTATTCATCGTCCGAAAAATTTCAGAAGTACAAGGATTTAATTTGAGATTGAATTGAAACAAGCTGATTCATTTCTACAAAACTTGAATTGATCTCTTGTGTGAGTGTTTTGATATTTGTCAATTAAAATCTTGAAACTAAGCAGATTTGTGGTTTTCAATCCTGTGGAACTAAATTTGTGTACTGATTGGATTAAAACTTGAAACTGAGTTTTTAGAGGTGCGTTGGGTGATTTGATTAGACCATCACATTTGAAAGAAAGTGTTGAGGCGCCTATTCACCCCCCTCTAGTCGCCATTCCGATCCCACAATTGGTATATGTGGGATCGGAATGGCGACTAGAGGGGGGGGGGTTGAATAGGTGCCTCGACACTTTCTGACGAATGTGATGGCCTAATCAAATCACTCAACGCTCCTCCAAAAGATCACAAAATCAAATTGAAGATCACAGTACGTTCAGAACACAAAACAACTCCAAATAATTTTTTTCTAAATCGTCACTTGAACTGTTGATCTGAAACTGTCGGTGAATGAAACTCTGAAACAGCCTTCCTAGATCGACACTTGATTTGTCGATAGGAGCCTATCGGTAATTGATCAGTCGACAAAGTTCAGGATTCAGCAAATACTTAGAGGTTCAACTTTCCAATTCAGATTTTGAACCAAATTGAATACTTCAACTTCAGAACCAATTTGATTTCAACACACTAATTTCAGTACTTGTACTAGATGAGATTACTTGCTAAAAACAGTATATAGACACCAAAAAGCAATGTAGTTGACACTATTCTGAAACAAAACAGTAAACAACATTCAATCTGAATCACACACTGACATTTGATTGGATTTCAATTTTTTTTCAGAACATTCACTGATTAGTTATTGCAAACACAACACAATTCAGTCATGATACTATTTCAGGAATTCACACATAGCATGTTTCAGTTTTGTAACACTAAGAACAGAATTTAAACTACTGAATCAAAAACTAAAGCAACTGAAACTGACAAACTGAGCTGACAACCTTTGAATCAATTCAGTAAACAGCAGAATAAAACAGTGAGTCGGTTAAATACCAACTGAATGATCATGAATTTCAATTTGAATTCCTGTTCCTGTAGAAAATATGAAACTCAATTGCAGCTCACTGTACATTGTCAACAGCACAGACAGATTCTACACTTCTTTATAACTTCAGCACACTTCAAGCATTCATATGAATTTATTTGAATTAAAACTGAAACTGAACCAAATCTGAAATTTCAGAACTCATACAATGTTTCCAAATCTGATAAAAACTGTTCAAACATTCAGTTTCAATTCAATTCTAAAATCTGAGTTCAGATTTTCAGTTCTGAATAGATAGACCACTTTAGTGTAACACTTCAAAAATTTGAACAGTCCACTAAATTGCACTTGGACAGAATGCTTCTATTCAGAAAAATGCTTTCAGCACAGTACTAATTCATAATCCAAAAACAGATCACTTCTGAAAACATTCAGGACAGAACACAATTTAAATTCAGAATTGATCTCAATAAATAACCTGAAACTGAACAGAGTTACTTGCTCAAAGCTGAGAACAGACTTCAACCACTTTCACAATTTCAGGAAAGGAAACTGAGTTGGAATAATAACTCCAGAACAGTGAATCAGTTTGATACAATCAGATTGATTATGAAATCTTGATTACTCAGTGTTTTCATGTGAGGTTTGAACAAGGATTTAGAGAATTTTCAGTTCATTGCTATATCCAAAACCATTTCAGTCAATTCTGTAAAATAATACTAGAAAAACTGGCACAAACCTTATAAGTAACAGGAAATAGTTTCAAATTAGATTCAGGTTTTAAATCAGTCAGATCTACTCAAACACCCAACTAAACAGTTTAAAACAGACATGATTCAGATTAGAATTGACAAACTACAAACCAATGCTACACTCTTTAGAAATCTGATCATACACTTAAATAATGGCAGAGTATCAGAAATCTGACATACTATCACCAAGACATTTCATTCAGCATTTGACTCCCCAAAGTAGATACAAAATACCATGACAACAATTCAGACATCAAAACTTTTAGCTGGTGTGCTTCTCTGAATTTTTCTTCACAAAAAGAGGACAGCCCATAATGATTGGAATAAGATTCATAAATTTGAAAAGGTTTGCACCAAGATTTATTCACAAATGATTTGCTTAATCAGCACTCCAAAAATCAGCCATGATGTTGATGAATACTTGAAGAACCATTTCATCAAACATGAAGAGGGCTAGACCAAAACTAAAACTAATTTCAGAGTAAATTTTTCAGCATTGTGGTGTCTACTTTGAGCAACAAAATAATTCAGAAGACATCACAAAAAACCTTTGCAACTTTCAAAAATGGATTATTAAAATCATGCACAACAAAAGTTACTTGGACATCTAGATCAAGTTCTGCACTAGATTTGAAAACACAGCACAAAATCGAATTTGATCCCAAAATGTACCTACGCTGGAGCACTGGAAACAGAGAATAGTGATTTCGAAAACACTGTGCAGAATCCGAAAATCAGCTTGAAAATCCCGTTGCACGTCCAAAGTTCTTCAAACTGAAGTTTTCTCTCAAGTTTTCATTGCAAAATTTGTCTCTCAAGTGCTCAAATGGTTCAGCCAACATGGGGTGATGAGGACATCGCTGCCATTGATACAACCACAACAGCAGCCAATACTTCACCGCTTACACCTAAGCAAGGACCAATGACACGCGCCCGTGCACGTGAACTTAATTATCTGGTGAACTCATTCCTAGCTGTTCAAGTTAATTATTTTTCCAATGGGGTACTATTAAAGTCTTGTGATGACTTTATTATCCTTAAGTGCTTAGGAACTGAACCAGCTAGGAGTGGAGAAGGCAACAATGCAATAAATATTCGTGCACCCGAAGGGACTCTTGTAACTGCAGAAATCCAAGATTAAATGGAGCATATCTTTCAACTCCCAAGGTTGTTTAATGCAAATAAATACTTGTTGGAAAGGTCTCTTCGTCTGCTTTCCAACGGATCAAGAATCAATGGCAGAGGACAGATGAAACGTCCAGAAACTACCGAAGAACGCTCGTGACTCCATCCTGAGTTTCTAGTTTTCCCTTTAAAAGCAAGTGGTAGCCACAAAAGAACTCGGGTTTTGTTTTGATGTAAGTTAGCTGCTGCTACTTCCTTGTAACGCGCGTGTCGGCTAGACCGCCCGATTACTTGAATCAAAACTCCAACTTCTATCACATCCGTGAGTGTTTGCTTGTCATCTTGTTCTTGCTTGTTCTTCGATTGCTTGCAGGTTCAAGGCTGTTCTTGGCACGGCAAGAGCAGCAACAACCGGAGTCGGTGTAACTATCGCTAAGGCGCAGCATCCTTGTGGTTGTTGTAGTCGGGTAGCACAACATCGATCTCCACCCCCAAATCGTAGTTATCAGGAAACGGTGTACCTGTCGCTCAAGGCGCCACACCATCTTGGTTGTGGTAGTCGGGCAGCCAACGTCGGCTTCCACCAAATTCACCACATCCTCCATCTCTCATCGAAAGATCGGGCTCCCCCGTACCCGTCGGGTCTATTAAGTGGTATCAGATTTCAGGTTGATCGGTGAGAGATCTCCTTCTCCTTTGCTCTTTGTTCTTTGTTTTTTTTTCCTACAGTCCACTTTTGCCCAAAGATAAGTTTCGATCTGAAAATCCCAAAAACATTTTGTGCCTTTGCTTTGCTACTTAGCTCTCGGCTTGTTGAATTCACAGTTACTTCTTTGTGTCAAGTTGCTGGTCCTAAGTTTTTTACCGCTAGAGTTTTGAGTTCGTGCACCTTGTTCTATCTCCATTTTCATTCTCTAGCTGAAGTTACAAGGAGAGAAAAAGGCAAGTGCAAAACAAAAGCCGCACAGATCAGCAAGAAACAAGGCACAGGTCAAAAAAAAAGAAAAAAAAACAAAAAAAGGAGAAGCGGTCCTGTTAGTTGCTTGTCCGATCCCTTGTCCGAACCCTTGTCCGATCTCTTGTCCAATCTGCAGAGAGCTGATTTTGGCCTGTTATTGCTTCCATTTGATTTCAGCTTGCTGTTTTGAGCATTTTGGTGATTACGTTTGGGTGACGGCTCACGTCTCTATCACGGTTTGGACTAGGACCAGCATAGTACCATCGCGGAACGTTTATTCAATTTGCTGTGACTAATGTGGTACTAGCTGTTCCTTTGTGCAATTGTTTTAGCAGCCACCTACAGCTCCACAAAATTACCTACAACACCACCGGGTTGTGCTGGCAGTCACCGTTTGTTGTTGTTCTTACTGTTTGCCGGCGCCTCCTGCATTGTGTGGTAAGAACTTGCAAGAGCTTGATTTCTTGCTAGTGAGAAAGTGTCTGTGTCCTACCATCTCCTGGCAACTGCTAGGTTTAATCTGCTTGCTTTTGTATTTCTTTTTTACTAACCATGTTAGCTGATGCGAGTGAGACGCTTCCACATTCACCACGTACGAGGGGCATCATTCAACATTTCGAACGCCAACTAAGGTTGCACACGGAAGCCCTCAATGAGGATGTTCAAGTCACCAATGAGCGCATTGGTCAATTAGAGGCGGCGCAGATTCTTGCCAACAACCAGCTGACCACATTAGAGAGAACAAATGGGGCTATTAACACCTCTCTTGCAGCAATCAATGTGCGATTAGAGAGGATGGAACAAGCTGGGCTCGGAGAGTTGGAACACCGTGATGATGACGGCCATACCTCCATTGCTAGCGCCACAAGATATGACGACCTAGAGTATTCAGCGGATACCGAGCTTGATAATGGATCTTTCAGGTCTCGACGGCAACCACGTCGCCACTATCAAGGTATGGTTGGCCGAGCTCCACGACGTGAGGTACGTGACAACGATGATTCCCTACGCAGGATTAAATTCTCCATACCATCTTTTGATGGGAAATATGATCCTGATGCATATCTGACTTGGGAGCTGTCGGTAGATCAAAAATTTGCATGCCATGAATTTCCTGATGATAAAAAGGTTAGAGCTGCCACTAGTGAATTCACTGACTTTGCTTCTGTTTGGTGGCATGAGTATCAAACTAAAAATCCAGCTATTGTACCACAAACTTGGAATGCTTTAAAAAGAATCATGCGTAGTCGTTTTGTTCCTTCCTATCATGCTCGAGACTTGTTGCATAAATTACAACAGCTTAGGCAAGGCAACAAATCGGTTGAGGAGTACTATCAAGAACTACAAATAGGCATGATGAGATGTGGTCTAGTTGAAAATGAAGAGGCTGCGATGGCTCGATTCATGGGTGGTTTAACTAGAGAAATTCAGGATATATTGGCTTACAAGGAGTACACTAATGTCACTCGATTATTTCATCTTGCTTGTAAGGCTGAAAGGGAAGTGCAGGGACGCCGCACAATAAATAACACTCCTGCAGGTCGGACTACATCGTGGCAGCCCCGCACAAGTGCCGCTGGCCCTAAACATGATTTTCAGAGAGATGCTTCCAATCGGCAGTCCACGACTACATCAAAATCAGCACCTGTCCGTACTACCGAGACAGCAAAAGGATCCACCCAAGCTGCAGCCAACACTTCTTCTTCCGTCGCTTCCACCGGGAGAATGAAGGACATCCAATGTCTCCGATGCAAAGGATTTGGGCACATACAAAGGGACTGTCCAAGCAAGCGTGTGCTGATCGTACAAGAAAATGGTGAGTATTCATCAGCTAGTGATTTAGATGATGAAACATATGCCATGCTTGCTGCCCAAGATGCAGGAAATAATAATGATGATGAAGAACACATTGGGGCTGAACATGCTGAACACTACGAGAGTCTTGTTGTAAGGCGTATCTTGAGTGCACAAATGATTCAAGCTGAACAGAACCAGCGACACAATCTGTTCCAAACAAAGTGTGTAGTTTTGGAACGATCGTGTCGCATTATTATTGATGGAGGAAGCTGCAACAACTTGGCGAGTGCCACCATGGTAGCAAAACTTGGGATGAAAACACTTCCACACCCACATCCCTACTACATCCAATGGTTCAATGATAGTGGTAAGCTTAAGGTAACACGTATGGTCCGAGTGGAATTTACAATTGGTTCATACCATGATTACATTGATTGTGATGTGGTACCTATGCAAGCTTGCTCTATGTTATTTGGTAGACCTTGGCAATTTGATAAGGATACATTGCATAATGGTAAATCAAATCAATATTCTTTCATGCATAATGAGAAGAAGCTTGTTTTGCACCCTATGTCTCCCGATGCTATTTTGAGGGATGAAGTTGCTAGAGCTCGCAAGGAGAAAAACAAGAAATCTTCTCAAAATGACAGTGGTGTTGTGAACAGATCGGTTAAACCTACGAATGACAAATCTAAATCTGCTCATGTTGGAAAAAATGACATAAAATTGAAAAGTGCTTGTTTCCTTGTTTCAAAATCTGATTTACTTGAATTAAATGACGACGCCATGATCTGCTATGTGTTTGTTTGCAAAGAAGCTTTGTTCTCACTTCACGACATACCATCTACTTTGCCTCCTACTGTCACTAATCTTTTGCAGGAATATGCTGATGTGTTCCCACAAGAAGTGCCACCCGGGCTACCACCAATCAGAGGTATTGAGCATCGGATTGACCTCATCCCTGGGGCTTCCTTGCCAAATCGAGCGCCATACAGGACCAACGCAGAAGAGACCAAGGAGATTCAGCGACAAGTTCAGGAATTACTCGACAAAGGTTATGTGCGTGAGTCCCTTAGTCCTTGCTCTGTTCCTGTTCTGTTGGTTCCAAAGAAAGATGGATCATGGCGCATGTGTGTAGATTGCCGAGCAATTAATAACATTACCATCAGATATTGTAACACCCCAAATTTTCAAAACAATAAAAATATTATTAAATTCAATTTATTGGAATTATTATTTCAGAAAATACTTTTAATACTCTTTTATACCCTTTTGAACTACAACATAGAGTAGATGACCAAATTAGGAGGTGAAACTTTTTGTATATGCTCCTAAGACCAAAATATAATTTTGGGAAATTTTTATAGATTTTTACCAAGCTTGGAGGGAGCCCTATTATTTTAAATCAATTTCTGCAATTATTTTTAATCAGAAAACCCTGGAAAACAGTATTGGGCCGTTTCCCCCTCCCTTCTCTCTCTCCCCGGCCGGCCCAGCCCACTCCCACCCGCGCGCGCCTTCTGACCAGTGGAGCCCACCCGTCAGTGAGCCCCTCTCCTCTCACGCGCGCACCCGACGCCTTGGCCCCACCTGTCGGCGCCAACTTTCTCCCCTCGCACCCGAGCCCGACCCCACCCGTCAGTCGCCCGTTCGCTCGCTCGCGCTCGCTGGCTTGTGGCCCCCGCTCGTCAGAATCGTCTTCAACCCCGCGCCGGCCCCCCCCCTAATCCCGCCGGCGAAGACTTCGCCTCGGATCCCCTCGCCGGTTCCCCCTTCCGTTAAACCGAGCCCGTCATTAACTTCCCCGAGCCCCGCCGGTCATTTAAGCACGTTAATGCGCGCGTTTAAGCCCCTGGACCGCCCTCACGCGTGCATGGCCGAGCCATCGCCGGCGAGTAAAGGCCCCCTGGCCGGTTTCCTTGCATGCGACCCCCGCCGGACCCTATTTAACCCCCCCTGCCCTCCACCGCGTTCGGTCCACGCTTCAATTCGCACTCAGAACGAACAGAGCGCCCCTCCTTCGCCTTTGAGCATTTTTCCCCTGCTTCGCCTCCGGCCGCCCCTCGCCGTCGCCTCGGACCACCCCGGCCCTCGCCTCCGCCACCGTCGTGACCGCCAGGACGTCCCCTACCTCGGCCACGTCCCCGCCGGTCAAGGAGATCGCCGGAACCCCATCGCCGACGAGGAGCCCGAAGTGCTTCGCCGTCTACCCTCACCGCCGACCACTTCCCGTCGACCCCTCGCCTCGCCTAAGGTACCGTCATGACCGCCGTAGTGCCCTCTTTCCATTTCTAGGATTAGCTAGGACCGCCGTCGCTCGCCGTGGCCGCTGGCCCGCTCGCCGTCGTCGGAGAAGACGACCGGCACGGGTCGAGTACCCGTGCCGTGTCGGATCTGATCTCGACCGTGCGATCGCGATCGGACGACGCGCGTGAATCCACGTACGCGATCTAATCCGCGCCGTCGGATCTGGTCAAAGCGGTATGTTTTAATCTCGCGCGTTGGTTTTCATTTAAACCCGCCGGGCGATCTCGTGCGTCCACGTGGTACCCCTTCGCACGTTTTAATCCTGGCCGTCCGTTATCACTTAACCCTCCCGCCTCGCTCTCGCGCGTTGGATCTGGATCCAACGGTCCAGATCGACCCGGCGCACGCGCACAGTGCGCGGGTTCACCGTGGGCCTGGCTCACCGTGGACCCGAGAGGTTTAAAATTTGAAAATAAAATTCCAGAAATGCTTTTAAACTTGTAAAATTCATATCTAATGCATTTGGACTCCAAAAATTGCCATTCCAATTTTAGAAAATTCATAAAATTATTCTCTACACATTTATGCAATAAAAACAGTAGGTTTACTTTGACATTTTCATGTCTATTTAAAAAAGTATTCAAATGCCCTTAGGGTTTAAATGTAAATTTAAATATTTAAATTCCAGGAAAATTATATAATTGTCCTTTACTGCTTAAACATTAAAACCACTGGGTTTTCTCTAAATCATTTAAATTAAATTGATTAGAAAACTTAATGTAGTATTAAACCCACTTAAAAACCCTTTTATGAAAAACAATGATTCATTTAGATTCACTTTAAATTGATGGAGGAATAAATTTCAGAACTTTAATATCTGAATTTATTTTATTTATAATCAACCCAACTTTAACTTATGTGTTTATAATGTAATGTTATACTGTTTGATTAGATGTTATGTTCTTTTATTTTACTTTGTATTAAAAAGACTACGACGTCGCCGAGGAGCCGGAGTACTTCCCGAAGTCCCTCCCTCTCCCTTTGCTGAACAAGGCAAGTCACCAAACAATTCTTTTGAGCATATTGAACCCATGTCTGAATTGACTATCGCTAAAACACATAGGTTATGTATATGCATTAGTCAAATGAACCCTTACATTATATTTATTTAGGATCCCCCGACCTTGATGTGCAACCCAAGCCATGCTATCTCGCCTAACCTCCTTGTCACCATATGATCAATGATATTAGCTAGTGTCCAATGTATTGGCACGGCCGCTATAGGATAAAAATGAGTCGTAGTGAAATGGTTCTGTTATATGATCCCGTTACTTCTTATCTTTGGAAATTCTGTTGGTGATGAGTCATGGTTGTGAGTGTATGCATGGTGGGTTCCGGGTGCAAGCTAGGGCATTGGTCGGTAGCACCCGGGGCACTATAAGGACCGGTCTGAGGGATCCGTTGCAATACACTTACGTACTAACCACAAGTCTAGTGGGTAAGTCCTAACTAAGGTATGGGTTGTTCCAAACCGAGGCCACCACTTGGAGATGGGTCAAGTTGCACCTGCGGGTGACTTGTACCAATGTGGCGCAAAAGGGGGTGCGACGTTAGCCGGGATGCGGCCCGGCGCGCCGGCGAAACCTAGAGCGGGTGGTTATCGCTTGGAACATCTCATATTGAGGTTTTGGCACGAGTTCCCGTGAAATGGGTCATCTCGTTGAGGTGAGTGCGTGCCTTGTGGGTACAGTAGTACATCTCTGATCAGAGTCTTAAATCTTTTCGAAAAGCCGAGCCCACGGTCAAGGGCGGGTTGCGTGACATCCCCCAGTTAGTTTATTTGAATATGTATGTGCATGATGGATTGACATGTAAGGACCGTTGTGCGAGGAGGTAAAACGTACTCCTCGAGTTAGTTGATGTTGATGATGCTCATGTTTACTTTCCGCATGATTAAAATATGATTACACTAAATGCCATAACTGCAACTGCTTTATTCCGCATTGTTAGCCATTATCCTTCCTTGTTTATTATCCTGCATTATTATTCGCATTTGCGGTGGCTTGTTGAGTACTTTTTGTACTCATACCCGTTGGACCCCACAGAGGATGCTTATCTTGAAGACGGTCTGGAGTAGCGACCCAGTCAAGAAGAAAAATCCTGAAGAAGAAGTTCGTCATGCCGTTTTCTAATTATTTTACTCTACTGTTTTATTAAAACAATGTTGTAATAAATATGGTCTGCGTACCATGAATTTTACCGTATGTACGTTGTCGCATGATGAACCTCTTGTATTATTGTTTTCTATGGAAATTCAATAATGTCTCGATTTTGTTAAATCGGGGCGTCACAAGATGGTATCAGAGCCGACTTGACTGTAGGAAGCCAAACAGACCCGCCTAGCCATTAGCCACAGGAAATTATTTCTTGAAAATCTACTTCATAAACTTTGTTCCTCTCCTCACTTTTATTCAACTTACTGTTTTGTAGATGCCAGTCTACCAAGTCCACAGCTACTGCCGCCACTATGAGGGCTTCGTCCGGGAGCTCCGCATGATGCTCACCTTCCTCGGGTTCCTCTTCGAACCCGAATTTCAAGGAGTCTACCCCGACGAGTTCGCCGGGCCTTGCGACGTCTCCCTCACCGTCCATGGCTCCGGAGAGCACCTGCCGCCCTACACCACCGCACTTGGAGGCCCGACTTTCGACGTCGCGTGCCAACGAGTCGCCCTCCAGGCTCCTCTACTTTATAAAGAGATGGAAAGGCTAAACCTAGGGATCACCACCCGAGAGTACCTCGCTGCCTTGGAGTCTCGGCCTGTCTTAATAGACCAGATCCGAGGGAAGCAGAAGGAAGACCCGGACATCCTGGAGATCCAGCAAAACATGAGGAAGGGTAAAGCCCCCGGATTCTCCGAGGACGAACATGGTACCATTTGGTTCGGAAACCGAGTATGCGTACCCAACATACCTGAGTTGAAGACTCTCATCCTTCAAGAAGCCCACGATACTCTTTACTCCATTCATCCCGGGAGTACAAAGATGTACCAAGACCTGAAGGAGAAATATTGGTGGGTCAGCATGAAGAGAGAAATAGCTGAGTATGTGGCCAAATGCGACACATGCCGGCGAGTCAAGGCTGAGCATCAGAGACCTGCCGGACTGCTTCAACCCCTCAAGGTCCCTGAATGGAAGTGGGAAGAGATAGGAATGGACTTCATCACGGGACTGCCCAGGACCCAAGCTGGTCATGATTCTATCTGGGTGATCGTTGATCGACTCACCAAGGTAGCCCACTTCGTTCCGGTCAAGACAACTTACACCGTCGCCAAGTTGGCTGAGTTGTATATGACCCGGATCATGTGCCTCCACGGAGTTCCCAAGAAGATTGTATCTGACCGCGGGAGTCAGTTTACCTCCAAGTTTTGGAAGAACCTTCAAGAGGAACTCGGCACCCCGGCTGAACTTTAGCACCGCCTATCATCCACAGACCGACGGTCAAACCGAAAGGGTCAACCAGATATTGGAGGATATGCTTAGAGCTTGCGCTCTAGACTTTGGCGGAATGTGGGACAAGAACTTACCTTATGCAGAGTTCTCCTACAACAACAGCTATCAAGCCAGCCTGCAAATGTCCCCGTTCGAAGCACTCTATGGGCGTAAGTGCAGAACGCCGTTGCTCTGGGATCAAACCGGAGAATCACAACTGTTTGGGACAGACTTATTGAGAGAAGCCGAAGAGAAAGTTAAGATCATAAGAGACCGACTGAAGGCAGCCCAATCCAGGCAAAAGAGCTACGCCGATAACCGTCGAAGAGATCTAGCCTTTGAGGAGGGTGATTATGTCTACCTCCGAGTCACTCCCCTCCGTGGCACTCAAAGGTTCAACATGAAAGGCAAACTAGCACCCCACTACGTCGGACCTTTCCAGATCCTCCGTCGACAAGGAGAAGTGGCATATCAACTTGAACTGCCTCCATCCTTGGCAGGCGTTCATGATGTGTTCCATGTCTCGCAGCTGAAGAAGTGTCTCCGTGTGCCCACCGAGCAAGCCGACCTTCAGCAGCTCAACGTCCAAGAAGACTTGACCTACATAGAGAGACCCGTCAAGATCTTGGAAATCAAGGAAAGAGTAACCAGAAGTCGCGTCGTCCGCTTCTGCAAAGTCCAATGGAACAACCATCCCGCAGAAGAAGCCACTTGGGAAAAAGAAGACGAGCTGAAAGCCCAATACCCCGAGCTATTCGAGTAGCGTTCCAATCTCGAGGACGAGATTTTTGTAAGGGGGATAGGTTTGTAACACCCCAAATTTTCAAAACAATAAAAATATTATTAAATTCAATTTATTGGAATTATTATTTCAGAAAATACTTTTAATACTCTTTTATACCCTTTTGAACTACAACATAGAGTAGATGACCAAATTAGGAGGTGAAACTTTTTGTATATGCTCCTAAGACCAAAATATAATTTTGGGAAATTTTTATAGATTTTTACCAAGCTTGGAGGGAGCCCTATTATTTTAAATCAATTTCTGCAATTATTTTTAATCAGAAAACCCTGGAAAACAGTATTGGGCCGTTTCCCCCTCCCTTCTCTCTCTCCCGGCCGGCCCAGCCCACTCCCACCCGCGCGCGCCTTCTGACCAGTGGAGCCCACCCGTCAGTGAGCCCCTCTCCTCTCACGCGCGCACCCGACGCCTTGGCCCCACCTGTCGGCGCCAACTTTCTCCCCTCGCACCCGAGCCCGACCCCACCCGTCAGTCGCCCGTTCGCTCGCTCGCGCTCGCTGGCTTGTGGCCCCCGCTCGTCAGAATCGTCTTCAACCCCGCGCCGGCCCCCCCCCCCTAATCCCGCCGGCGAAGACTTCGCCTCGGATCCCCTCGCCGGTTCCCCCTTCCGTTAAACCGAGCCCGTCATTAACTTCCCCGAGCCCCGCCGGTCATTTAAGCACGTTAATGCGCGCGTTTAAGCCCCTGGACCGCCCTCACGCGTGCATGGCCGAGCCATCGCCGGCGAGTAAAGGCCCCCTGGCCGGTTTCCTTGCATGCGACCCCCGCCGGACCCTATTTAACCCCCCCTGCCCTCCACCGCGTTCGGTCCACGCTTCAATTCGCACTCAGAACGAACAGAGCGCCCCTCCTTCGCCTTTGAGCATTTTTCCCCTGCTTCGCCTCCGGCCGCCCCTCGCCGTCGCCTCGGACCACCCCGGCCCTCGCCTCCGCCACCGTCGTGACCGCCAGGACGTCCCCTACCTCGGCCACGTCCCCGCCGGTCAAGGAGATCGCCGGAACCCCATCGCCGACGAGGAGCCCGAAGTGCTTCGCCGTCTACCCTCACCGCCGACCACTTCCCGTCGACCCCTCGCCTCGCCTAAGGTACCGTCATGACCGCCGTAGTGCCCTCTTTCCATTTCTAGGATTAGCTAGGACCGCCGTCGCTCGCCGTGGCCGCTGGCCCGCTCGCCGTCGTCGGAGAAGACGACCGGCACGGGTCGAGTACCCGTGCCGTGTCGGATCTGATCTCGACCGTGCGATCGCGATCGGACGACGCGCGTGAATCCACGTACGCGATCTAATCCGCGCCGTCGGATCTGGTCAAAGCGGTATGTTTTAATCTCGCGCGTTGGTTTTCATTTAAACCCGCCGGGCGATCTCGTGCGTCCACGTGGTACCCCTTCGCACGTTTTAATCCTGGCCGTCCGTTATCACTTAACCCTCCCGCCTCGCTCTCGCGCGTTGGATCTGGATCCAACGGTCCAGATCGACCCGGCGCACGCGCACAGTGCGCGGGTTCACCGTGGGCCTGGCTCACCGTGGACCCGAGAGGTTTAAAATTTGAAAATAAAATTCCAGAAATGCTTTTAAACTTGTAAAATTC